>CM054061.1:299059074-299402711 GCA_028641055.1 Alopecurus myosuroides
AAACAAGAGATGCACTACAAAAAGAAAACATGACTTGCACCAACAAAAAATAAACTGCTTTCGTGTGCAAGAGCTACAGTCAGAAGACAAAACAGATGAGCAGCTAGATCATATGAACAACAATGTTGGCGATAGTGGTTCAGTTGATGACACAATGGATGGGGAAGCTAGTAAAAACTATTCAGAACAAGAACCCGGCATTGGCGAAGAGGATATTGACAACTTTCTCGAGAATGACAAAGACTCAGAAGAAGATGCAAGAGCAAATAAGGTCGAAGCCAGCCTGAAACCCGAGATAGGAATGATTTTCAAAACACGAGAAGATGCGCAAAATTTCTTCAACATGTATGTGTTTGCTGCCGGTTTCTCACTTGCAGTAGTGTCAGCTTACCGTACTACCAGCAGGAAGAGACACAACGAAATAACAAGAGTGATTGTTAAGTGCAACAAATTTGGAAAAAACACAGAGGTTGAAAAGGAGCAATTGGTTGCCCAACGACTGAGCACAGTCATATCTAAAACAGACTGCAAAGTTGATATGATTATCAATGAGAGAGATGGCCTCTGGCAGATCAAAAGTTTGAATCTTCAACATAACCACAACCTCGAACCCCAAAGCAGGTTTTTCAGGTCGCATGCTTGCATGACACAAGAAGAGAAAGCGCTCATAAGGTGTCTAAAAATTGCAACATACCAACAAGAAAAATTGTTTCAGTGTTGGCTTTCCTCAGGGGAGGTCCGGAGCAGTTGCCTTACAACAAGAAAAAAGTTAGCAACTATGGGATTGCCATTAACAGGGAGCTGAGCAACATCGACATGATGGAGGTGATGTCCTTCTTCAGCAAGAAACGAGCAGAAAACCCCGGATTCTATTATTCGTTCCAAATTGACAAAGAGAGCAAAGTTCAAAGCATACTATGGGAGGATGCAGAGGCACGGACATACTATGAGGTCTGCGGGGATTGCATTAGCTTTGACACAACGTTCCTTACCAACAAATATAACCTCCCATTTGCACCCATTGTAGGTGTTTCCCCACATGGAAATACTTATCTATTTGCTTGTGCTCTCATTGGAAATAAAAGAGCAAAAAGCTTTCGAGTGGATATTCAAAGAATCCATATCATCTATGGGAGGGAAACATCCGCAAACGATCATCACAGACCAGGATGAAGCCATGAAAAAAGCCATAGAAGTTGTTTTCCCCCACACAATATATAGATCATGCATGTACCACGTAAAAAGTAAAGACGAAGACAAGCTTGGGCCAACTTTTAGGACAAACGAAGGTCTTTGGGAAGATTTTCAGGACATAATTGACAACTCACTAACAGAACAAGAATTTGAAATGTCGTGGCAGAGGATGATGGAGGAATAAAAAGTTGGGAACATGAAATATTTTCAGGACTTGTGGAGTACCAGAAAAAAGTATGTGCCTGTGTACTTTAAAACAAGTGTCTTCCCATTTTTACATACAACAGCAAGAAGTGAGGGCACAAACTCACTATTTAAGAAAGGTGTGGGTTCAACCTTCAACGTTACAAGCTTCCTAAGGGAATATCAGCGTATTATGGAATCCGTCCACTCAAAAGAGAATGAGAGTGAGCACGATGCAAGACACAAAAAGGTCCCAGAACGGGTTTTCATGACAAAATACTACATAGAGACGCAAGCACATGATCTATATAACATATACATATTCAAAAAAATTCAGAGGATTCTCAACGATGTTACAAGACTGCATATAAAAGAGGAGAAGCGAAATGAACTGTACCTTGTGTTCCAGGCCAGAAATTACCCCATAAAGGAACATAGACACCGATAATACATGGTCAATGTTGACTTCACAAAAGAAGAGTACTGCTGCATATGCTCCAAGTTTGACAAAGATGGATTGTTGTGCTCCACATAGACATTGAAAAAATACCGGACAAATACCTCATAGATAGATGGCGCAAAGCAGACAAGAAGATGCTTCCAAACATGCTTCCAGGAAAACTGTAGATAATGATACACTGAGGTACACTGTCCTGTCCAGAAAGCTAAACAACACAGCCTCGAAATGTTCGAAGAGTGACCACAAATACCAATACCTTCTCAAAGAAATAGACATGATTGATGAGGCACTGAATAAAATGGATGATGCACCCGAAGATGAATTTCAAGAAAGCTCTGCTAGAACTGTTAGAAACTTTTCGACTACGACAGGTGATGGAGAAATGACTACACCATTGGACTTGTTGGATCATGATGTTGTTAATGCAAAAGGAAGACCAAGGATGCTTACGATAAGGGAAGCGATAAAAGCAAACAAATTCTACAAGTGTAGTCATTTTGCAAGCACGGAACATACAAAAAAAATGCCCCAACAAGCACATAGTATACAACCTGCCAAAGCAAAAAAAATCTAAAAAATCAAAGAAGGATGACGCAGGTGAGTTACAACCCATTTTTGCTTCGAATTTAAATCTAAAAAAAAGCATCAATTATGGAAATAACTAATCTTTTCTGCCCCCCTCAGGTATTCAGAGCGAGAGCTGCGCAACGGTGGAGACGAAAACAAAGCGATAAAAAAGCCAGAGGAAAAATCCAACAAAAACAACAGGCTCAAGAACTGAGTTGCTCCTAGAAGCCAATACACAAGATATCACCGTGGGGACTGGAGCCTCTACATGAATGATAATTCAGAAGATGCACGTCCTATAGTAAACAGCCCCTGCATGTCACAGCTATTACTTTTAACAGGAGCAGACACAGCTGCATAAGATGCACATCTTATAGTAAACAGCCCCTGCATGTCAGTGGACTAGATGTTCAAAAAAATGCTGCCACAAACAGATGAGCTGATGCTCACAGGAAAATATGTAACACTTCGATATAGACCATTGGAATTCATATGTGACCAAGCCTGGAACGATGCAACATTGGTGTGCCGTCCAGTAGGGGTCGACGGGATCAGTGGCTCGAAACAGGGGCAACTCGTCGGTGCGAGTAGTCGGGCAGGACCAGAGCAGGAGGCGCGGAAATTAAGGATACGTTTATGACGTATCATTGTTCACCAGGTGCCTGCAGCATGGGATGTCTTCCTCACTATGGGTTAGCAGATACGCGACCCAGGGACGCATCAACGACTGCATAATGATCTAGTGGAGCAGCTATGGAGGCGCAAGGGCAACACATAGTTTCATGAGTTTCAGTTTGTATGCAAAACTCGCTAAATTATGAACTGCTTTGTTGAACTATTTGATTCGTATTATTTATGTGATGAACTATGTTTTAGAATGTATGTGGTGTTGAATTTTGTGCCAAAATGTGCCTTTTTGTGCTGAATCAAGCCCAAACCTGCCGAATCATGCCAATTTTTTGTCCAAAACGTCGAATCCATGCCGAAACTTTCAAAACCCTTCGGTCGGATGGGGGCGCCTCGAGTGGAAACCACCGACCCTAGGCCGAAGAAACCTTCGGCATCACCCCAAGGCGGCAAAATTTTGGCTCAAAAACGGCCTTCGGGGGCAAACGAGTGGAGATGCTCTTAGCTAGCACCTCCCGACCCTCCCGTCGCTCCTCGTGAGAAACCCGGGGGAAACCTAACCGCCGCCACTAGAATCTCCACCGAGATCCCCTCCTTGCCGCTAGCGTGACCGCGGTGGCGGCGGCTCCAACCCCCAAAAAGGTGGTGCGGGAGACGCAGGGAGGCTTTGGTAGAGGCCCAGCGCGACGTGGCACAGTGAGGCGCTGGTGCGCTGTGCCGGCGAGGCTGGAGGCGATGTCGAAGTTGCGGCGGGCTGATGCCTTGAGCACACCATGGCGTACTAGATCCGCGGTGGTCACGCGAGCCCATTTGGGCCCGATCTGGGCTTTGCGGGTCACTGCATCTACGCGTGGTTGCGCCTTGGTTCGTGGTGCAGGTGACGGTGAGAGTTTCCGGATGTGCTCTGGCTGATGGGCTCGCGGCCAGGCCCGGTCGCGCGCGTCGAGGGGTTTCTCGACGGACGTTTTTCTGACGTGGTGCCCGGTTACTGGAGCAGCGGCTCCAGACGGAGGCGGCTGGCCTCGACGCTCGTCAAGGCTGGTCAGGTGTGCGACAGACTATGGGGTGGCCTGTTGCAAGGTGGGACTAGTCCCGACGCTCAGATCTGCAGGTGGCTGCGACGTTCTTGTCGTATGGGGTCGACGAGCGTCGAGCATGGAATTGTGGTGGTGATCGAGGTGGACCATGCTCCGGTGGTGGTTGTGGTGCAATGCCGGGCTAAGGCCTTGCTCCCAGCCTATGGCTTGGGCATGCGACAGTGGCAACGATGGCGTTGTTCCCTTCTTCAAGGCGTCGTTGAGGCGGTTGCATGCCTCTCCACTCAGGAGAACTCCGGGAAACCCTGAACCCGCTTGGGATCGGACAAGGGTGGCGTCACACATCACTCACCCCTTGGGGCCTTGTCCTGGAGTCGACACCGTCTGGAGGGATCTATGGTAGATGGTGGTCGTCTTCCTCTGCTTGGTGTCCCCTCTCTGTGGACATGATGCTCTAGCTTCTCGGAGGGGTTGGAGCCTCTCCTATGACGACGGATAACGGCTCGGGCTAGTGTCGTGAAGCTACCCGGGTGTCGACTCGGCTGCGTGATGCCCTTCGACTTTGCCGGTGGAAGTTGTGTAAAGCCTCGACGGTGCATGGCTCTTCGTCCGGGTGTGGACTTGACTATGTGTTGCCCTTCGGCTGCTCCAACACCATCTCGGCGGATCTCGGCAGATTTAAGCTCGGTTAAGTTTCTGTGCACTAGTGTCCGACAGTAACCGGAAGACGAAGAGAGTTGAAGGCCTGTCATATGGGGTTGTTGCTATGTGTCATGTTCTCTTCTCTTTGGTGTTGTTTCTAGCTTTGCTAGTTTAGTTTTCTTTCTAATATGTAACTTCACCGGCGTTTGTCCCGGATTCCTCTTAATGAAATGGAGCAGTGCTTGCTGCCTTCCGTATAAAAAAGGCGACAAGATGTCTCCGAGAGCATGCGGGTTCGTGGTTCACGCTAAGCGACATCTTGGTGAAGGAGAACGGGCTACCAAACGGCGATACTAAGATGGTGAGGTTCCATTTATCAGCACGGTTGCAAAAAGCTCCATAGCTTAAGGAATGTCTTGTAAAATACATCCATAGCTAGTTGCCGAGTTTTTTTAAACACAAATTCTTGCCGTGTTTGTGCCGATTCTTCTCGAGGTATCTCTTCTGGAACTATTGAAAAGAAGGAAATAATTTTGCATTTGAAACTTCATTCACAGCTGTTAGCACATATTTACAAGATTTTGAGGATTTTAATATACTGTAGTAAAACTGAAGAAGGAAAGATCTACTAAAGAATGAAAGCATAGCGAGTGCAGTGCAGGCACATCTGCACAGCTGTATGAAGTATGTCCCGGTAAAGAGTAAGACTACCAAATGCACAGTATTATTGCAAAATTCCATTTGGACTATAAATTTCTCTACAACGATGAGTGAGGATTTCAACTTCAGCGCACCGCAATCACGCTGTTCCTTTGGATCGACTCATCTTGAGGAAACCCAGTGATCTCTTGCATCCTTCCGTTTACCTCTGCCACTGTCGGTCTCGGCCAGATTTTGCTAGCTCTGTGAGTGAGTACTCTGACTCACCTGCTCCTCGGGGGTTGATTTGAGCCTACCATACCAAGAGCACGCCCATAGAATCAGGAGTCCGCTGTCACTGGAAAACAGACAGCCTTTCACAGATCGTCTCTAGCGTCGTCTTGCGGTCAGGTATATGGGTGAAGAATTTAGCTTTCTTAGGTTCAGACAGTATATTACTCCCATGCATCACTGTCCGTAGCCCGTAGGCGTGACTGCAATAGAAATGTTTCACTGGGAAAATGGTTCTTCGTCTCCACACTAAGTACCCAAAAGTTTCAAGAAATTGTTATAGTTTACTCGTCACAAGAGTACAACCTAAAATACCAGTATGTTAGAAACTTAACATCCTTCAGCGTACACACACAATAAAAAACGGTTAGATACCTTATTCTTGAATTGTGCTTCAGCTAGAGGAGATCACCTGTAGGCATGTTTTCATCAAGGTAAAAGCTACAGCTATTTCCATTCCACATGGGAGGGTTCCCTTATACAATGTACATCCAGGTAGGGTACCACTGTACCGATGACATTGCTGAAATCTTCACAAGCTGTTTCGTGTTCTGACCATCCATACAAAGTTATGCCTGTAAAACAGATTATAGAAGTTAAATCTAAATTTTTGGTTCAAAGAAATATACATTATCGCGAAACATGGAAAATTTTCACTTTACTATGGAAAATTTTCACTTTACTATGAAAAATTGCTGAAAGATTCACGTCTGATGGTTCTACTAAAGAATTTTCAGAACTAATCATCGCTTTCTTTGCAGGATGATTTTGTTTGCTTGCTAAAAATATTCTGATTGTAGCATTCCCCTTATTCCTACATTGTGGACAACTGAATGTTAGGGGAAACAAACGATCGAGATTGCAATAAAAGTTCCCACAAAAAGCAGTACCATTTTCAGGTTGTCCTTCCAACATATTCAATGAAAGTTTCATCATCAAGAAACCTTTATAGACGAAAAAATATATACTGAATAAACAAATAATGGTGTCTCATGCCATAGACTAAAGTACTGAACTCCATAGATACATCATATAATTAGTCCTCATAACAAAATATTTACACCGGTCATGATAGTGACTGACTTACTGGTGTTCAAGTAAAAGGAGCATTTAGCATCCATACATCAATTTGTCACATCAAGGTAGCCTTAAACTGCTATGAAAAGTTGGAATGTAATTTACCATTTTGGCGTAAGGACAGTTTCTAAAATAAGTTTAACTTTTTCTGACACTTGTTTAGTTGAAACAGACAATCTTGAAATATTTCATATATCATTGACATCATATGGTTTCAGGTTTTATTTTACCCAAGATCAAGCTGATCTAACCACTGCTTTGTTTGAACTTCAACTCAATCCGTGTACACGTCACAATTTTAATGAACTCATGCACATGAACAATTAACAAAGTTCTCATGCACATGAACTTCAGGGATAAAATGTTTATTAGCTCTGACGGAATTCCACTGAAGTTACCGCACCTCCAATCCAACACCTTCAGCTCCCGTAAATCACCTCTCTCTGCAGGGATAATACCACACACAAAGCTTTTGTGCAGTGAGCTGTATGGATGGAAGAAAAATAAATCAGAATAGTTTGAAGGCTGAACACCATTTCACAAGTACCTAACATATACGGTACACAAATAATGTCTGATGCTATCAGTGAATGGTCGTAGATGCACGTCCTATAGTAAACAGCCCCTGCATGTCACAGCTATTACTTTTAACAGGAGCAGACACAGCTGCATAAGATGCACATCTTATAGTAAACACCCCCTGCATGTCAGTGGACTAGATGTTCAAAAAAATGCTGCCACAAAGAGATAAGTTGATGCTCACAAGAAAATATGTAACACTTCGATATAGACCATTGGAATTCATGTGTGACCAAGCCTGGAACTGTGCAACATTGGCGTGCCGTCCAGTAGGGGTCGACGGGATCAGTGGCTCCGAACAGGGGCAACTCGTCGGTGCGACTAGTCGGGCAGGACCCGGGCAGGAAGCAGATGGACTACTGCGGCAACCTGCCGCAGCGGCACATCTGCGGCCAGTACCTGATGTCAGCCTGGAGCGCGCCCATGCGGTAGATGAGGACGGGCGGAGGGGAGGTGGGTGTGGAGACTGGCTGGAGAGCCGCTGGCTGGAGAGCCGCTGGCAGGTGCGGCGTCCTTGGACTGGAGGTGGGCGCCGGAAAGGTCAATCTCCCAGCACTGGAATTCAACAAACACCTGCAGTGCAAACGCCAATCTCCACAGTACACCAGGAGGTGAAGTTGCATGGAGGAGGGCCAATCTCGACCAGACACCAGGAGCCAGTTAACGGATAAGCACATGGAGTGACTCGCCGCAGCGGCACATCGGTGGGCAGTGCCCGCAGCGGCACATCGACTCGCCGCAGCACGGCCATGCGGCTGTAGATGAGCACGCCCATGCGGCCGTAGATGACGATTGGCTGGAGAGCCACTGGCGGGCACGGCGTCCTTGGACGGGAGGAGGGCGCCGGAGAGGTCAATCTCCAGCACTGGAATTTCATCAAACAGCTCCAGTGCAAAGGCCCTGGCGGACGGCAGCATGCCATGGCTACCAGCTTGTCGGTGCGAGTCATCCGGCAGGACCAGGTAGGAAAACGTATGGAGTACCGCGCAGGAGGCCTGGAGCAGGGGAGGTGGGTGTGGACAAGGACGACTGGCTGGAGAGCCGCCGGTGGACTTTCATCAAACACTTGCAGTGCAAAGACCAATCTCAACACTACACCAGGAGGCGAAGTTGCATCTTAAGGGAGAAGCACATGGAGGTGAGCGCAATCCCTCACGCCCAGGGTTGGTTGGCGTGCGCGGCGTCGTCGACCGGAAGGAGGGCGCGGGAGACGCAGATTGCCCGGCGGCGAGGATGTGGTGTGGCTCTGTGTCGTGCGGTCCGGTCCAGTCGAGGACGGGTCGGACCAGCTAAGTTATAGCTCTGGCCCACCAGTCGGTGAGGTTTCAGCACTTACCACCGCCGTCGCCGTGAGCGGTAGGGACAAGACGCACACAAAAAAAAAACCGTTTAAGAAATTCGGCCCACCCAGCCCAGCTCGGTACCTTTAAATGTCCCCAAACACTCGCCCTCCCTCCATCTCTCTCTCTCTCGCTCGCCCCTTCTCCACCTGCTCGACAGAAACACAGCGCCAAGCCAAGAACCAGGCCCCGAACGGAAATGCCGGGACCTGAGGAGCGGCCGGCGACGATGATCATGAAAATACTCCGCCGGGTTCTCTTCTTCCTCCCCTCCCCGCCGCCCGACGACACGGGGCTCGCGGCAAGGAGGAAGCGCCAGCGCCTCAAGCGCAGGCACCGCATGCGCACGGCCACCGACGCCTCCTCGGGCACGGCCGCGAGCACCACCTCCTACGACGAGCCCAACGCCTCCTCGGGAAGGGCTGAGAGCACCACCTCCTACGCTGAGCCCAACGCCTCCCCGAGCTCGCCGGACCTCCAAGAAAGGGAGCTCCACGAGGCCAAGACCAACGCCTCCGACCCTGCCGCTCCCGAAGCCAAGGCCGACCCCACGGCGGAGGCCGCTTCCTCAACGGACCAGTCCGCCGCCGGCTGCGACACCAAGAACGCCGAGCCGGCCGCCGATTCCGTCTCCTGCGACATCAAGAACGCCGAGTCCGCCTCCCCCGACCGCAAGAACGCCGAGTCCGCCTCCCGGGACCCCAAGAACCTCCAGTTCGCCGCTCCCGACGGCAAGAACGCCGATCATGCTGCCGCCGGCTGCGACACCAAGAACGCCGAGCCGGCCGCCGACGTTCCCAAGACCATCGATTCCGCCTCCTGCGACACCAAGAATCTCGAGTTCGCCGCTTCCCACCCCAAGAACGCCGAGTCCGCCTCCCGGGACCCCAAGAACCTCCAGTTCGCCGCTCCCGACGGCAAGAACGCCGATCAGGCTGCCGACATCCCCAAGAACGTCGAGTCCGCTTCCTGCGATCCCAAGAACATCGAGTTCGCCGCTAACGACAGCAAGTACCCGTGGATCCGGGTGAACAGAAGGCGACCGACCCCTGCTCTACGGAGGCCGCCCTCTGCTGCGCCAGCGCGGAGCTCCCCAGCCTTTGCTCCACCACGCCCTCTGTGCCCTCCTACCGCCGCCGTGGCCCAGCACCCTCCTTCTGCCGCCAGCGTGGGCCTTTTGGATGATATCGTTCATCTCAACAACTTCTTCGGCAACATGTTTCAGGAACCGGTGCAGGACGAGATCAGAGAGAAGCATCTGCGGTACATGTCAGCTTGTTCTAGTCTCAAGACAAAGCACACTTTCTGCCTTGCGTGTTATCTCAGCGATGATGAGACACCGATTGTAAAGGACCTTGAAAATGTATGCGATTTTCAAACATTTTGCTTGCAACAAAACTGAATTTGCTCTTTCAACTAACTTTTTTTCTTAATCTGTTCAGATGACCAAGCATATGAGGTCTCGTCACAAGGGAGGCTGCAGGAAGTGCAGAAAGAAGGGTTGCATTGCCATGGCGACTACATTGCAGGATATCACCCTCCACTACTACCACGCTCACGAGCAGAGCTCTTCTTTGTAGAAGTATAGAGTAGCTGTTTTCTCATAAACTCCTATATTGGTTTGTTGATTGAGAAACATTAGTGCAAAATTTGATGTTTGATGTCATCACTGTGTTTGAATTACAAACAATGCATTGCATTATTACACAAAATGCACATGATCAGCCCTTTGTAGAGCACATTCCCCTCAATACAGCTTTCAATAAAAGCTTCTCATTACGCCATCTTCACAAATGAAATGTCTTCTAGCGACCACTCAAAAAAAAATGTCTTCTGGCAGTTGGGTTTGGTTCCAAAGAATTTGCTTAAGAACTTGTATATATTCATGCTGGAGAGTGTGTGCCTATCCCCCATGTAGGAGCAGACCTGGGCTGTCTGGCCCTGTTTTCTCCGGCTACCGCACTATCTGTCTTGCCGTTCTCTTTAGTTTTCTTTTCCATGTTTCTGTCACACAGACAAACAATTGTTCTGCTATCCTTGATAATGGAATCGGGCTCCAGGTGGAGGTGTTTGGAAAGGAAAAAAATCTTCACAAAGTGTTTGCAAGTTTCCAATTAAACCTGCAAAAAAATAAACTTGCATTTAGATTCACAAAATGCTAAACAATTTATGTATTCAGGACCATGCTGAAGCTTTGCGTCGAAAATTCAGTTCAAGAAGCACTGAAACTTCTAGAACAGATGTTGGATAAGAATGTATGATTCAATGCTGGAAAGGATGAATAGTAGGCAACCAAAAAAACAGAAGATATTTGTAGAAAATAAAATATTGAGATAGATGTATTTTGTTTCCTAAGGATTCCTGCAGGTCTAAACCAGCAGTCAAGGATGAAGTTTGCAGCAGTTCAAATCTTACCTAAAATCGCATGATATTTGTGGAACTATCTTTGATTTTATATTGTCTTATTGTATTCAATTAGGATATCTATATACATAGTCCCACTTGAAAATCAGACAAAAGGTAAACTAACCATATATGACAGTAGCTCAACTGAACTTTTGTTGCAGCACATTCTGTAGTATAGACAGCCCTTAGTTTCAGACAACGCTCACACAAAGCAGAAATGACCCAAGAAGTAGGCCGCTCCGTTTCAGAATCCCAGATTGACAGACAGAGTATCAAGTTCTTGGCTCCAGCTACGTGTGTCATTGATTATCGTCAGATATGCCTTGCATGTTTGCTCATCTTGTCACCCCTGATATGGGAAGCTCGAACTCAAGTCAACTCGCACTAATTAAGTAACCTGTACCTCACCGGTTCGTCGACACCTGTAAAATGGAACAAAAGAATACACATCCAGTCGCAGTTGTCACTTTGACTGAGCAAGCCGCAAAGAACCGCTCTGCAAAATTAGCCTCACAAGCATAGAAATGCAGAGGCAGCAACTTGCATTTTGCCGTCTGCCGGTGCCGGATGGCTCTGAATCCTCGCGCTGGCAATACCTCGTTTGTCCCTACCGGCAGGTATCTCACCACACGCTGACTGCTGTACACCATCTCAAACAGAAAAACACACTAACGACAACATAGATAATTAATGTCCATGCCTCCGCAAGCTGTGGTGGCCCGTTCAGAGAAGCTGGCCGCGATGATTTTAAGTGCTTCCTGAGTCTAGAGTTTCAGGTGAATACATAAGGAGAGTCCTTGGACACAATACTATATACACGATGTCAGCATGGTCGCAACCAAATTACAAATGCCATCCCATGAGCAACTTCCTGAAGGTTCCTCTAGGTCGGAAACATTATTCAAGGATGAAAAGACTGTTGTATAGTTTGCAATAGTAGAATGCTTGCTTAAAATTGCGTGATTCTTGTAGTATCTTTGATCTTATAATGAATTATTGCAATAAATTTAGAATACGCATAGCTAGAAAGATAGATTCACCTGAAAAATCAAACAAGTAAAATAATCATCCTTTTGAAGAGAGCAAATCAGTTTCTTCTGAATATTTATCTATACAGATTACAATGATGCACATCCAGGAGTAGCAATAGTTTAATTTTCAAAACATGCTTGGAAGTCGAGAAACTTTAATGCTGGTTCTCTTTGTCGTATCTTCTCCATAGTCCATACGGGAGCTTCAACTGATTACTTATTAGTCTGAGTAACAAATAAGTCATCAACTATGTAATGGATATGTAAAGATATGAAATTTATGGTGCGCCCTATATTTTGTATTTTCAAACAGAGGAAGTGACCATTACAAAAAAATAAAATAATGGCAATGTTAGTATAGGGAGCTAGAAAGAAAATAACTGTAGAAATGGCCAATGCTTCACTGACCGAGCATGAAAATGAAAACACAAAGGACAATCTGGTAAATGCCATAAGGATGCAAGATTGATTAAAGTACAAACACCAAGATGGGAAACATATATTTTTTGTAAAAAAGGTACGACATAATGTCTCAAGAAGAAGATAGAACATCATGAACTAGAATATCTAAGGTAAAAGAGAAGAGGATACCCAATACCTACAGTATGAACACAGCAGGATATGTGGCTACCAAAAAATATGCTCTCGATTCATCAAAAAATAAAGAGATATGCTCGAAAGAAGTAGAACTTCAACTAGGAGATTTTCATAACACTAAACAGGATCCAATCAACGATAGAAGTTATTTGTTTACTTTTTTCAAGTTGTAGTTATACAAAGATTTCAAAAACAAAACGTTTGCATTGGCTCATAACCTGATAATGAAACTGTTATATCCACTAAAAAGAGGAGCAAATGGTGAACTTTTGAACTGTATACACAGGAAAGATAAGTATTCTGGAGCAGAGGACGATCATGAATGTGGAAATTGGCTCAGTGCTAAAATGTGTTGTAACATTTTGCAGCAGAAAAATTACAGCCCATGAATGTACCGTTCAGTTCCACGCGAAAACCAATAAAAATAAGCTCTAGGGTTGCCCGAGGACAGTGCTATCACTGAATATCACCAAGTCTGCGATGTACCCGCGCGTTGCCATTATTCTTCATAGCGATCTGCCACTGGTACTGAATGGGGGACAGCAGCCCAAATTAGGAGAAGGCGGCATTGTTGCACATAGAATTCCTTAACCCTGGTAGCGTTTTGGGGAATAGGTTTGGGATGTCTTTGCAAGGAAAATGATATTTGCGGGTGCGATATGCAAAAATGGTTAATCATCTTATCCGATTGTTTGGATCTAATGGCCCAGAACTCTGGAAGATGGTCTTGTTGCACTCGATCTTCTCTCATTGTAGAACAGGGCATGTGCCTCAGTGATTTCTGATGCTCATATTTTTTTTTAAATATGACCAAAGGGGGAATGATCCCTCCCTTGATTCTACGTTGTTAGGTAGATGAGACACCCGGTTTATTCGAGTATTCCTCAGCTGGGACTCGATTTCTCGAGTATGCCTCAGCTCGGACTCGAACCCGGGCAGTCTGGGGCGCACTCGCTGCCTCTTGCCACTGATGCTCATATTTCACCAATTTGTTTTTTGTAGAATTACAGTACAGCTGATACTAGCATCTCAAGATGAGACAGGTGGTTCTAGAGTCAAGTTAGTAGTGAGTTTAGAGCATACCGGATATATGTTATCAGTCTAGATAGCTACTGAATATCTGATGCTAGCTGCTAGACAATTTGTAAAACAAAATGCTCAATTTTTATGTCAAAAGGTGCCAATTTGAACGGTATGTTGTGGCAGAAGCGAATCAAGAGAGAAATTGCTGAGAAGCATCTCAGCAGACACTATGATAGGCATATGTCGTTTTCCTAATTCACACTAAGATGCATGTTATCCTCTTACAGCCGCAAACTCGTTTATATTGGTCATAGATAATATGTCATAGAAAATAAATAGACATAATTAGATCAACCTTGCAACATGTGTGTATTCAGTAATGCCCAGAAAAAAAATGGTATAAAGGTGACACTTTCAAATCGGCAGATTATTCAACAGGCAGGTGTAAATCACTCAAGAAGGGCCGACTATCTCACTACTTTGTTTTATTACTACTAAAGCAAGTTAATGATTTTGATGTACCTGATTAAAACAACCTGCTACCTGTTCTGGTTCTGGATCATGTGGTGTCTCCTCTTCCTTCTCTTTAGGATTGTGATGTTGTTAGTTCCTTTATAGTAAATCTGCTGCGACCGCTCTTGCACAACATCCATCTACGCATCCATAGAAGTTAGTTCCTTCCAGCGGCATATTCACATGGTCCTCATCAGCTGCTGCCACAACATCCATCTATGCATCCATAGAAGCACCTCGAAAAAAAAAAGTATCAGCTTCGACAGCCAAAAACAGATAACCTATTGCATCAAGGCAACATATCATCTTTTGTACACTTTCTACACTGCATTTGTATGCTGCAGGGTATCATGCAAACTTACGGAGACAGTTCATGGATTTTCTAGCTTAGGAGTTAGGTCCATATATCTGTTTCAATAATGAGCTTAACTCCACATGTAGGATCCTCTATACAACTACTTTTGTTTATATTCTGATGTAAAGAACATAAATGCTATGCCGGCAAGTGGTATGGAAACACTACTACACCAGTCATATATATACAGCTTTCACAGGATCAACTCTAAAAGCAAAATTTATATAATTAAAACAGCAGTAATGATGTTTTAGCCTTGCCAATTGCAGGTAAATACAAGTTAACAGAAGGTTTCGTCGAGAAGCATAGAGCATACTTCCAAGAGACCAGGGCCTTTAAGCATCTGGAGGAGACCTATAAATCTGACTGAACTAGAGTGCAAAAATCAAGCTCATATGTAGATCATATGCTTATGATACTACTGGAAAAGGAAACGCTTCTGTACAGATATGTAACTGCGAGTCATGGAGTAGCAACCTAGTGTCGCATGAGAAGAGTTTTAGTTCTACAAGCCACCACTTCACTCCTGTATTCCCATCCAACCTGAACAATCAAGTTGGCACGAAGGGACTCGACCATCTTTGCATTTGCAATTCGCACCCCCATAACTTTTTACATCGCAGAACCCACACTTTTTTTTGAAACGAGGCAAAAGCTTTGCCTTTTATATTGATATAGGAGAAGCAAACATGATAGGGCCGAGGCCAAAGAAAAAGGATCACCGCTAGAAATCCAGCACCCAAGGTTCTTGATCTGGACTTATAGCTGTATCCGTGCCACCACTTCCAGTTCTGGATCTGCAGTGGTATCTGCACCTTTGGCCAAGATTAACAAGTATTTACGAATTTTATTGTTTTTTTAAGAGAATAGCCACATCATTGTTTTAACCTCAAAAAAAAAAAGCCACATCATTGTTTTATTCAGTAAAACATTTAGTAGACTTATCGGGTTATCTGTTTCCGTAACTTATCGCTCGGGTAATCCATGAAATGTCTACTTGTCTACTTGTCGGTACCCGAGCGATAAGATTATCGGGTTGTTTGGATCCAATGGTCCAGAACTGCCGGAAGATGGTAGTACCAGAAGCCCTTGTTACAGTAGATTTCTGATGCACATATTTCAACTTTCTGCAGTTTGCAGTATAGCTGAGTATTTCAAGATGAGACAGGTGGTTCTAGAGCCAAGTTAGTAGTGAGCACACACCAAAAAGATCCGGATTATTTTCTCCAAATTGAATTTGTTGACAGGTCATATGAATATCAGATCTGTATAACCCATTGCATACCAGTTGCACACCATATATATGTTGATTTTTTAAGGAGTAAAATGTTAATTAAGCAACATGACGAGTAAACTACAGAAAACCACAACAAATTAGGGTAGGGCTTACACAGAACCACAATTCCTGTAAATGTTGGACATAATCCATGCCATTTAATCCAAACCTACTTTTGCCTCTCCTAAGTCCTAACACAAAAATTGATGCGGCCCCCACATATCAGGCCATGAGTAGCACAGAGAACCACGCAAGCCCAAGAAGGCGCCATCAGCCACAGCATGTTCAGCCAGTGGACAACTGATTAACTGGCACTTAGGGCTTGCATGGTATCTCTGTGATATGTGAAGTCTAAATGTTAGTTTTTGTGTTAGAATAGAAAAAATCCTACGCCCAGTTAGATGAAAGGAACTACCTCAAAACATGTGGTTGTGTAAAGAAAAAAAAATACTAAAACGTCGTTTTGTTAGACCTGTCCTAAATGCAGAACATAGTGTGTGCACTCTGAAACAATACATGTTGCAAAGTTCAAAACATACACGCCATTTCAAATATATAACAGATACCGTAACATGCCTCCGTTTTTCACAAGCTAATAAAAAATGTGACCCTATTGAACGTTTTCTAAGTGCATCAAAGAATCTAACTACAACATTATAATAAGGTAACTATCTATACAACTCCATGTTCATCCTTGTGAGATCTGGTGTTATCCATATGGGATTAGGCCAGTTACACCAAAGTTGAGATACAATTTCTTCCCTGTCGTCATTTTCCAGGTTGAGAATACCTATATCCCGGTGATTATTCTTATACTCAGCAATATGTGTCTCATCATCTGTAAAATAAACACAATTTGCCTTCAGCTGCGGATATTCTTCAGCACTAAGATATTGCGACTGACTACGGCCAAGAAACAGCACATGATCATGCAAGCCGTTCATTTTCACAAGTTTTTTTGCTGCCATATCAACTTTATATACCAATATTTTCTTAGTTTCTATGAGAAGGTCTTCTGTGACTTCAAATTCACGGCAAACTTGCAATAGATCACCACATGGGGTCTGAACAGCGTACATCCACCCATCTGTCAGACTAATGTAATTATCCATCTCGTCTGCAACAATATTCCTTGTGAAGGTAGGACCAGTGAGATCAAAAGCATCTATTCCTCCGGTTCTCGTGAACGCGTACAAAAGACCATCCATGTAGATGCATTGCTGATAGTCTGACCCCGGTGGCAGCACAGTCCACTTACAATCACCTACCCTTGTAAACAAAAGCTTGCGGTATGGAAGGAGGATGAGAACCACAATGTGGCTTCCCGTGGACGGATCAGGAAACACAAATGCCCTGAAGTAGAGGCAGTCACGGAGCTTATCCAGAGCATGGATTGCCACATCCGAGTCATCCCACAGCTCATACTGAATAACTGCTCCGGCATTATCTAACACCGGCTCTACGTCCTCAATGGTGATCACGGGCGGGAGAGCTATCTGTTGGCCAGTTATCGGATTGAGAAGGTGAAGCTCAGACTTGTCATCGGCGGTAACTAACCAGCCATGGGAGGACCCAATCAGATGCCTATTACGGATGGGTGGATCTGGAACAGTAATATTGTAGACCTTCTTTTCGGCGAGGCTGTAGAGACAAGCTACGTTGTCAGCGACAGAGTCAGAGGTGTAAAGGAGGCAAGGTGTCTGGGGTCGTTTGTACTGCTCAAGCTGGCTGCGTAAGATGGTATAGGCGGAGCGCCAAGAGGAGCAGACAGAGCCCGCACGTATGAAGTCGGGGATCTCTAGGAGGGCGAAGATATCCATCAGTACATCCACCGGCAGCTCCGGCGAATTTCTGAATTTTCTGATTGAACACAGCGAAAGAGCCATCAGCTTAGGCAGAATTCTGAAGGCAAGATGCCCTAAGCTCATTATCCTGGCGACACTACACGCCTCCATTGGGGCAATTGCGGAATCTGGCCTTTTGGGAGATGAATCGCTTCTGCAGGTACCAACCACACTTTGCAATTCAACCTAGGATGAAGCAGACAGAGGGGAGGATCCTTCCTGCAGCACTTATAGTACAGCGCGGCTGAACCAACCTACGGAGGCCTCAATTCTAATTCGAGTAGGAGACGAGTCCGAATCCAAGAACGACATTATCAATTTTTCTGTCCAGGGGCTTTTTGCAGTAGAGACTTGGGAGAAGATTCGGACTTGGAATCCTACTGGTTCCTAACTCCTACGCGCCTCGGACGGATCCCGGTTCTGCTCAGCAACGACATCACAACTGGGGAGAACAAACTGACCAGCGCAAATGTGTAGAAAAGGCAGAAGGACAGAAGGGGGCTCCGTCGTTGTCCACCGGGATGGAGGCGGCCGTATCTCGGACGAAGGCAGGTGGGAGGTGGCGGCATCTGGGCGGCGGAGCATTCGTCGCAGGCGGCGCTTCCCTCCTTTCGGTGCTTCCCGAACTAGGCCTTCGTCGGCGCCGCCCGTATCTGCGGGCTGGACCTTTCTTTAAAGAACTTCTGTTTTCCTTACCCAACGGCCGAAACTCGTGAGATCCAACAAGCGCGTATCGCGAAGACCACGGGGAACAGGAGGAAACCCTCGACATCGCTCGGGCGTTTCCTACCCCAGTTTCGCTAAAGGTTTCTCAGACTGGGCTTGGCCCATTTAAGTCGTTTGTGTATCTGTGTAGCGGCCAGTGAGCGAGACCCAATGCCTCTGTTATACTGCGTACGTGTTCATGTAGCTGCGTAGCGGGGAGCGAGCGACATTCCTGTACCTGCATACGTCTTCATGTCTAAGTCTGGAACGGCCTCAAGGTTGGCTTTTTTTCTATTTCCTTGATTCCTTCTCTTCTTTCCTTTTCTTTTATTTTGTTTCTTTGACGGCCATAATTGTTTCATGGAAAGTTTGTTCCTATCTCTTTCATTCTTACAGTTTTGTCCATCTACCCACAAAGATCTGTTCCTATTCTAGATTTTGTGTTCTTTTATTCATATGGATTTTTCTTTCTTTTTTCCTTCTTTATTATTTTCCTCAGTTCAGATTTTAATATATAATTTTCTCCTTTAGGTTTTTTTTCCCTATCTCTAAGAATCTTTTTGTTCCGGGGTCCCGTCCGAATTCTGTTCCTAACTTGTGTTCCTATCCTCGGTGGAGATTTTTGTCATTAGCTTTGTTCCAAATGTATTATTTTTTTGTTCCATCAGAAATAATTTTCTTCGTGTTTTATACCTAGTTGTTTCTTCTTTTCGGTAGATTTGTTCATTTTTCTGTGAAAACTAGTTCTACAATTTTTTGTTTCTATCTTTGTTCCAAATTATTTATTTTTATTCTGTCGGAAATAATTTTGTTCCTGTTCTATACGTAGTTGTTCCTTCGTTCCGAAAGATTTGTTCCTTTTTTTTGAAAACTGGTTCCACAATCATTTTTTTTCTAGTTTTGTTCCAAACTTTTTTTTCCATCGAAAATAATTTGTTCATGTTTTATACTTAGTTGTTCCTTTGTTCCGAAAGATTCGTTCCTTTTATTTGTGGAAACTAGTTCCACAAAAAAAAAATTCCTAGCTTTGTTCCAAAAAAATTATTTCTATTCCATCGAAAATAATTTTGTTCCTATTTTTATATCTAGTTGTTTCTTTGTTCCGGAAGATTTGTTCCTTTTATTTGTGGAAACTAGTTCCATAATTTTTTTTTGTTCCTAGCTTTGTTTCAAAAAAAATATTTTTGTTCCATCGGGTATAATTTTGTTCCTATTTTATACCTAGTTGTTCCTTTGTTCTGGAAGATTTGTTCCTTTTATTTGTGGAAACTAGTTCCATAATTCTTTTTTGTTCCTAGATTTTTTCCAAAAAAAATATTTTTGTTCCATCGAGTATAATTTTGTTCCTATTTTATACCTAGTTGTTCCTTTGTTCCCGAAGATTTGTTCCTTTTTATTTGTGGAAACTATTTCCATAGATTTTTTTTGTTTCTAGCTTTGTTCCAAACTTTTAATATTTGTTCCATCGGGTATAATTTTGTTCCTTTGTTCCGAAAGATTTTTGTCCCTTTTATTTGTAAAAACTAGATTTTTCTCCAAACTTTTTATTTTTCTCCAAACTTTTTATTTTTGTTCCATCGAAATAATTTCGTTCCTGTTTTATACCTAGTTGTTGCTTTATTTCGAAATATTTGTTCCTTCTATTTGTGAAAACTAGTTTCATAATTTTTTTATTCCTAGCTTTCTTCCAAACTTTTTATTTTTGTTCCATTGAAAATAATTTTGTTCCTATTTTATACCTGGTTGTTCCTTGGTTTTGAAATATTTTGTTCCTTTTATTTGTAAAAACTAGTTCCACAATTTTTTTTTCTGTTTCTAGCTTTGTTTCAAACTTTTTATTTTTGTTCCAGCAGAAATAGTTTTGTTCATGTTTTATACCTAGTTGTTCCTTCGTTACGAAAGATTTGTTCCTTTTTTGTGAAAAGTAGTTCCACAATTTTTTTTGTTCCTACCTTTGTTCTAAGCATTTTATTTTTGTTCCATTGAAAATAATTTTGTTCGTGTTTTGTACCTAGTTGTTTCTCTCATTATATATTTTTTCCTAGTTGTACTTATAATTTTCTTCCACTTCTTACAAATTATGGTTCCTTTTTTTCACTCACGGATGTTATCTGTTCCAAAGACAATATTTTAATATTGTAGATATTTTATTTGTGAGCTATTTTTTGCCTTACTTTTAAGGATTCTCATGCCCCTATTTTTAGATCATGGTTTTAAATTCAATCCATACACACACTCATCTGTATGGATAGCTAGCTGGGAAAACATGCAAATAGTTTGCTTAATGCTTTAACCAAGACACGTATTAGGCTCATGCACGCAGGTCCGCAGCGTGTAGGGACAACGATATGACCCATGCATAGATTAGACAAAACGTCACTTAATGCTACCCTGCACACCTGCATGCAAAGCCATATGCTACTCTCGCAGCGTGTGGGCAGGATCGTATACCGTGACGTCAAAAGTTGTCGCTGTCTTCTCAGATTGGTTGCTATCGAGGCGCACATGCTAGTCTCGCTGTCGCTGTATGCCGCACAAGTTGTTTGAATGAAGCTGGTGCAGCGAACGATTACCAGTTCTCGAATAGTCCCACCTCGAAACTTTGATGAAAAGTACACCAACTTAAATAGCCAAATCCCGCGCGTGTACAACAGAATTGATAAGACTTGATACATCCTCTGACAACGTGGTCCCACGAGCAACAGGTCCCAGCTTCCAGCCTTGGAAAGATAGGGTAACAATGGAACGAGTGAACGTAATTAAATGGGCTGTGGCCCAGTAAGAAATCATTGAGCGAAACGGAAAGCAGGAGACGCCCGGACGAGACAGAGGAGGGACCCGGAACAGGCCGAGCCCCTACCTATCGCTTAAAACCGTGAAGGTTCGCACTGCCTTCACACACACGAGCTTGCACAGAGTTTTTAAAAAAAGAGTACGGAGCTTTCACGGCCAAGTTTGCCTGCATGGTGAGGAAGAGGAAGAGAGCATCTGTGTTCTTCCGCCCAACGATCAGCTTCAGTCAGATGCGTGCAAAGTATACTTTAAATCAGCGCCTAGAGTATTTTTTTTCTGTTTTCTATTTATCAAAATTTAATGGTGAATAATTTTTGAAAATGAACAAAATTTAAAATAGTGGTTTTTTAAAGTAAACAAATTTTAACTAAATATTTTAATGGTCAACATTTGAAAGGTTGAACATTTTTCACTTTGAACCAAAAATAATTTTGAACCATCCCAATTATCTCGCCCGGAAGTCGGAACGCGCACGAGCGCAGCAAATGGCTGGAGAGGGTTGACCGGAAGCTCCCTTTCTCTCACTCGCTTGTGCTCAAACGGAGACAAAGAAAAAGCAGCGGCACATCCGGACACATTGCCACGCCCACTTAGCTAACAACTGAGGGCATCTCCAGTCGTTGCGTCCCCCCAGGGCCCAAAACGCCGTCATTTTGGAGCCGCCGCGGCGCTAAACGGCGCTATTCTGGAAACTGGGGGGCAGGCTTCCCGGTCGCTCCCCGAGCCCAAGATTCGGCCCAAACAAACGTAATTTGAAAACTAGCGATTTTTATTGAATTTTGCGAAGTGCGTACATATTTGGCGCGAATTTAAAAAACTAGAACGAGAATTTAAACTAAACTAAAGCTACTGATGAAGGCCGAGGCTCGCGGCGATGGCCTGGCTATAGTCGACGTCGTCGCCGTCGTCGTCGTAGTCGTCGGGGCCATCGCCAGGGCGCTTGCTCGGCCCCTGTCCGGCGTCGCCGTAGCCATCCCACCTGCTCGCCGCGAGGGCTTGCTGGATCTCGTCCTCGTCGTCGGAGTCTGGGTCCAGGACGATATAGACGTTCTCCTGTGGCGGCGGCGGGGGAGGGACGCGGAGGCGGGCCGCGTTGGCGACGGCCTCCTTGTCGCGCGCCGTCTTGCGCTTCTCGGCGTCCGCTAGCAGGCGGCGCTGGAGCTCCAGCTCCGCCGCGGTGTTCTCCCGCAGGGTCCACGTCGCAGCAACGTCGTCGTCGAGCGGCTGGAGCGTGTCCAAGGACAGCTGCTCCGCGACCTTCTGGTCGGGCCACTCGTCCTCGTCGTCGCCGACGTCCTCCGTCTTCGGGCGAACCACGCGTTCGAAGCGTGGCTCGCCGATGCGGAGGGCGCCGCCGCTACGCCTGCGGGCTGGCGCGCCGGCGTTTAGGAAGGGGGGGAGATAGAGAGGGACTACGCGCCGGAGGAGCTGGACGTCGCCGACGACAAGGAGGCGCCCGTCCGCCGCGCTTCCCACGGCTGGTTCTGCCGGGGCGGCATCTCCAGCCGCGGCTCGTTGCCGGCGTGGATGTGGTCGAGGACCCACTCCACGGTCCTGTTGGGGCCGCTCCACCAGCGGCGGCGCCTGTTGGCGTTGAAGCGGCCGTCGACCGGCCCGTTGTCGTTGAGGGAGGCGATCTCCCTGTCGCGGCGGCTGGTGAGCTGCTGCCACCACAACTCGGCGACGCCCAACTCCGGGAAGCGTTCGGGCTCCGCCATGGCGTCGCGCATCTCGCGGATGGCGCGCCAGAACTCGGGGTCCGTGTTGGGGAGGGGAGGCACGGGCACCCCGCCGCCGCTGAGCGCCCAGCGGCTCTGCCCAGCGCCGGAGCTCGGGAGGCGCATGTCCAGCGGGCACGGGTAGCCCGCGCGGTACAGCGCCATCGCCTCGCTCCGGCGAAGATGGCGGCGTGGGAAGCCGTTGGCCGCTGCGCCGTCCTTGTAGCTGGCCATTGCGTGGAGAGCGGGGGAGAGAAGAAGAGAGGAGAGCGCCAAGGGGAAGAAGAGAAGAGGAGAGCGCCGGTGGAAGAATGGCGAGCGCGGCGAGCGGCGGGTGGATTTTATAGGCGGCCGGTCATTAACTGCGCGCACGTCCCCTCGCTGCCGCCCGCCACGCCATTACGCCGGCAGCCTTTGAACGGGCGCATGCACTGGGCGGCCGCCACGCCATAAACGCCGGCAGCATTTTGACCGCGCGGAAGCCGAGAAGATGATCACGGGGCGGTTCTGTTCCCGCGCTTTCTCGTCGCGTCACTGACAGAGCTGGCCCACGCGCGCGGCCGCGCAGTTTCACCCGCTGGGTTTGGCCTTGATGCCGCGGCGCGAAATAGCACCGAAACGGCGCTATTTGGGCTTCTGGGGGCGAGTGATAAAGAAACGGCGCTATTCGCCGCATCCGGCGCGAAAAAGGCCCCCTGGGGGCTCTGGGGGGACGGCTGGAGATGCCCTGATACCCGCAGCTTGAAATCAAATAGGGTAACCCTATAGTGTAAGAAGGAAACACGTGACTCTTAATTAGCTCGGTGACTTGCTTTACCAGAACAAATGGCTTATGATCAGAGTGCATGCGTGAACATTGACACGTTATTGTTCTATCTCATGAACATAGTTCTACTAACACCGGAGTGACGGGAGGTAAATACAACTAAATAATTTTCAAATGGCTGAAAGGCTAAAGAAATGGAAAAGGTGAACAATTTTTGTAAATGAACAAAATCTTAAATCATTTTAAAACATGAACAAAACTTACATATGAAAAATTATCAAAAATTGAACACATTTTGATTTGATTGTTTTTTATTTGAACAATTTTTACCCGAACAAAATTTGAATTTGAATAATTTATAAACTTGAACATTTTTCAGTTTGAAAAATTTTAAAAAAAGTCGTTGAACCAAAAAAAAATAGTGAACAAAAAATGCGGATACACCAAAAATAATGGTGAACCAAAAACAATAGTGAACGAAAACTAACGATGAAGCAAAAAAATGGTGAACCGAAAATAATAACCAAAATTAAATTTGAATAATCTTGAATTTGAACAATTTTAAGTCTGAACATATTTTATCCAAATTTGAACAATTTATAAATTTGTAAAAAAATATCCGAATAATTTTCGAATTTGAAAATTTTAAAGTTTGAATATTTTTCAATGAACCAAAAATGCCGATTAACCAAAATTAAAGTGAACCAAAAATTTTGGCGAATAAAAAAATTAAAATATCAAAAACAAAAATATTTTCAAATAAAGGAAAAAAAGAAAATAAAAACAGAAAAAAGAATAAAACCCGAAAAATAAAAAATATAAACAGGAAAGAAAAATGAGGGGAAAAATTAAAATAGACAAGTAGACAATTAAAACTGTCAAAGGGCATGTATGGACACGGACTCGAGGGTGGTCCTGTGGCTATCCAATTCTTCCCACCGAATGCTTGAAGCGGAGTATGCAGGTTCGAATCCCCTTCTCCTCATTTTTCTGCTATTTTCGTTGACGTAATGGGCCGACCCATTTGGCATCGAGCGCGGCGGAAAGCACGGGCGAGTCGGAATAGAGCTCGCTATAAGCGTCATATAGGGCTCACGATGGTATGCGACGGACAAAGTTATAGTCAAACACGCAAAAGAAAAAACGGTGAGTGGCAGCCCGCAGACAGCGGGAGCTTCTTATATGGGGTGGTTCTTAGGATTTTTCGCTCCCTCCGGGGTCTCTTGCGTGGCCCAAACCCAAGGAAAAACTTCCAAATCCATGCCACCCAGGCCGCCGCCCTCGCCCCCACCGGTGGTGGCGGCACCCGGCCACCAAAAGCGCACGGAGTGAGGAGTGCATCACCTCCTCTATGCGCGGTACCAGTAATCAACGTATGACCCAAATGTACCCGCTCGCTAGGGTTTTTCTTTTTATCCCCGACTTTGGTGTTGAGTCCACCGGCGATCACAAATCTCTGACCTCCTCCTTCTTGAAGACTCGGGCTGATCACGGCGGGGGGGGGGGGGCGAGTCCTGGTACCCGGCCTTGGTTTTAACAGAGGGAGCCATTTTTTCGGGGCTCGAAGAGGATGACATGGATGACGTGATTTTCGACGAGGAGAAGCTGATACCCAAGGAGGCCATAAGATGGATAATTCTTGCTTGGGTGCATACAGAACACGAGTTCAGCCATTACTGGTTCGAGAAGAACATGCGTTCTACTTGGGATCTAGCAAAGGATTTTTGCATCAGATCTCTCGAGGATAACTTGTTTGTGTTTCAATTTCACTGCTTAGGAGATTGGGAGAAAGTCACACAAGATGGCCCGTGGGTGTTTCAAGGAAATAGTGTGCTCATTGCTCCTTACGATGGTTTCTCGAAGTTGTCGCTGATGCCATCGAACAAAGTGGGCATATGGATACGTATCTTGGACCTCCCGGACGGATTTCGGGCACTTGTCCCCTCACATGCGGGAAAAGTGCGCGATTTTCTCGTGGAGGAGCCTCCCTCGATGGATTTCGCAGGAAACTACTTCAGAGCTAGAGTTGACGTCGATGTGAGGAAACCATTAAAACCTACTATTTCCTTTATCCGTCAAGGGCAGCGTCATCTTTTTCGTGTAAAGTATAAACGCTTGCCGGACTGGTGTTCGTTTTGTGGTATGTTGGGGCACCTGTATAAGGAGCATGGAGACGGGGTGCATGCACCATCAATCCTATTTTTCAAGGATCTTCGTGCCGACATGGGTGGCCAGGGTAGAGGACCTGGTAACCGTGGGGGTGGACGCATTGGAGAAAGAGGAAGGAGGCGCAGTCGCAATGATGCTCGTTCAGATGCTGCCTAGGATGATGACATGGAGTTGAGAGACCACAAAGAGGAGACTGATCCAGACCAGGAAAATTTTGCCAAGAAACGGGTGGCCCTTATGAAGAATGGTTCTCCTACTGATGAGTCCCCTCGTTGGGTTCAGGAGCTTTGGGTTCTACTATACCAGTTAGTCCACCGTCCAAAAATCCAAAAAGGGCGAAGCTGGGGAAAATGGTGCAGTTGAAGGTCATGTTTGTGATGATGAGGAAGCAAGATCGGCGGGCCTGGGTGGCCGCCGGGACCAATGAGTATCCTCAGTTTGAACTGTCGCGGTGCGGGAAACCACGCGATAGTTCGGAGCTCCGGGAGCTCGCTCAGAAGTTTGCCTCGTCTATTTTTTGTATTTTAGAAACTCAGATTAGCATGTCTTGAGTTAAAGGCCTTACCTCTACGCTAAGCTTTTATCGAGGTTATGTAGTCGGAAGTGTTGGTAGGAGTGGAGGTTTAGGTGAGGTTTAGGTGTTTTCTAGAATAATGAAATAATGGTTGATGGTTTAGGCTATTCACAGTACCATATTGATCTCTGTGTTAATGGTTTGGGCGATCATGCATGGAGACTGGCCAGCGTCTATGGTGAGGCGCAAACACAGGAAAGATACAAAATGTGGGATATGTTGAAGGATAGTTATGCTATTAGCTCTCTCTCGTGGCTCTGTATTGGTGATTTCAACAAAGTACTCAGATACGACGAGTTCGAGGGAATTGGACAACGTTCTGCCCACCAGGTCCAAGGCTTCAGAGATGCGATAGATATCTGCGGTCTCATTGGTCTTAATTTTTAGGGAAATTTCCATACTTTCTAAAAAAGGGTTGCGTGTGGCTCCTATACACGAGTTCGTTTGGACAGGGCCCTTGGTTCTGCCGAGTGGGGGGCGCAGTTTCCCAATGCATTGTTATCGCACCCCACTGCGGCCAGCTCGGACCACTGCCTGATCTTGTTGGAGATGAACGATGGGATGACGAGGAGACACAATGCTAACAAAACTTTTAGGTTCGGGGTTATGTGGGAGACACATCCGGAGTTTCGTGAGACTGTGGGAGGTTCTTGGACCTCGGCAGAAGGAGATGTGTCGGTTAATAAGGTGAAGGAGAAGCTCGGTTCTTTATCATCAACAATGCAACGATGGAATACGGACACCTTTGGTTCGGTTCGAAAGGAGATCAGGGACCTCAATAGAAATCTCGAACAAATGCGAGAAACACCATGCAGGGTCGGTCCAACACATCCTGAAATAAAAACGTTTGATCGTCTTATTTAACTATACCATCGAGAGGAGATGATGTGGCACCAGAGATCTCGGGTTGAGTGGCTTTCAGAAGGGGATAAGAACTCCAAATTCTTTCATCAAAGAGAAAACATGAGGCATAGAAAAACTTTGTCAAATCATTGTCAATGCAGGTGATGTTATTGAGGATGATAAAGAGATGGAAGCTCTCACTGTCGAGTTTTATAAAACTGTATATACCTCTGAAGGGGTTCAAGACATGAATCATGTCTTAGATCATGTTCCAGCCAAGGTGAAGGCAGAGTTGAACGCCACACTCACGGTAGATTACACAGGCGAGGAGGTAGGAAGAGCCCTCTTTCATATGTTCCCCACAAAGGCCTCGGGCCTGACGGTTTTCCTGCTCATTTTTTTAATGACACTAGGAGGTTTGTGGGTCTGATGTTACCAAGGAAATTCTGAAAATCGTCAAAGGGGAGGGGAGTTCTCAATGCATCAATGATATTATCCCCGTGCTCATTCCCATGGTATCAAACCCAATACTAATGTCTCAATTTTTCATCTAAGCCTATGCAATGTTCTTTATAAATTTGCCTAGAAGGTTTCTAAAATATCCTCAAGCAAATGCTCCCCAGTATTATTTCTGAGGAACAGTAAACCTTTGTGTCAGGAAGGCTCATCATGGATAACATTACCTCGTCTTATGAATGCCTTCATTTATGAAGAGGAGCAAAGCTAAAGTTAATAGCCACTGTGCACCGAAGTTTGATATGATGAAATCATATGACTGATTGGAGTGGGATTATCTATAGGCTATTATGTTGAAACTTGGCTTTGACCCAGGTTGGACTTCGATCATTATGGCTATGGTTAGGTTTGTTTCTTTGCCGGTGATGTTTACTGGTAACAGATTAGAGGAGTTCATTCCCTAGAGGGGAATCTGGCAGGGAGATCGTATTTCACCCTACCTTTTCTTGATAGCAGCAGAGGGCCTTTCGTGCCTCTTAAAAACCATTTATCGGTCATCGCATTTGGAGGGGATCAAGGTGGCACCTACGACACCTTCCGTCAACCATCTGCTATTTGCTGATGACAACCTGTTGTTCTTTAGGACGAGTGTTTGGGGAGCGGAGGAGGTTTCACACTTGTTGGAGAGTTATTGTAGAGCTTCGGGTCAACGAATCAATACTTCTAAATCGTAAACTTTCTTCAATAAAGGTTGCACGCGACAATCAAGGGAGCAGGTAAAAATTATTTTGAATGTGCAGAATGAGACTTTGAATGAGAAGTATTTGGGTATTCCCTCTGATGTCGATGTCTCAAGGGGAGGGACTTTCAAATATCTAAAATACCGTGTTTGGATCAAGGTGAAGGCGTGGCTTGAGAAGATCTTGTCAGCGGGTGGGAAAGAAGTTATCATCAAGGGTCTCGCTAAACACATTCACTCCACAATTCGTAAGTTCTGGTGGGGAGCAAGGAAGGGAAGAGGAAACCGAACTACGTTTCTTGGGATGTTTTGACAAGGCCAAAGTGTCTGGGCGCTCTAGGTTTCCGAGACCTTGAACTATTTAACATGGCCCTTCTAGCAAAGCAAGCATGGAGGTTGCTTGAAGTTCCAAATTCTCAAAGTGCTCTAATTCTCACATCAGTCTTACGATGCTCTTGGGAGTCACCCATCCCAAGTATGGAGAGCTATCATTGACGGGAGAGATGTACTCGCATACGGATTAATTCTGAGAGTTGGGGATGGATCATCTACAAACATATGGGAGCACAACTGGTAGCCACTTGATGATATGTTTCGACCCATGGTCTCAAATATTAATGACCCCCCCAACTTGTTTCGGAACCGATTAATCAAACGAACAAGGTTTGGATGGTAGAGAGGGTGAAAGAAGTCTTTTTACCCATGGATGCACGAGGCCATTTTATCAATTCCACTATGTACGCTAGAATCTATGGGTGTATGGGTGTGGCACTATGAGAGAAAGGGAGCATTCTTGGTGAGTTCAGCTTATAGGATGTTATCAACAAACAAGAGAATAAGAGAGGGCTGGATTGATCGTGAAGTTTACTCCTCTAATATCGATAAGGAGGAGAAGGCGTGGAAATCGTCACCGAAGCTTAGGGCTCCATCGAAACTGAAGGTGTTTGTGTGGAGGCTGGCGTGTCAATCCCTTCCCTCAGCTAACTTGCTCCACCACCGAAACATGGCACCAACTAGTTGTTGTTGCTCTTTATGTGGCTCCGAATATTCCTGGCAACATTCTTTTTATGGATTGTTCCATGTCTAGGTGTGTTTGGGCCCTCTCAAGTGACGACTTAATCGAGCATATGAGCTGCATCCATGATCCAAGGGCAAATACATTGATTTTCGCCATGAATGGATCACTTTCGGAGGACAATTTCACGAGGATTATCATTACCTTATGGGCTATTTGGAGTGCAAGGAGGAAAGCAATTCATGAGGAAGTTTTCCAAAGCCCATTCTCCACGCATTCCTTTACTGGATCTTATTTGGAAAACCTCAATGCATTTGCGAAAATTCCACATCGTACCCAAGCCTCGGCCACGTCGGCTAGCTCAGCCATAAAAGTCCCCAAGTGGTTGCCGCCGCGAACACAATTCATCAAGATCAATTTTGACGGAGCGTTTAGGAGAATTGGAGGGAATTTGGCAGTCGTGGCTGTTTGCAGAGATGCGGATGGAACCTATCTTGGTGTGTATTCTTTGGTGATCAAGGGTATAAGGGATCCTACAACTTTGGAGGCTCTGGAATGCCAGGTAGCTGTTAGCCTAGTTGCGGATCTTCTACTCCAAAGAGTTCATATTTCTTCTGATTGCAAGCTGGCTATCGATGATATTCATGAAGGATCCAGTGGAAGCTATAGTCAAATTTTAAAGGAGATTAAATCTCGAGCAATTGTTCCAAGCTTGTAAGTTTTTTTTTTGAGTCAAGAATGAGCAATGTAGAGGCTAACAATCTTGCGAAGTTCTCTTCGTGTTTGCAGCTGGGTCGCCACGTTTGGTCGGGGACCATGCATGGCATTGACAATGTACCTATAAACATTCACATGCAATAAAGAGTAGCAAGTTTTCGGTAAAAAAAAAAACACCTCTATGCGCGGAGAGGCGGTGCCTCCGCGGGTCGCGTGATCAAGGTCGCTCCTGGGATGTTTGGGGATAGCGGGGAACTAAAATTGGAACCCTTAATATTGGCATCATGGTAATATTAATAAATGTAGCTTAAAGTATACGTTATGAGCAACGATTAAATACATCCAAATGTAGCATGGAAATTTATACATATTATCTTAAAAAAAATCTTCTAACATTGCTAGATGCAATTCACTTACAAAAAGACCGATTTCGAAGTCGTCCAATAATTTCTTCACGGCGCAAAATATTGCCAAACCATTTATCCTCCATTGAGCGTTGAAAATAGATCTTAAAAGATTTCAACTTTGGAAAGATCTCTTTCAAGCGACAGTCACATGCATAACAAATAAGGTGTGATAAGTAATGACGGTATTAGAAAAATAGAACTATCGCCAATTCATCATTTGAGAATGTCGAATCATCGATGTGATCCTGAAAAAATTGTGAATATTATCAAATAGATACTTGCTAAACGACGTGACAGAGTGTCAGAGAAAAACTACATCAAACATTAAAATGAATGGTACCACCTGTAAATATTAGATACATGTTCTTTATCACAATTTTAGTAGTTGGTTCAAACGATTTATCATTGGGTCCAAGTGCTCCTTTCTTAATAACTTTGATGGATTACTCTAGTGTTGCGCTCTTCGTATCATAGAGTTTCTTCTCAAGTTTAGGTAGACCAATTTCTATAGTTGCAACTCTTTTCACAAGGTTTTCCATATGAGTTTATTTCACTTTTTTAGAGGGAGGCATATTCATAAAATTTATCAAAGTTTTATAAGCCTCATCAACATCATAATTAAAAAATTCTCCTCCAAGTAGAGTGTCGAGAAAAAGCCTATAACATAGAAAGATTCCCAAGTAAAAAACTTCTAAAAATTATTAGAATTTTTAATCTCGGTTTAGTCTTCTCATGGGAATTAAAAATTCTTCACCAAGCATCATTAAAACCTTCCCCACCTTTTTGTTTGAAGGTAAGGACCTTAGCTTCAGAGGACATAACAAAGTAGAAAATATAGACCTACTAATAAAACAAAGATAAAAGCAAACTAACAAAGCAAGTAAAAGACTAGAAAATAGAAAACTATTTTTTGGGGATTTTTTATGTAAGGAAAACAAAACTAAATATAAGTAAACTAAGTAAGAGAAAAAAAGTGAAAGTTTGTAACTCCCCTAGCTAAAAGCTTGAAGTCCCCGGTAACGACGCTAGAAAAAAGCTGTAAACATGGACCACACGTTCGTTGGGAGACACAAGAGGAAGGTATGATGGAGCATATCAGTATTTTCCTCCAGTTATGGAACCAGGGCTATCAATCCAGTAGGACTTTGAAGTCGCTCAGTAGGTTGTTTGTTATCTGGCGCTTCAACAAGTGTGGACCTGCACATAATCACAAACACTCTCTTTCTCCCAACTTTCCGAGAAGATTGTCAGTCTTCGTGTCTTGCTGAAAACTAGAGAATTAATTGTATCGAATGGTTGGAAATTATTAAATGAAAACGAAAAACACCGAGAAAGTGATGATGAAAATCAAGTAAATGAGGTTGTAATCAATGAGAAAAATATGGTCGGGGGCATAGTTTCACTAGTGGTGTCTCTCCTAGGAACAATAACATGTTGGATAAACAAAGTACAGCTGGGCAATTGACAAATCATGAACGTACAACAATACTATTATGACGAGATATAGTTCATGGGTTCTAACATTGTAGGCATTACGTCAAGATAAATAGACCGCCATCCGACAACATTTATCGCTAATAGTCCATCTTGAGATAGGTATCCAACAAATCTCGCTGGTATTAAGTTGCAGCAACGAAGTGATTTCTTTGTGTGCAATAGAAAATTGCATTAAGAATAGTACGTAATGTCGGCAATAATTCCTGTACGTAGACAATAACACCGTTATTTTCTCCCTAATGGCAATAGAACATCCCCCACCTGTCACGTTTCTGTCACTCGAGCACAGATGAAAGGGGGCATGAACCCACTATCTAGCATATAAACCCTCTCCTGGAGGTGCATACATTAACTTGGCCAAGGAAATCATAGACATCGGAGAGTATCGCAAGAAAAGATTAAAAATCTCTACAGATATAAGTGAGTCATCTCAATATGACATGAACAAAATAATCATAATCTCATGATTCATCGAATCCCAGCAACCACAACATGTAGCAATTACATAATGGTAATTTCGATCATGTTAGGCAGCTCACAAGATCTAAACATGGTGTCACAAAGTGGAGAGAACACCATCTAGCTACTGCTATGTACCGGTAGTCCCGGGATGAACTACTCACATATCTATCTGGAGGAAATCATGGCGATGTAGAGGCCTACGGTGAAGATCCCCCTCTCCGGCAGGGTGCCAGAGTAGGACTCCAGAAGCCCTAAATTGGAATTTTGAAGTGACGACGCCTCTGTATCTATCTCGTGGAGAACTTATCCGTCCCTGGCGTTTTTATGGTTAATGTGATTTTATAGGCGAAGAGGCGACGAGAAGGGGTGTCGGGGGACACTAGATGACCCCCTGGCGTGGCCTAGGGCTAGCCCGCGCCTGACACCCCTCTGGTGGCCTCGGGACACCACTCCGGCTCTCCATTGTACAAAATTTTTGTTCGGGGCAAAAATAATTCCTCGTAAATTTTCAGCCCAATCCGAGAATATTTCTTTAAGAACTTTTCTGAAATACAAAAACAACAGAAAACATGAAATGGCTCTAGGCATTTTGTCGATAGGTTAGTCCATGAAAACATCTGTAAAACGAAGGAAAACGTGGGAAACATGTAAAAAAAACATTGCATGGAGCATAAAAAATACGTTTGCAACGTATCAGCCAATAATAGTTGGTGGAGAGCATGCTATAAGTCTTATCTGTTCCAAAGTGTCCCATGAGGTCTCCTTGATACGTCAAAAACATATCTCCTTTTCCGAACGCTTTTCCTATTGTTTTCACCTAAACTTGTGTGTTTTGAATAAAACTAACACGGACTAACGCTGTTTTCAGCAGAATTACCTTGGTGTCTCGTTTTTGTGCAGAAAAATCATCTTTCGGGAAATTGCGCAGAAAATACCCCATTGCTCCTAAAACACCAGAAGACCCCGATAGCCAGAAGGAGGCCAGGACAAGAGCCACAGGGGGACCAAACCACCCCCTGCCCCCCGGTTGCGCCAGCACATTGGGCCACCCAGAGCCCCCCTCGGTCTCCCCTTTAGACTACAAATAGTCTTCAACCCTAAAACACGAGGGGGTTTAGTAGTTTTCAAGAAAGAAGTACGTAGCTCCGCCGCCATCGTGATCCTTTTTCGGGGTTCAGAAACTCCGTTCTGGCACCCTGCCGGGATGGGGAATTCGAGGAGATCATCGCCATCGTCATCACCAACGCCCCTCCATCGACCATCCATGTTTCCCCCATCCATATGTGATTAATTCCCCCGCTGTAGGCTGAAGGGGATGGTAGGGATTGGATGAGTTTGTTCATGTAATAATGTCGTTATTGTTAGGGCATATTGCCTAGTATCCTCTATTAGTGCTATTGACATTGTTGCAACTTGTTATGCTTAATGCTTGCCACTTTGGGGCCGAGTGCCATCATCTCAGATCTGAACATGTTATTGAATCATGATGGCAATTATTCTTTCTTTATCATACATGCAAGTTGTTTACACATATTGTTGTCCGGAACCCGAGGCCCCGAAGTGACAGAAATTGCGACAACCGGAGGGGATGGCTATGATCTGAGGATCACATGGCTTCATAGAGTGTTAATGCTTTGCTCCGGTCTTTTATTAAAAGGATCACCTTAATTACCAGTAGCTCCCTTGAGGCCCCGCTGAAAACGGGCTGGTAGGACAAAAGATGTTGTGCAAGTTCTCATTACGAGCACGTACGACTATTTACGGAACACATGTCTATGGTTACTTAGTGCTTGGATGCTTTATCTTATTTATCTGCAATGCCCATGACTTGATCATTATATGAACTATCTTATCCATGCAACGCCCGTTCATCCATCCCTATGCCTACATTATTTAATCCGGTTGTTTACTTCAATCACTGAAACTTTTGATACTTCTGATACTTTTGATGATTCTTCTACTGTGCTCGATGAGAGTGGTTCTCTGGGTCCTTTCTTAGATTCTACTATTGCTAAAGCTAAAAATATTGCAAACACTGAAACTCATGATAAAAATCCTGCCACTCCTGCTTTTTCACCTGAATTTAGAGAAAAATCCTAGTGATGATTTTGATGATTCCTATATTGAACTTAGTGATGATCATATTGAGAAAATACAATCTATGAAGGATGAAGATGATGTTATACGTCTTATTAAAAGTCGTGTTGTTAAATATAAATTATCTCCTGATGCTAAGTTTGCCACTTCTCCTATTAATATTCGGGATAAGGATTATGATTACTCTCTTGATTTATCTTATATAAATTGTTGAGAAAGAACCTTTTTGTGGAACTGAAAATGAAAGTGCTATGAAACATATGAATGAGCTCTCCTCTTTGAGTAGTTTATTCTCTGATGATCTTAAGAAACGTAGGTACTTTGTTACTAAAATATTCCCTTTCTCGTTAAAATATGAAGCTAAAACTTGGTTTAATAATTTGTCTCCTGAATCTATTGATAGTCCTATTGGTTTGGTTAATGCTTTCCTTCAGAAATATTTTCCTGCTAGTGCTCAACATGCTGCTTTACAAAATATATTTAATTTCAAGCCGTTGGAAGAAGAGAAAATGCCTCTATATTGGGAAAGGTTCTGTTCTTTAGTTAGGGATACACCTGGGCATAAGCTAGAAGATAATAAACTTCTTGATATATTCTATAATGGACTAACTGTTGAATCTAGGACATACCTGGATAGTTGTGCTGGTTGTGTTTTCAGGCAAAGAACTCCAGAATAAGCTGAGGAATTGATGGCTAAAATAAGCCAAAACCATGATGATTGGACTATGGTTGAGCCTGATCCGACCCGTACTCCAGTATCAACACCAACACCAACACCCAAGAAGAGGGAAATGATTGAATTAAATGATGAAGTGATGAGAGAAGCCAAGAAATCTCTTTAAAAGAGGGGTATTAAATCTGAAGATGTGAGGAATCTTCCACCTATAGAAGAATTATGTAAGCCAATCCCTCACTCATCCACCATTGAGGTACACTCTCCAATATTTGATAGTAGAGATATTCCCTATAATAAACCTCCTGATCAATGTTTAGATGAATTTGATAATTATGTTATTAAGCAAGATTATTTAAATATGAGAGTGCAAAATTAACTAATGGAAAACTCTAAAGCTATTGATAATTTTCATGGTATTATAGAAAGAACCTCTAATTATGTTAAAATGGTTGTTAAACATTTTCAAATGGTTCAAACGCAAATGGATCAACTTGCTAAAGTGCAAAAATATTTGCTAGTTAATGCTTCTAAAGAAAAACATGCTTATGAGATAAGAACTAAAAGTGGTATTGCTACACAAGATCCTTTATATCCCGAGGGACATCCTAAAAGAATTGAACAAGATTCTCACCAAACTAATAATGATGTTATTCATACTAAGAAGAAATAGAAGAAGAAACATAAAACTGATGTAGAATCCTCTAAACTTGCTAAAGATCCTAATAGTATATCTATCTCTGATGCTCAAACTGAAAGTGGTAATGAAAAGAATGATGCCTCTGATAAATAAGAAATTGAAAAGGAACCTGAAAAGCAAGCTAAAAAGACAAAGTATACTAAGGAAGATTTTATTGCTAATAAACATGGTAATGAGAGAGAACCTTGGGTACAAAAACCAATGCCTTATCCTAATAAGAAACAAAAATCAAAAGAAGAAGAAAACTATAACAAGTTTTGTGAATGGATGAAACTTTTGTTTTTGCAAATTCCTTTAACTGATGCTATTAAATTGCCTCCTTATGCAAAATATATGAAAGATATTGTTTCTAACAAAAGGAAGATTCCTAATGAGGAAATTTCCACTATGCTTGCTAATTACTCATTTAATGGCAAGGTTCCTAAGAAACTTGGAGATCCTGGTATACCAACTATTCCCCGTTCTATTAAAAATAATTATGTTAGAACTGCTTTGTGTGATCAGGGAACTGGAGTTAGTGTCATGCCTTTTACTCTCTATAAAGAATCCTCCTAGAAAAATTGATACCAACTGATATATCTTTGCAAATGGCTGATAAATCTACTGATATTCCTGTGAGTATATGTGAGGATGTTCCTGTTCAAGTTGCTAACTGACTTTGTTGTGTTGGAAATGCCCGAAGATGATAATATGTCTATTATTCTTGGAAGACCTTTTCTTAATACTGCAGAGGCTTTTATTGATTGCAATCAAGGAAAAGTTACATTTAATGTTAATGATAAAGAGCACACTATTTATTTTCCTAGGAAGGTTGATAAGAAATATGGTCTAAATTCAATTGAAAATATTGAGACCATCAAGATTGGAGAATTTTATTGTCCTATTCCAGTACCACCAAAGGAATATGAAATTATTATGATTGGGAATATGCCTATCAAGGTTGAGGTAACAAAATTATTTAGTGGTTAGCAAAGTTTTTCTTGATATGAAAATTATTCTCGTAACAAGACTTGGTCACCCTTGTTAACAATATGATTTTTAGTGAAGAGGACATTGTTTTCACTATGTTTTCACCTTCCCCATTATGTTTTCACCATGTTTACTTCTGTTATAACATTGCTACTTGAGTACAATCATGTTTTCCACCATCCTGGTGCATTTTCCCCCTGATATTTTCACTATAATTTATGAGAATATGCATGTTTTCACCATCCATACTTTTGTTTTCACCACTACCAACTTTGTTTTCTTTGGATATTCTTCCATTAGAGTGTCATAGAACCTCTGTAGTGCCGGTTTTGGTTTTGTTTTCCACCTTTTCACTTTTGTTTTCGAGAAATTTTATTATTATTCAAATTCTGAAAAAGTCCGAAAAATAAAGTTTCTCGAAAAATTCCAGAAAAATTATAATATTTTTTTACGTTAAAATTGAGGCAGAAAGCCACCTAGGAGACCCCAGGGGGACCCACCAGTCAAGCACACCATAGGGTGGCGCGACCAGCCCATGGTGGCGCCAACACATGGTGTGGGGCCCCTGGCCCTCCACTAACTCTCTCCCCTGCCAAAGTCTTCTCTCTCACCTCACAAACTGAAAATATTTACTAGAACCCGTGTTCTTGCTTTTCTCACTCTGGATTTTCGATCTCCTTCTTTAGCCCATCATTTGTGCTGATATTTGGTGTGTTTGATCTCCGGTATGCGACTCCTCCAACGATCCAAGTAGAATTTTATTTAGTGAAGTATTTCTTGAGTATTTTGGTACTGTAGGTGACATCTTATGTGAGTTTGCATGATTGATTTGAGTAGAAATAATTTATTTTTATGTATGTTTAGCTCTCATATAAGTCCCTATGGTAGTCTCCACCTTATAGTTGGTTGATTGTTGAAAAATTTCACAGATGGATAGTTATAATTGTGGAGAAATATTTAGGAGTGATGGTCCTAGAAGGACAAGGCTTTCACGTTCATCCACTTCAGCGAGTCCATCATATAATGAGGATGTTATGGCGTCAACTATTGACGATGCTAAAGATGACAGTATCGTTCACCCATCTAGTTTTCCTTGCCGCACATTTTTAAGAAGTGCAGGTCTTTTAGCTGACTTTCTTATGCTTATCGAAAGAGTTTTTCCAACCAACTTTATGGAAGATGAAAGCACTCAGTATGCCGCACTTACAAAAACTTTTGTTAAGAGTTTTAAATTTCAAAACACACATTATGGTCCATCTGTTGCCTTCAAGTTATATGGTAGTCCTTTTTCTTTGTCTGTGGAAGAATTTTGTGCTATTATAGGTATCAACGCCACCGGGACAGCGATCAGGATTAAATATGAACCCGCAGACCTCCAGGGGATTTACCGAGAAGTCACCAACGATGACGGGCGCTCGTCCCAGTGTGGGAAGATAAGGAACATCCAACTTCCCACTCTTAGATACTTTACTTACTATATTTGTAATAGTATCCTTGGTAGGGAGAACACTAGCAATGTTTCTAGCTACCACCTTGCTTTCATTGATGTTCCGATGAACCGTAGCACGAAGTATAACCTTGGTGCACTTGTTGCCTGCCGTCTTGCTGCTTCTGGGCCTATTTTGGTGGCATTATTGCTACACGTGTAGCAACTGCTTTACATGTTTCTATTGACCCTAATGATGAAATAATTGCTCACCTTGCTGCCATGAACAGTTTATCACTTCTAACTCTACTACTGATCATTTAGTATATATAATTTTATATATGGATGGAGAGGAGCGGAAAGTTACTTTGCCGCAACCTTTTTTGTTTAAGATTGACAGGGCACCGTGGTCGATCTCCAAGGAGCAGGTAGACGAGCATGTGAGCACCACGGAGTTTTACAGGCAGCAGGAGAGGCGAGACGCGCCTCCCGAGGACCGCAACATGCAGTACACCGGCGCACCCTCGAGCACATATCAGGGGGAGGGTTCCTCCTCAACATACTACGGGGGAGGCACCTCATGGGCCCCTTGGTGATTGATCTCCACTTAGGCCAAAAGCCCAAGCTTGGGGGGGGGGAGGTATAACGACACCGCACTCATTTATATATCATGTTATGTCGGTTCTTTGTATATCCATGTTTTCTCTTCTTTCACTTCTTTTATTTTTCTTTCTCTTCTTTTTGTTTCTTACGCTTGTTTTTGTTTCTTTCATTTCTTTTGTTTTTATTGTTTTGTTTTCGCTTTCGAAAACACAAAAGACCAAAAATATTTCTGTTGTTTTTCTCTATTTGTTGGTTTGCTTTATTCTTTAGTCGCATTTTAATATTCAAAAACCCAAAAATATTTTGTTTTGTTTGTTTGCTTGATTTCTTTTATTCCTGTTTCATTTCGAAAAAACCAAAAAGATTTTGCTTTGTTTGCTTGTTCTCCTTTTCTCGTGCTTTAATTGAAAAAACCAAAAATATTTGTTGTTCTTCTCTTGTTTTGTAAAGTTTGCTGCAGAGTTCAACAGTCGTCCGTGATTCCATTGGAGCTTGGTTTTTTATTATATATTTTATTCAAGCCATAAGTGAAGAGCAATAATGACGATCTACGACAATTCAAGTGTGGTGAGATGCTGGTATGAATTCTATTTGCTTTCATTTTTGTACATATATCCATCTACGTGAGCATGCTTAGTTTGTTGTTATAAGATATATGTGACTTAATGACTGCTTAATAGTTCGTGCTCTCTCATGTTTTGTTCCAATTTATTATTGGTAAATGACCTGTCATATAAATATTTGTTCGCATGGTTCAATTCATAGAAGGGTATGACATTGTGGTAGCCTCCTCTGACTGTTTCATTTGAGTCGACTTGGCACATGCTCACGCATGCTAAGAATGAAAATAAAAATTCAATAAGCCTCGATGATTTATTTTGCCTCAGATTTCTAGATCAATTTTATGTCTCAGTTAATTTTACTTTGTCGCAAACATGATTATGATAGTTGTTGCTCTCTTGATTGTCGCTCCCTGTCTATTGCTAGCCTTCACCTATACTGAGTATGGAATTCTACTCGTGCATCCAACTCCCAAAAACCAAAGTTTCCCATTGTGTACACCATATCTACCTACATGTGGTATTTAACTGCCATTCCAAGTAAATTGCTAATGTGCTACCATTAAAACTTTCTAAAAATTATTCCTGTTTTGTGCCCCTGTTTTAGCTCATGAGGACATAAATAGAGAATCTTTATCTCACTTGTTGATTGTATTTCACACCCTGGATTAGTGGCTTCATCCGCTTATCCAATTGATAGAAGAGCTGGCAGCGGGGTGCCCAGCCCCAAATTAATACAAACAAATTCTCTTCGCTATTTTCCCCCTAATTTATCAGTCAAAGCATAATTGTGTAAACAAAAGAGAAAGATGGATGACCTTCTACACCAGTTGCGTCCTTCACCATGGGAGCCGCTCTTGTGAATCCAGTTGGCTTGTGACGTACTGTATTGTCTGTTTACCATTTGTTGACATAAGCACACACCTCTCTTAAAAATGTTTTCAATACTTCGTTTAATAAAATAAAAATCTCTAGCACATGAGTAATCTCTGCTTCCCTCCGCGAACGTCCTTTCTTTTACTTTTATGTTGAGTCTCCGCCATATTCTTTGAGCACTTTATTGAGAGCATAATTATCATTCTTAGTGTGATGTGTTTGTCCAAAAGCACGGTTGATTGTGGTATAATGTTGATACTTGCATGTTTGATATCTTTACTTCTAGTCTTCCCTTGAACTTCAGAGGTGCCCTGGCATTTATGTTTTGCCCCACACATAAGGGCAAGCGAGATACCACTTTATCAGATCCTATTATGAATACTTCAATCTTGCAAATAGTTATGCTTCATGTTGTTTATTATTAATATGTTGTTATCTCTCCATGGTTTGCATAGCTATTAAGTGACAGTATCTTGCATGTATCTTATCATGAGCATAATTAAGTATTTGATCATATAGTGAGTATATTTACATCATATGAAACAAATGTGTTCGGAGAAGTCTTTTATCGCACTCAGTTTTCACTGAATTGCTTGAGGACAAGCAATAAGCTAAGCTTGGAGGGAGTTGATACGTCGAAAGTGTATCTCCTTTTCCGAAAACTTTTCCTATTGTTTTCCTCTAAACTTGTGTGTTTTGAATACAACTAACACGGACTAACGCTGTTTTCAGCAGAATTACCTTGGTGTCTCGTTTTTGTGTAGAAAAATCAACTTTCGGGAAATTGCCCATAAAAAACCCCATTGCTCCTAAAACACCAGAAGACCCCGGGAGCCAGAAGGAGGCCAGGAGAAGAGCCACAGGGGGGCCATACCACCTCTTGGCGCGCCCCCTAGCCGCGCCAACACATGGTGTGGGCCACCCAGAGCCCCCCTCGGTCTCCCTTTTCGACTACAAATAGTCTTCAACCCTAAAACACGAGGGGGTTCGATAGTTTTCGAGAAAGAAGCCCGTAGCTCCGTCGCCATCGCGAATCCATTTTCGGGGTTCAGAAACTCCGTTCGGCACCCTGCCGGGACGGGGAATTGGAGGAGATCATCGCCACCGTCATCACCAACGCCTCTCCATCGACCATCCATGTTTCCCCATCCATGTGTGAGTAATTCGCCCGTTGTAGGTTGAAGGGGATGGTAGGGATTGGATGAATTCGTTCATGTAATAATGCCATGATTGTTAGGGAATAGTGCCTAGTATCCTATATTAGTACTATTGACATAGTTGCAACTTGTTATGCTTAATGCTTGCCACTTTGGGCCCGAGTGCCATGATCTAATATATGAATATGTTATGGAATCATGATGATAATTATTGTTTCTTGATCATACCTGCAAGTTGTTTACACATATTGTTCTCCAGAACCCGAGGCCCCGAAGTGACAGAAATCGGGACAACCTTAGGGGATGGCTGCGATGTGAGGATCACATGTGTTCAAGGAGTGTTAATGCTTTGCTCCGGTGTTCTATTAATAGGAACACCTTAATTACCAGTAGTTCCCTTGAGGCCCCGCTGAAAACGGGCTGGTAGGACAAAAGATGTTGTGCAAGTTCTCATTGCGAGCACGTACAACTATTTATGGAACACATGTCTATGGTTACTTAGTGCTTGGATGCTTTATCTTATTTATCTGCAATGCCCATGACTTGATCATTATATGAACTATCTTATCCATGCAACACCCGTTAATCCATCCCTATGCCTACAATATTTAATCCCGCTGTTTACTTCAATCACCACTGTTGATGTTTTCATACTACTGCTATTATTATTTCACTGCTGCTGCTACTATAAAAATGGTAGTACTGATAAACCACTGCGAACAAGTCCAATTTCAGGTGCAGGTGAATTGATAACTCACTTGTTAAGGCTCACAAATATTATTTGACTCCCTTTGTGTCGAATCAATAAATTTGGGTTTTACTTCCCTTGAAGACTGTTGCGATCGCCTATACTTGTGGGTCATCACTTCTTCATGTGATTCCTTCAACAACAATAGACGAACAGAGGACTCGGGGATGCACAATTTGTTAGCTTTAAACAAGAATTCTTTATGCAAGTAGAAATATTCAAATCTTCTATTTGCGAACATTTTTCAAACATAGGTCCAAAGAAACCATCAGCAGAGTACACATCTTTTATCTCATCCAAATCAATCACATTAATCTCGAGACGAGTAAGAAGACATTCCTTATGGGATCATGCATCCGCAAGAACATTTTCTTTGCCCCTTTTGTATTTCATAACATGAGGGAAAGACTCAATAAATTCTACCCACTTGTAGCGCCCTCACATTTAATAATGTGAGAACTACTGTGTTAAGTGCTAGTCCCTGGATCAATGCTAGCACCACAGAACAAAATGTAATGAATCATTGCAGAAGTATCAAAAATTATTACAAAGGATCGAGAATAGCCAAGTATAGCTTTATTACAAAGTGCATAGTCTTGAAAGACTAGCAACACTCAGAGTTTTAAACAACAGAAATAAAGATAGCAATGAGCCTCCATCTTCAATCATGCGCCACGGGCATTACATGTTGGGTGTAGACTCGAGTCCAAGCACTTAATCAAACTTTATCATCAGAATTTCCTGCACGTTGGAATATGCAGACAAACAATGTATTGGCAAATGACACTATGGTGGATATAAAATGGCAAGTCTAAACTACATGCATATCTGGCTTGGTGGAGTTTAGGCTATTTGCAGAAAGCAAGTTTTTCCCTAACACTTTTGAAAAAGAGTTTTCACACCCATGAGCACCACAACTAATATTTCCTTAGACAAATTTTACTTCTTCAAAACGGTGTTGAGATTCTTGTGTCCATCCTTGTCCAGCTGCTCGAAGTCGTCCTTACCGGGAACACGGCTATGATCATAGTTTCTAACTCTGCAGAGGTTGTGCACTTTCACCCTTTGTCTTCAATTAGCCCAAACATCCTATACACCCGGAGTGCATCATGGAAAGGAGAGAATTGAGACGAGATCTTTCAGAAGCAAGAATTCAACCCATCCAGCAAGACCCGTTCCACCTATAATTCTGCTACATCTTCATGTCAAGCAAGGCTGAACTCTCACAACTTAGTTGATCAAGAAAGAGCCCATATGTCAAAGGGCTGCACGGAAAGCTACTAAACTTAGAGGGACTTGGTAATCTCTTTGTTCCTGGGTGGCAATCCACAAGTGAACACCCCTCGGGGCGACACTCAACTCTCATCAACCACCACCCAGGTGGTTCATTGAAATTTATACTTAGAATTTTTCCACAACATTGAGTAAAAAAATTTTGTAGCAAGGCTAAGCATCTACTAAGTATAAGTCTCCAAAATAACAAGTCTAAAGGATGGCTACACACTACTTGGGATTTTGCATAGCATAATAATAACTTAGTAAAATTTCCTATCATGCATGCTACTCAAAAACACACTAGTAATGCATAGTAAAATATGGGAAATTTGATGGTGTGTCACTTGCCTTGGCAATAGGATGAACAATCACAGCAAGAATAACAGCAACAAGAGTAGACTTGCTCCTCTTCACAATCTAATAAAATCAAAACAAGCCACACATAAACATACAATACCAACATAACATAGAAAACAAAATAATCAATACAAAAACATGTATGCATGTTATGCAATGATCAAATTAATGCACAAAGTTCACAACTAGCAATAATTAATAATAATGATGTTCTCTGGTGTTAATAACATGGTTATGATGCATGCAAAACAAATTTATTATCAAATTATAATAATTAGTATTAGTATTGCTAGGGTTTTATTATAGGCTAATCTGATTAATAGGATTTCTGTTACAAAGTTGCACAATTCTTTTTTCCAACGCATCTACTGGATAGAGGACATTAAAAAAAAAACATAGCAATTTATTTCACCTAAAAAGGATTTATAGATTAAAAGTCATGCCCAAATTAGTGAGTAATAGAGATCTAAAAATAACATGTGACTGCACGTTTAAAAATTGAAATTTGAATATCCTATATTAATATAAACAATGTGCTGATTTGAAAAAGTCCAAAATCATCTCAATCGGAGTTACAGAACAAAAGTTATAGGTATTACAAGTTTGGAAACAAATCTGTTTTATTTTGTTTTAAATCAAAATATGATCGATCCGGGGCGAGGGCAAAGGAGCGTTGTGATTGGTCAATAACGGTTCGCTGCGGATCGCGCTCTGCGGCCGTTAGATCTGAAGGGGATTGAGCGGACAGGATTTAAGAAAAAACACTTCGGCACGGTTCTAATCTCAGCCGTTGATGCGGATCGGACGGTCACAGAGGGCGCCGGCAGATCTCACCGGAGCTGGGCGTCGGTGGCGAGGAAGACGACGGCGGAGCGGTACGGCGTGGATGGCGGCGTCTCCCTGGCGCTCCTCCGGCGATGGAGAACACGTATTCAGCTCCTACTCGTCGCTGCGATACTTCTCGGATACTCGGCGTCTCCTCCCGTGGATCGTAACGGCGACGGCGAGAGGTTCCGTGGAGGAGCTCCAATGGCGGCGGCGGTGGCGGGTTGGATGGCGCGGACGCTCCCGATGCTCCCTCGATGCGCTGAGAGCGGCCACGGGATGCGCTCGTCCGTGCATGCTCTGATCCTTCCTCGGTGGACCGCGACGAGGCTCCAGGCGGCGGCGTCGTGCAGCTCCCGAGCGCGTCTTCAATGGAGGCGGCGGCGGCGCGAATCGATTTAGGGTTTCGGGGGTGCAGGGGCACGGACGTCGAGGGTAGGGCTCCCTTTTAAGGGCAGAAGACGCGGAGTTCGGGGCGGAGGCGGAGTCGGACTCCACGTCGGGCACGGCGGCGTTCTCCCGGTGCGGCACGTCAACTGCGAGCGACGACGACGTCATCCAGGATGTCACGCTGGCGTCATGAGTGGGGCCCGGCTGTCAGCGAGAGGAGGGAGAGAGCGTGCGGGGCGGGCTGCGCGCGGTTGCTGGGCCGGTTTTGACCTGGCTGCGGCCTGCTCGGGGTGCGAGAGATAGAGGGAGAAACGGGGTGGGCTGCGCTCCTGGTTTGGTTACCGGGCTGGGCCTGAGGGGAAGGAGGGAGTGGGCTGGTGCGCTGTGCTGCGTTTTTCCCTCTCTCTTATTTTTTTTCTGTTTTTAATTCAATTGATTCAAATATCATTCAAAACCCCACCAAAACAATTTAGAAAAATACATAAAAATATGTTTTGAAAAACTTAGGAAATAAGGAACCTTTTGGTACTAATAATTTCCCAAAATAAAATACTTTACTTTAGGAAAAGATTTAAATCCAAAATGTGGCTTAATAGGTAATATCACCTAAAATTTTGTCTTTAGCAAATTAAAACCAAATTTTTATGCAATCAAAGTGCAAGTATACTATGATGATCATGAATGCATGATGGTTTTGAATTTTTCAAAATTTTCAAAATCCTGGGATGTTACACCACTTAGCATGTATTTTGTTTAAATTTGCTTGACTCTTCAAATATTTCGAGTATTCATAATCCGAACTACAAATTCTTTCGACCAAAGATCAGTGTTTCCAAACTTCCAAAACCCGAACCAATGCAAAAAAAAATCTATGCGTAAACGGGATAGTTAAGTCTAGCACCATCCAGTTTTTCACTATGGTAGGAAACAGGACGTCCATTTTGCATTAGAATGCCACCAATGCCTATTCCACTAGCATCACACTCAATTTAAAATGTTTTCTCAAAATCCGGTAAAACAAGCATGGGTGCTTCGGTTAAGCGCTTTTTGAGAGTATCAAATTATTTTTGTTGTGCATTTCCCCAAACAAAAGGTACATTTTTTATTTGTAAGTTCATTTAAAGGACAAGCAATGGTTGAAAAATCTTTTACAAAATGGTGATAGAAATCGGCAAGACCGTGAAAGCATCTTATTTCACCCACGGAAGTACGGTTATGCCAATTCCTAATTGCCAAGATTTTTATCGTCATCAACTTCAATGCCATTGGAGGAAACCACAAAACCCAAGAAAGCAAGCTTATCAGTAAAAAAACTGTATTTGGAAAGATTTGAATAAGTTCTGCTTTGTGAAGAGCCAACGAGACTTGTGAAATATGATCAAGGTGTTCCTCCAAAGATTTTCTATAGATAAGGATGTCATCAGAATAGACAACCAGAAAAATTTCCAATAAAAGCACGCAAAACTTCATTCATGAGACGCGTAAATGTTGAAGGTGAATTTGAGAGTCCAAAAGGTATGACAAGCCATTCATATAGAAAAAGTTTTGTTTTGAAAGCGGTTTTCCATTCATCAACAATGCTCATGCGAATTTTATGATGACCACTTTTAAGATCAATTTTGGAAAAGATAGTAGCACTAGAGAACTCATCTAGCATGTCATCGAGCATAGGGATGGGATGTCGATATCTAAAGGCGATAGCATTTATGGGTCTACAATCGATGCACATTCTAAGTGTATCATCTTGTTTAGCCACGAGGATAACCGGAACAACACAAGGGCAAAGAGATACTCGAATGAAACATTTTTCGAGTAGTTCTTGTATTTGCCGCTTGATTTGCTTAGTCTTATTGGGATATATGCAATAAGGAGCTCCGTTTGAAAGAGGGGCACCCGATATGAGGTCGATGTGGTGCTCGATGCCTCGAAGAGGAGGTAGGCCCGGTGGTAGTTCTTCGAGAAATACATCCTCAAATTCATGCAAAATATGCCCACCATTAATAATTAACATCATCTCTCCAGGACTGAAGATGATTGGAATGATCCAACATTAACACAAGTGTCTTGTGCTGCTTGCTGGCCTGTATCATATGAACAATTTCTGCATCAGACTTCACATGCACTAAACCATCACTAATGTTCTTCCCTGGCAATTTCAGTACACTTGCATTCTACCACCCCTCTTCAAATCAAGCTGCTTCAGCAAATCATTAATCCATAGAATGCTCCAAGTCTCAGCATCACAATAATCAAACATAGCAGTGGAGTAGCTTAGGTAGGTGAGATTGACACCACTTCCACATAAGATGCCGTTGTGCTCAATTTCAACAGAAAAGATCAGAATCTGGTACACAGAGTAAAAAATGCAACCTTTTAACTAAATTTCAACTAAACATTGTGAACTGAATCTCTTCTCGGATTTTTACTGATTACATGTTGACTAAAGTCACAAAAGATTAACAAAATATAATCAATTGCACATTATCTCTAAAAGAAGTATATGCTTTCTTAAAAACCATATAATAATTCCCAAAATTCATCAAGTTCCAACGGAACAGGGCATATAAATCAAGTCTCAGATTCCTAATCTACTAATCTGCACGATTTCTACAATACTAACCCCAATATTAGTGATAGCCTTGGAGATTCAGACGCAAACCCTCAATTCCCCAACATCTAAAGTCCCTAATCCATGGTGATCATGGGTACCAAGAACCTAACTAAACCCTGGCATGGAGGGTAGAAACAGAGCAGCGGAGGCAACAGAGAAACAGAGCAGAGGTGGGGTTGCATACCGTACTCCGGCAGCCCATCATCGAATCTTCGAAACCGCGGCACCGGCGGCATGGCAACACCACTATCTCTGACGGCGGTGGCGAGAGAGAAGAAGAAGGGTCGGCGCCACTTTTCCTGTCCTTTGGTCGACATGGGGTTATTTTTTTTGCAAAACAAATAAACGCTATCTATCCCTTGCGTCTTTGCGCTCACTTGCTTGTCAGAGGGGTGTTTGTGATTAATTACCGAGCCGACACGCTCCGACAATGGCCGATTCGGACTAAACGGATCGATTAGCACATGACAGTCAAGTTGTTGGACTCCGGCTTCACGCGCTGCAAGTACTTGTACTAAACTGCACCTGCTGGACAAGTACATGCCTCCCGTGCAATTACCTCAATATGCCCCGGTAAAGAGTAAGACTATCAAATGCACAGTATTATTGCAGAATTCCCTATGGACTATATATTTCTCTAAGGATGAGTGAGGACTTCAACTTCAGCCCACCGCAATCGCACTGTTCCTTGGGATCGACTGATCTCTTGCATCCTTCCCTTTACCTCTGCCACTGTCGGTCTCGGCCACATTTTGCTAGCTTGTGAGTGAGTGCTCTGACCTCACCTGCTCCTCGGGGGCTAGCTTGTGAGTGAGTGCTCTGACCTCACCTCACCAGTCAAGAGCTCCAAACAGCTTGTGAAGATTTCCTGTACAATGGGAGGGTTTCCTGTACAATGTGCATCCAGGTAGGGTACCACTGTACCGATGACATTGCTAAAATCTTCACAAGCCGTTCGTACGAAGTTATGCCTGCAAAACAGATTTTAGAAGTTACCTCTAAATTTTTGGTTCAAAGCAACATACATTATCACGAAACATGACAAAATTTCAGTTTACTATGGTATTTAATAAAAAATAAACCAAGAACAAGCAGATCTGTCCGCATACTAACCTTCCAGGATAGTGGTCTGCAATTGCCTACTTCAAGAAAAGACCACGACAACCCTAGTCTTCCTGCGGCGATAGAAAAGATATCTCACAGCTCAAAAGGATGGAACCAAAGAACAAATCGCTGCTCCTATTAATGCATAAACTGTTGAATAACAGATCTTGCTCCTATGGCTTGCAGTTTGGTCTTTGTTGGGAAATACAGGAGGGGCAAGGGAATGAATAGGTTCAGAAGGGGGTAGTGCCAGTGGAGGATCTGGTCCAGTTGGGTCATGTTTGGGGGTGCAAAAGTGTCGCCCTACAGTTCGCTGGTGATCCCGCAGACTGCAAAAGTGTCGCCCTATGTTTAGAGCACTATGTGATCCTGCAGTTTCCTGGCGAAGGCGAGTCGCCCTACAGTTCGCAGCAACAGAGATGAGCACAATAAAAGTGGGCTTTTGCAGCGGGGGCAAGTGAACAGCATGGGAAGCAGCACGAATAAATCACAAAAATTGACACACTCGATCACAACAATCAGCACCAGGCAACCCCATTGTTCCCAGCCCATCGTGCACGATTTCGATCAAACACGCGAGCGAGCCCCCTGGCGGACGGCAGCATGCCATGGCTACCAGCTTGTCGGTGCGAGTCATCCGGCAGGACCAGGCAGGAAAACGTATGGAGTACCGCGCAGGAGGCCTGGAGCAGGGGAGGTGGGTGTGGACAAGGACGACTGGCTGGAGAGCCGCCGGTGGACTTTCATCAAACACTTGCAGTGCAAAGACCAATCTCAACACTACACCAGGAGGCGAAGTTGCATCTTAAGGGAGAAGCACATGGAGGTGAGCGCAATCCCTCACGCCCAGGGTTGGTTGGCGTGCGCGGCGTCGTCGACCGGAAGGAGGGCGCGGGAGACGCAGATTGCCCGGCGGCGAGGATGTGGTGTGGCTCTGTGTCGTGCGGTCCGGTCCAGTCGAGGACGGGTCGGACCAGCTAAGTTATAGCTCTGGCCCACCAGTCGGTGAGGTTTCAGCACTTACCGGCGCGTCGGCCCTCCGCCCACCACCGCCGTCGCCGTGAGCGGTAGGGACAAGAGTCAGAACCTGATAATGAAACTGTTATATCCACTAAACAGAGGAGCAGATGGTGAACTTTTGAACTGTATACACAGGAAAGATAAGTATTCTGGAGCAGAGGACGATCATGAATGTGGAAATTGGTTCAGTGCTAAAATGTGTTGTAACATTTTGCAGCAGAAAAATTACAACCCATGAATGTACCGTTCAGTTCCATGCGAAAACCAATAAAAATAAGCTCTAGGGTTGCCCGAGGACAGTGCTATCAAGTCTGCGATGTACCCGCGCGTTGCCATTATTCTTCATAGCGATCTGCCACTGGTACTGAATGGGGGACAGCAGCCCAAATTAGGAGAAGGCGGCATTGTTGCACATAGAATTCCTTAACCCTGGTAGCGTTTTGGGGAATAGGTTTGGGATGTCTTTGCAAGGAAAATGATATTTGCGGGTGCGATATGCAAAAATGGTTAATCATCTTATCCGATTGTTTGGATCTAATGGCCCAGAACTCTGGAAGATGGTCTTGTTGCACTCGATCTTCTCTCATTGTAGAACAGGGCATGTGCCTCAGTGATTTCTGATGCTCATATTTTTTTTTAAACATGACCAAAGGGGGAATCTACGTTGTTAGATAGATGAGACACCCGGGTTATTCGAGTATTCCTCAGCTGGGACTCGATTTCTCGAGTATGCCTCAGCTCGGACTCGAACCCGGGCGGTCTGGGGTGCACTCGCTGCCTCTTGCCACTGATGCTCATATTTCACCAATTTGTTTTTTGTAGAATTACAGTACAGCTGATACTAGTATCTCAAGATGAGACAGGTGGTTCTAGAGTCAAGTTAGTAGTGAGTTTAGAGCATACCGGATATATGTTATCAGTCTAGATAGCTACTGAATATCTGATGCTAGCTGCTAGACAATTTGTAAAACAAAATGCTCAATTTTTATGTCAAAAGGTGCCAATTTGAACGGTATGTTGTGGCAGAAGCGAATCAAGAGAGAAATTGCTGAGAAGCATCTCAGCAGACACTATGATAGGCATATGCCGTTTTCCTAATTCACACTAAGATGCATGTTATCCTCTTACAGCCGCAAACTCGTTTATATTGGTCATAGATAATATGTCATAGAAAATAAATAGACATAATTAGATCAACCTTGCAACATGTGTGTATTCAGTAATGCCCAGAAAAAAAATGGTATAAAGGTGACACTTTCAAATCGGCAGATTATTCAACAGGCAGGTGTAAATCACTCAAGAAGGGCCGACTATCTCACTACTTTGTTTTATTACTACTAAAGCAAGTTAATGATTTTGATGTACCTGATTAAAACAACCTGCTACCTGTTCTGGTTCTGGATCATGTGGTGTCTCCTCTTCCTTCTCTTTAGGATTGTGATGTTGTTAGTTCCTTTATAGTAAATCTGCTGCGACCGCTCTTGCACAACATCCATCTACGCATCCATAGAAGTTAGTTCCTTCCAGCGGCATATTCACATGGTCCTCATCAGCTGCTTCCACAACATCCATCTATGCATCCATAGAAGCACCTCGAAAAAAAAAAAGTATCAGCTTCGACAGCCAAAAACAGATAACCTATTGCATCAAGGCAACATATCATCTTTTGTACACTTTCTACACTGCATTTGTATGCTGCAGGGTATCATGCAAACTTACGGAGACAGTTCATGGATTTTCTAGCTTAGGAGTTAGGTCCATATATCTGTTTCAATAATGAGCTTAACTCCACATGTAGGATCCTCTATACAACTACTTTTGTTTATATTCTGATGTAAAGAACATAAATGCTATGCCGGCAAGTGGTATGGAAACACTACTACACCAGTCATATATATACAGCTTTCACAGGATCAACTCTAAAAGCAAAATTTATAAAATTAAAACAGCAGTAATGATGTTTTAGCCTTGCCAATTGCAGGTAAATACAAGTTAACAGAAGGTTTCGTCGAGAAGCATAGAGCATACTACCAAGAGGCCAGGGCCTTTAAGCATCTGGAGGAGACCTATAAATCTGACTGAACTAGAGTGCAAAAATCAAGCTCATATGTAGATCATATGCTTATGATACTACTGGAAAAGGAAACGCTTCTGTACAGATATGTAACTGCGAGTCATGGAGTAGCAACCTAGTGTCGCATGAGAAGAGTTTTAGTTCTACAAGCCACCACTTCACTCCTGTATTCCCATCCAACCTGAACAATCAAGTTGGCACGAAGGGACTCCACCATCTTTGCATTTGCAATTCGCACCCCCATAACTTTTTACATCGCAGAACTATCCATCTCTTTCCCTATCCACGAGAAACCACACTTTTTTTTGAAACGAGGCAAAAGCTTTGCCTTTTATATTGATATAGGAGAAGCAAACATGATAGGGCCGAGGCCAAAGAAAAAGGATCACCGCTAGAAATCCAGCACCCAAGGTTCTTGATCTGGACTTATAGCTGTATCCGTGCCACCACTTCCAGTTCTGGATCTGCAGTGGTATCTGCACCTTTGGCCAAGATTAACAAGTATTTACGAATTTTATTGTTTTTTTTATGAGAATAGCCACATCATTGTTTTATTCAGTAAAACATTTAGTAGACTTATCGGGTTATCTGTTTCCGTAACTTATCGCTCGGGTAATCCATGAAATGTCTACTTGTCTACTTGTCGGTACCCGAGCGATAAGATTATCGGGTTGTTTGGATCCAATGGTCCAGAACTGCCGGAAGATGGTAGTACCATAAGCCCTTGTTACAGTAGATTTCTGATGCACATATTTTAACTTTCTGCAGTTTGCAGTATAGCTGAGTATTTCAAGATGAGACAGGTGGTTCTAGAGCCAAGTTAGTAGTGAGCACACACCAAAAAGATCCGGATTCTTTTCTCCAAATTGAATTTGTTGACAGGTCATATGAATATCAGATCTGTATAACCCATTGCATACCAGTTGCACACCATATATATGTTGATTTTTTAAGGAGTAATAAAATGTTAATTAAGCAATATGACGAGTAAACTACAGAAAACCACAACAAATTAGGGTAGGGCTTACACAGAACCACAATTCCTGTAAATGTTGGACATAATCCATGCCATTTAATCCAAACCTACTTTTGCCTCTCCTAAGTCCTAACACAAAAATTGATGCGGCCCCCACATATCAGGCCATGAGTAGCACAGAGAACCACGCAAGCCCAAGAAGGCGCCATCAGCCACAGCATGTTCAGCCAGTGGACAACTGATTAACTGGCACTTAGGCTTGGGCTTGCATGGTATCTCTGTGATATGTGAAGTCTAAATGTTAGTTTTTGTGTTAGAATAGAAAAAATCCTACACCCAGTTAGATGAAAGGAACTACCTCAAAACATGTGGTTGTGTAAAGAAAAAAAAAATACTAAAACGTCGTTTTGTTAGACCTGTCCTAAATGCAGAACATAGTGTGTGCACTCTGAAACAATACATGTTGCACGGTTCAAAACATACACGCCATTTCAAATATATAACAGATACCGTAACATGCCTCCGTTTTTCACAAGCTAATAAAAAATGTGACCCTATTGAACGTTTTCTAAGTGCATCAAAGAATCTAACTACAACATTATAATAAGGTAACTATCTATACAACTCCATGTTCATCCTTGTGAGATCTGGTGTTATCCATATGGGATTAGGCCAGTTACACCAAAGTTGAGATACAATTTCTTCCCTGTCGTCATTTTCCAGGTTGAGAATACCTATATCCCGGTGATTATTCTTATACTCAGCAATATGTGTCTCATCATCTGTAAAATAAACACAATTTGCCTTCAGCTGCGGATATTCTTCAGCACTAAGATATTGCGACTGACTACGGCCAAGAAACAGCACATGATCATGCAAGCCGTTCATTTTCACAAGTTTTTTTGCTGCCATATCAACTTTATATACCAATATTTTCTTAGTTTCTATGAGAAGGTCTTCTGTGACTTCAAATTCACGGCAAACTTGCAATAGATCACCACATGGGGTCTGAACAGCGTACATCCACCCATCCGTCCCACTAATGTAATTATCCATCTCGTCTGCAATAATATTCCTTGAGATGGTAGGACCGGTGAGATCAAAAGCATTGATTCCTCCAAATTTCGTGAATGCGTATAACAGACCATCCATGTGGATGCATTGTTGATAGTCCAAACCCTGGTGCAGCAAGGTCCACTTACAATCACCTACTCTTGCAAACACAGTTCGGCGTTCTGAAAGAAGGACGAGAACCACAATGTAGCTTCCCGTGGATGGATCAGGAAACACAAATGCCCTGAAGTAGAGACAGTCACGAAGCTTGTCCAGAGCATAAAAGCCTAGATTCCACAGCTCATACCAAATAATTGCACCTGCATTGTCTAAGATCGGCTCTACTCCCTTAATGGTGATGACAGATGGGAGAGCTATCTGTTGGCCAGTTATCGGATTGAGAAGGTGAAGCTCAGACTTGTCATCGGCGGTGACTAACCAGCCATGGGAGGACCCAATCAGATGCCTATTACGGATGGGTGGATCTGGAAGAGTAATATTGTAGACCCTCTTTTCCGCGAGGCTGTAGAGACAAGCTACATTGTCAGCAACAGAGTCAGAGGTGTAAAGGAGGCAAGGTGTCTGGGGTCGTTTGTACTGCTCAAGCTGGCTGCTTATGATGGTATAGGCGGAGCGCCAAGAGGAGCAGACAGAGCCCGCACGTATGAAGTCGGGGATCTCTAGGAGGGCGAAGATATCCATCAGTACATCCACCGGCAGCTCCGGCGAATTCTGCACCACAGTCTGGGTGTCCATCAGCTCCGGCGAATTTCTGAATTTTCTGATTGATCACGGCGAAAGAGCCATCAGCTTAGGCAGAATTCTGAAGGAAAGATGCCCTAAGCTCATTATCCTGGCGACACTACACGCCTCCATTGGGGCAATTGCGAAATCTGGCCTTTTGGGAGATGAATCGCTTCTGCAGCTACCAACCACACTTTGCAATTCAACCTAGGATGAAACAGACAGGGGAGGATCCTTCCTGCAGCACTTATAGTACAGTGCGGCTGAACCAACCTACGGAGGCCTCAATTCTAATTCGAGTAGGAGACGAGTCCGAATCCAAGAACGACATTATCAATTTATCTGTCCAGGGACTTTTTGCAGTAGACTTGGGAGAAGATTCGGACTTGGAATCCTACTGGTTCCTAAATCCTACGCGCCTCGGACGGATCCCGGTTCTGCTCAGCAACGACATCACAGCTGGGGAGAACAAACTGACCAGCGGAAATGTGTAGCCCGACAGAGCAAAGGCAGAAGGACAGAAGGGGGCTCCGTCGTTGTCCACCGGGATGGAGGCGGCGGTATCTGGGATGAAGGCAGGTGGGAGGTGGCGGTATCTGGGCAGCGCTTCCCTCCTTTCGGTGCTTCCGAACTGGGCCTTCGTCGGCGCCGCCCGTATCTTCGGGCTAGACATTTTTTTTAAAGAACTTCTGTTTTTTCCTTAGGACATCTCCAATGTTTAAGTTCAATTGAGACCATAAGCTGGCCCCCATAGCATATGTTATAGTAGACTAAAAACCTCACAATGTTTAAGGTCCGGATAGACCTTAAGGTGGAGCCCACGTAGCAGATTTTTTGACCAATTGCTAGAGGCAAACAGTGTAAATGTTAGCGTAATCTTGCCCTAATCATCCATGGTAGTCTGATTAGCAATAGTACTAGTACGGTTTGGAAGTTTGTGTCCTTATAATTTTGCATGTAGTAGTACATGGTCGTAACGTGTACTGGTCCTAGCTAGTTGAGTCCGGTTTGGACTATGCTAGTTAATTAGGAAACCCTGTGTCGAGCTGGTTTAGAAGTAGAAAAGTTAGAGTCGGTCAGGTTTAGCCTTTATATACACATGTCCTGTAACACAATATTGTACCGTGAGATTGAGAAATAAAGAAAACTAGAGGGCGCGATACGTGCCCTTGGCAAAAAGGTTATTCCGCGCGTGTGTTCGTCTAGTTCGTATGTGATCGATCCGTGGGGAATCCCAACAATTGGTATCAGAGCGAGGTCGAAGATTTGAGGGCAAGCTTGCCCCGGGGAGGCGACCTGGACTAGCGCCTCGGGGCGGGCGATCGTCGTTTGGAGAAGCGACATAGAGGAGACTACGAGTTGTCGTTGGCAAGGCGTTTGGAGGTGGCTGGTCGTTGATGGAGAGGTGGTGCCGAGGTGTGGTGTCGGGAGTCTCGTCAAGATCGTCAACCGGTGTGTTAGATGAGTCGAAGTGTGTGCATGTTTGCACGTGTGGTCGGCGTCGTGTCAGTGAGTCGTCGTTGTTTCCAAGTGCTCGTCTCTGTGAGGATCCGTTGCAGTTGAAGCGCGTCACGGTTGAGGTGTGCATGGTTTTTTCCGTGAGTTGTGTCCATGTCCTCGTGGAGCGTCCTGGTTGCGGCCAGTGTTATTCGGTGCGATGCCGAAGACGGATGGTGGTAAGAAGAGCTACCGTAAAGCAAGGAGATGTGCGACCAGTAGAAGGCTACTGGAAGCAAGTACAGAGAAGTATGGTGCGAACCGAGTGCGAGGATGCCTAGCAATGGCGGTGGCACAAGAGGTGCGAACCGAGTGCATGGCAGGGGCCAAGCAATGGCGGTGGCAAAGCATAGCAGGGCGAGGTGCACTGCATGTTTCCAGCATGGTCATACTTAATGTACGGACATGACGGTGAAAGGTGTATCTTCAAGGAGCGAAGACGTGAGACATCATAGTCGAGGAACTCCAGTGAGTTGTCACCGAGGACGAGGGACGTGCGCGCAGACAAAGGAGTCTCGGCGAGAGGAATCGTCGTGAATCTGCCAGGAGTCAAAATCAGGAGGAGCACGAGGACATGAGTAGTCAAGATTAGGAGGAGATTGTTAGCGTAATCTTGCCCTAATCATCCATGGTAGTCTGATTAGCAATAGTACTAGTACGGTTTGGAAGTTTGTGTCCTTATAGTTTTGCATGTAGTAGTACATGGTCGTAACGTGTACTGGTCCTAGCTAGTTGAGTCCAGTTTGGACTATGCTAGTTAATTAGGAAACCCTGTGTCGAGTTGGTTTAGAAGTAGAAAAGTTAGAGTCGGTCAGGTTTAGCCTTTATATACACATGTCCTGTAACACAATATTGTACCGTGAGATTGAGAAATAAAGAAAACTAGAGGGCGCGATACGTGCCCTTGGCAAAAAGGTTATTCCACGCGTGTATTCGTCTAGTTCGTATGTGATCGATCCGTGGGGAATCCCAACAGTAAAGTAGGTGAGAGAAACATTGTTTTGCTTTATTAAATTTCTTATGGCTAGGCCATAGTGGTATGGGTGGGTCTTAAGATTTTGACCTTAACATCTAGTGCCACAATGTATAAGGGCAGGTCTTAAGACCACTTCTCCCCTTAAGGCCTCCTCTTATTTCAACATTGGAGACGCCCTTACCCAACGGCCGAAGCTCGTGAGATCCGGTATGAATAGGAAACTTTTAGAATCGGTATGAGATGCCCCCAGGCAGTCTTTTTAGCGCCGCGGCACCCAGGCGAAACCCAGCCCGCCCGTGATCTTCTTCTCGGCACGCGGGCCAGCTGTCAGTGACACGTCGAAAAACCACGGGAACAGAAACTCCCGCCCGTGATCTTCTTCTCGGCGCCCGCGTCGGTCAAAGGCTGCCGGAGTAATGGCGTGGCGGCCGACCAGTGCATGCGTCCCAGTCAAAGGCTGCCGGAGTAATGGCGTGGCGGCAGCGGAGGCACGCGCGGCGCAGTAACTGGCCCGTCAGGCTATAAAAAGGGCCCTCGCCGCTCGTCGTTCTCCCATTCTCGGCGCCCACCTCCTCGTCCTCGCCGCACTCGCTCTCGCCACCCTCGCCGCACCCACCTAGACACGATGACTCGCCGGTTCCGCGCCCACCGCAACTCTCCGTTGTACTGCCGGCCCACGGCTGGGACGCGTGGCCACAGCGACGGCGACAGCGATGGCGAGTTCCACTACGAGGAGCAGCAGCCGACACAGGAGGCGGCGCTCGAGCATCAGCCGGCGCAGGAAGAGGTGTCGCCCGAGCAGCAGTTTGCGCAGGAAGCACGGCGCTGGAGGAGGGACCGGAGGAGGCAGCCCGTCTGGCCCGAGCAGCACGCGGCGTACTACTCCTTCGAGACCTGGCGGAACGAGGAGGCGTTCCACCGGGTTCGCGGCGGCCTCGAGCAGGCGGCGTCCGAGGCTACCGCTGTTCGGGCATCCCTGGAGACCCACCGGAGGGAGGAGGCGGAGCGCGAGGCCTACCGGCAGCTCACCGCAAACGCGGCGTCGGCCGAGCAGCAGGTGCTCGTCGCGCAGTACGAGGGCGACCGGCGCCAGGTGGTGCTGCAGAGGGAGAGGCGCAACCGCCATCCATCCGAGCAGGCGAAGCTGCACCGGCTGCGGATGAAAGGCCGGGCGGAGCGGCGCTGGCTCTCCATGGTGGCGAAGGACGACCACGAAGCTAGCCCCTCCAACCGGTCGGCTTACGACGACTGCGAGGAGGACGGCGATGAAGAGGACGACGCCTAGAGTAGTCGCCGCCAGGCCGGGGCGACAGTAGTTTTTAAGTTTTTCGCAATGTTAGTTTAAATTTCAGGCGTGACCTATGAAAATTGCGTCGAATCAATAAAGTGCGTCGAATTTTATTTCTCGAGTTATTTGGGCCGAATGTTGGGTTGGGGGCGACTGGGAACCCTGCCTCCTCCCCCCAAGCTTCCAGATTAGCGCCGTTTGGCGCCGCGGCGGCCCCAAAACGGCAGCGTTTTGGGCCCTGAGGGGGCGACACGGCTGGAGATGCCCTAAATGAATCATACGAGAAGAGGAATTTTCGTTGATTGTGTAAAGGAATTTTTTCACGAAGTTGGACCTCATGTTTTTTCCCTATAGGATTTGTCTACAAGATTCTTATGAGAATATTTGCTATAGGATATGATCCTGTGAATCAAACAATCAATAAAGAAAAAATTCTATAGGGTCCAATCCTATAAATATCCTATGCCTTTCCTATGAATCAAAGAGGCCGTGATGGTATGCGGCGGACAAAGTTATAGTCAAACACGCCAAAGGAAAAAACTGTGAGTGGCAGCCCACAGCCAGCGGGAGCTTCTCATATGGGGAAAACGCCCCCAAATTAAGGCCACCCAGGCCGCTGCCGCCCCCGCCGGTGGTGGCGGAACCCGACCACCGAAAGCGCACAGAGTGGGGAGGGCATCACCTCCTCTATGCGCAGTACCAGTAATCATCGTATGACACACAGGTACACGCTCGCTAGGGTTTTACTTTCTCTCGCCGACTTCGGCGTTGAGTCTACCGCCGACCAGAAATCTCTGACCTCCTCCTTCTTGAAGACTCGGGCTGATCACGGCCGGGGGGGTCCTGGTACCCGTACCCGGCCTTGGTTTTAATAGAGGGAGCAGTTTTTTCGCGGTACACTTTTCCCATCTAGGGTTTTGAGTTCTTCGGCAGATTCACAATGGCGGCTGCGGACCTGGAGAAGTTCATGGCGGAGCTTGGGCTCGAAGAGGATGACATGGATGACGTGATTTTCGGCGAGGAGAAGCTGATACCCAAAGAGGCCACAAGGTGGATGATTCTGACTTGGGTGCATACGAAACACGAGTTGAGCCATTACTGGTTCGAGAAGAACATGCTTGTGCTTGGGATCTAGCTAAGGATTTTCACATCAGATCTCTGGAGGATAACTTGTTTGTTATGGTGACCCAGCACACCACTGCATGTGTAGTGCGCAAGTCGGTGACATAATACTCACAGAAGGACTTATCCGTGAATATTACATCTCTCAGAGTGGTACAACAGAAACACAGCGGGTCCAAGCAAAGCTATAGGATACAAACTTCATTACAAAATCTTGAGAATCTCTTTGACGAATCAAGAAGATCTCCTGCAAATGAAATATCAGAAGAGGCAATCCGAAGCTCCAAGCCGGAGAAGAACTCTAGCTAAGAACTAATCCACTACGGCTGATGTCAGCCCTAATCTATGGCTTATAACTATTAAGTCCAAGAATGGACTCTACCTACACCTTGATAGCTTGTCCTCCACCAGCGTTGTTGATGATGATACTTTACCGACTAAGTAGTAGATCACTCCACGTAGCTCCCTTAGGCAGCGATGGCTTCTCGATGACGACTTCAATAGGTCTTCAACTCTAAACAGGGGGTCAAACGGGATAGAATGAGTAACGAGCGTTACTCAGCAAGTTCATGATATTTAGTGGGTGGTTGATGCACTAACTACAGCTTTAGACTCGAAAGAGTCATAAGCTGATGCAAGGTTTTTGTAAATCTTTCTTCAAGAGGTTGCTTTTAATTCTGAAAACTATGCCCGCCAGATCTTCACAGGATTAGAACTTTCATGGAGTTGCCTTTCCTGCGGCGTTCGCAGCTCCTTCCCGGAACAAGGGGTAACATGTCACATCCTTTTACACTCTGCAGAGGTGCGTTACTTTACCCATGGACGACCAAGACCATGTTGGACAACCAGGCTCGAGATCCTGTCCACTCCCACTCAGGTGTGGGGCCCGGTAGTTGGTCCAAGCCAAACCGTGCTTCTCCGCACAACGCATGCCCACCCATTTCTGCCAGCAGGTTTAACGCCTGATTCCACCCCTCACGATGGAGATCTACGCGCCCCTGGCAGACACTCATAGACCCCAGAGCCCGTGGGACGTAAGGGCTCCCACCCATGTGCATGTAGTCCCGCAAGACCTACAGCGTACGTCTCTGGCAGTCCGTTGACATGCGAACGAGAAAAGTATCACGACCGACTTACTCCCCCCCACAAAAGATCCATGGTCAACGCGAATTTACGGTGCAAAAATCCTGACGACAGTTGTGGTTAATTCCTAGGTAATACGTTCCCATGCAGATGGAACCTTTCTTTGACCTATTCATCTTACCATGGTTCCATCCGCCCACCATATAGAACACTACCACTCGGGTAGTCATTCAAGTAGTCATATTATTATAAAAATAGGATCATGCATTCTTTTGAGAATAGGTGATAATACGATAGGGTTTTTGCAAATAGTTTGTTATGAAGTACTGCAAAGGATATGAGCATGTGATGAACTTTCCTGAGATTTAAATAATGACAATAATAATCCAGGTCTTCGGAATTCGAGGGTTGCGTAGAAAATCCCGACTTCTGAAAAATAGCAAAGTAGTCCCGGTAAGGACTACAGAAAACAATGGCAAGATGATACATGCATAGTAATGAGATGCAATCGTGAAATACCCTGGAAAATACCCCAGCTTAAAAGTGTAAGCTATGTTTGATATGATAACCTAATCTTATGATTTTTAGGTGAATTGTTTCATTACTGTTGGTGATGTGGTTATTTCTTTTAGGCTTAAGTGTGTTTCACTTTTATTGAACAAACACTTGTTATCATGTTTAAGTAGAAGTGTTATAACATGGTTAGGCAACAAGACAATAGCACATGGTAAACAATTATTGAAAAGGTAACAAACATGTTTGATTTTATATTCCAAAAGTGTAGAGCTAATGACAATGAGTTTAGTTGAAAATGATGAACTAGTACAGCTGACTCTATCATAATAATAATTTGATTAATAACTTGTGATGATAGGTTTTAGTAGGTGTGAAAACATGAGTTTTATTAATAAATAAATAATGTTTGCGATAGTTGTTTATGGCTATAGTAGACTATTATCAAATTCCATTATACCTTGAGTAACAAGTTTATAAGTTCAACAAAATGTTTTATGTTTGACATATTTGAATTGTAAATGTTTTTCTATTTGATTTGATATAACATTTTATGTTTTTCTGAAAATATTTGAATAAGTTCTTGTTTTATTAATTTTAAATGAATTAAATGATTAAACAAAACATTGCAGACATAAAAACATGGTCAAATGACTTTCAAAACATCATAGATGAGTTTTATATGTCATTTGGACCAATTTGGCATATAATTTGTATTTTTCTGATTTTATGATTTATTTATTATTTTTATCAATTTTTAATGATTTAATTTAATTAAAGAAATATTAAATTTTTATTTTTTATCAAATATTGTTAAAAAAGCTTGAAAACATTTAGATTATATTTTTCTGATTAATTTGATATTTTGTTTGTATTTTTCTGGGTTAAGGAATTACAGTTATTGAATTAATAAGTTTAAATTATTTTCTGTTATTTTTGAATTGACATGTGGGGTCCACCTGTCAGTTTTGGTTTAACTAAATGGAAAATCAATTAATGATGTCGTGCTGACGCCACGGTTGAGTCATCACCGGAGGGAATTTTCACTGTGGATTTCAAATCAAATGTTTAGGTTCAAATTGATGCAATCCCTGTGCGTGACAAGCTAGAGTGTGACCACAGGATTCTGTGGGTGGTAGCGGTCGACCAAATGGTCGTCGGAGACGACCGGCGGCGAGCACGGCGCGGCGGCGGTGACAGCTGCTCGATGCCAGTGCGGTACAAGGCACGGAAAAGAGAAACGACGAAACGAGGATGCTCACCGGAGCGAGGGGAGGACGATGGAGTGGTCAAGGAGGCTCGGAGAGGTCTGGTTCGACGGTGGCGTCAAAAATTGGCCGGCGGCCGTGGTTGAGGAAGACGGCGCGATTCTCAGGCTTCTGGCCATCCCCACCCATGTGCAGGCTTGAGTCGGTGGAGAGGACGACGAGGGACTCAGTGGTGGTCTCCGTTCTTCCTGGGGTGACCGGGAACGATGGTGCTCGGCGGCGGCCGTGGGTAGCTAGGGTTAGGGTTGCAGTTCGAGTTCGTCCAGAGAGAGAGAGAGACAGCGGGGCGACGAGTGCGAGTGAGGAGGAGGTTCACGACTCCCTCCTCTCCCTTATCCGCGTAGGGGAAAAGCTAGCAGGAGGCGACACCGCGGTGGTGACGCGACGTCCACCGCCCCTGCCTTCTGGCTGGAGTTGGGAGAGAAGAAAAGAAATAACATTTTTTGGATAAACCCCTGGAAGATTTTACAAATTACTAAGAAGTCCTTCTGTCTTATAAACTGAACAAAAACATTTGTTTCCAGGACCCATTTGTAAACAGAAAAATTAATAAAAAATGTATTTAAATTCCTCATCAAATTTTACATCTCACCATGTTTTATTTTGGTGAATTTGAAGAATATTTGTATTTTTTATTTAGGGTGCTAGATTAAGTGATTTTGTTGTTTTCTCCTCTTTTAATTTATTTAATAGCTTTAGAATTATGCTAAAGCATATTTAATAAAAGTACACACTCCAAACTTGTGGATACCAAGGTGGTGTATCGTAATTGTAAACTTTTAGGTTTAATCCCTTATAGAAAATAGTTTGGTAACACTAGTGAGTAGTGTTTTTATCTGTTATGGAAATTTCACCAATTATGAAATATCACTCCAAGTCATACCAGATAATTTTTAATTGGTGAAGGGACTTGTTTCTTTTAGGTGGCTTTGTTATTTTCATAACTAAGGTTTTTATCACGTCTGGTGGACATTTCTTTCTATTGGTGTGCAAGCCATATTTGTTATTTAATGCACTTAATCATGTGGAAAACAAGAGTGGCTTTGGAATCTTATTTGCTTGTTTTCCACATAGGTTCCAATATGGATGTTATCCCATGTTGGTTTAAGAACATGTAATCATTTACATGGTTATTTACAGATGAAACTTTGTGGTTATCTATGAGTCTTGTGTAGGAAAAGGATCTGGAAAACAAGGTAGTAAGCTTGTTTTCATCTACCTCCACATATCAACACATGTGGATACAATTGCTTGTTACTAATTCATTCTTGATAATTATCTCTGTTTAAGATATTACTATGAGTTCCCCATTTCTGATGGGCTTGATAAGGCATAGAGATTAGAGATCTTCTAATATTACCTAATGCTTCACTGAATAATTTCTTATATTCCCTTACTGAGGCAGTGTTGCTTCTTGTGGTCTTCTGTTGCTTGAGGTTCTTCTCTCTAGTTGCCACTAGTCTTCTGGTATCACCTTTGTCACTTGCCAGTAAGATCATCTTTGGGATTGCATCATCAACTATCTCACCCTTGTGGTGAAAACAGCCAGTAACTCCAAGCAAGGATTTTACTTAGAGGATTATAAAAGAATATGGTTTATTTTATGACATCAAGTTGACCTATGCATATAAGAAGAATTTGTAAACAAGGTAGCTAGTCTTGCCTCCAAATTAATACTCATATACAATAGGCTGAGATGTACCAGGTTAATCAGTCTTCTGTTTGTTTGTGTATAACACTCAATTGTTTGAGTATACAAAAGTTATCTGTTAACAAGGTAATTACTCCTGTTACCAAACTACTTCTATATAACACTAACATTGGAGTATCACACTCTTTCAAGAGAGTTGATAATATCATATCAAAGTATAAGAGTTTCCAAGTACTCTTATAGAAGATTAGAGTAGCACTTCAAGCACACTATAAATAATCTTCTTGGAAATCTTCATGTGGTAGTTCCTCCTTTCTTGTGGGTTGCTTCTCTTGCAGAATGATTCAGTGAAGATTGGAAAACAGGATAATAAGATAATATAGACAGGTAGAAAGATCTTGATTAAGAGTAGTTCATGCTTTTATTCACCTTCCATTTACTTCTTATTTTATCTCCCGTATGATATGTTCATGTTCATATATATTTGGTGTTACTTAGATATCCATTCAATTCCTCTAACAGAGGTTATACTTGTTGTTTTCCTTACTTGTATCCAAAGATACTTCAGTTGTAGAGTTGTTGGTTTTGAGTATAGGTGTGAAATACTTATGGAATGATGACTTAATAGTAATTGATCAAATGGTTCATTGATGTGTTGAGATCTCATATGCTCACTTGTATAAGATGAATGAGACATTGAGAAAATGAAAGTTATTGAGCTTAATGACTTTGATCATGGTTGTTAGTTGGTTATTCAGGGTGTCATGTTGTTATTTTATATTCTTCATTTGTATTCATGATGCAGACATAGAGGTTTGGGAAGATCATAGATAGTGATCAAGGATTTAACAGTGGTTGAAGAAGATTTGATTCTTCTCTTAGGTACTTCTTTTATAGTTGATGAGATATGTACATATTCGATAAATATGTTATTACAATATTAATTCATTTCCCACTTTTGGGTTTTGGGTTAACACTTGTTTGTATCTTTTGTGTTCTTTTGCACCTCTGTTATTTATTTGTAAAGGTTCACTTAGTAGGTACTAAATAATTTGGGAAGATGTTGTGTGAATGGTTGATAACTTAAAGAGTTATTGTTTTACAAAACCTAGAATATTTGTTGATGAGATTATTCCATCAAGCATTTCTAACTTTTAGAAATTAATTGATAACTTAGGGAGTTCTTGTTTTATAGAAGATCACATCTCTGTTGATGAGATGGTTCAATTATGTATTACTCATTGGTGGAAACATGATCATCTGATATGTGATTTGGATACTCACCCCTCTTTGAGTTCTAGATACCTAGTGAATTATCCCAAGTCACTTAATGTCGCACCCTGGCTTCTAAGGGATACTCATCGTACGAACTGGGTAGCAGGTGCTTGGATTATGGGGCATAACTGCTCCCACGTCCCAGCTTCCTGGTAGGCCTGCGCTTATGCGCGACAACACAAGCCCCGCTATCCCACCGTCGATGTAAACTATCCATTAGGAGTCGTAGGCACTACTGTCGACGTACTTCATATCAAGCACGCACGGTACATCAACAGCTTTAAACAAAAGGATAACACAACATGCCTCGAAGACACAAAAGATGGAAATAAGTTTGCAAATAGCCTTCACTAAGGCAGAGATAGCAAAACACTCATCCAGAGGACACATGTCCCAACATATCATTCATTACATAGCGGAAGCAATCAAAGGGGTCTGAGTACAGACAAATCCAAGGCTTAAGAAGCCGGAGAAAATAAAGAAAACGAAGCCCATCCACGTAGGTCCTGGATCCTGCCCGGGGTCCAGCCAACTACTCGTCTGCAGTGTCGTCAAACTCCACAAAGTAGCCATCCTGGTGATCATCGTAGCCGTAGTCGTACTCTGCGTAAACCACAGCCCCAACGGGGTCAGTACATCCAAGTACTGGCAAGCAAGACTCACACTTCATCAAAGAGTTACCCGTCAACACAAGCATTGATGCTTGGGATCAACGGAAGAGATAGGTATTATAAAAGCTGCAGCGGGCTGCTCTAACCAACTACAGAAGATAACTACAAGCTCCGGCTAACAGAAAAGACAAGATCGAGGAATTGTAACCAACTGAAATATAACTTCAAACAAACCCATCCTGGATCTCGCCCCTTATCCGAAGAAGCAATCCGAGGATAACTCACACCGTTATAAGAAGGTGAATCAAGTTATTGTGTGAATAACCTATTACTAGTCAAGTTATTATTCATTGGGTGAAACATGATTGATCGTTATGTTTGGGTTGTCCTGAGTACTTGTTAGCCAGTACTTTCACCAAGTAATCCATAACCGCGGAAAACACGGCTTCTCGAGAAGATTTATCCCTGCAGGGGTGCACCATAGTAACCGTACACGTAAGAATATCCCGCCAGATGGGAATCAAACCCACCAAGCGAGACACTCTACACAACCAACTGTTCTTCACATCAAGCCCAAAGCACCGCGTGCTGTGCGTGCGCGGCTAATCCAGCCCCCCGAAGAAGTGGAGGACCTTCATAGCACTGGAAGACCACGCCGCCCTAAATGCCGACTACAAAAGTTCCACCCTGGCCTCGGGTTCGTACCTGCATATGATGCAGCAAATGGAAAGCCCGAACTAGTACGGCGATTTGGACGAGATGCGAATCGAGTCAAGTTGAGGGGGGCGCCCATACTCGCTTCCCACATGCGGGTAGTGCGCTCATCATGGATCAGTAGACAAGACCCTTTTCCTATTAGGGTCGACACTAGCAGGCCTCAAAACCACAAAGGGCCTCCTGCCGGTGCCTTATCATCAAATTATTATTAATAGCAGCATTAACAGGATTGATTGATTATCATTCGAGCCCCCGGAACGGTAACAGATAATAATCGCACGATAGTAAAAGAAGTAACCGACAACAGGCTCGAGCAAAAGCAACCCTAAGCATGCTAGATAAGAACAGGCACAAACAAAGGCTGTGGGTATGGAGGTGAGGCAATATCATTGGTTCAGGGAATCATGTGATGGGTTCGGAGAATAGCAACGATACATAGGGCTAGCAATAGTAGACAAAAGGATAGTATCGACAACAAGTGTGGAAGAGAACTCGATGATTCATGTGAGTGATAACTTGCCTGGAAGCTCAGCAGCCGGGTACTGGGCTAGGTCCTGGGTAGTGGTGTCGTAAGTCTCGTCGGTACCAACGTCGTCGTCTAAGCGAGAAGAAGCAAAAACAACAACGAAGGAAGACGGGCAATCAATACAGGGCATAGGTGCACAAACATGGGATGATGCATGTCATGTTAATAGATGCACCAAAATAAACTATTTGATAAGATACACAAGTTTAAATGGATTCCATATGCAAGGATTGCATATGGAGAACCCATGCCTTATGTTTGGATTAATTGTTCTACCACTAAACAGTAGGTGTAGGTGAGTTAGCATGATGCATGCATGATGAAGAACAATAAGATAACAAATTAAATGCAATTGGAATGATGGTTAACAATTTTAGAAAACATTTACCAAGTTTGGAAATTTTGTTACTTAATGGTGTTGAACAAGTAGTGGTTGTTTTCATCAAGTTAAAAGGTGCAAAACAAATAACAAAGTTGATATTTGAAAAGGTTATCAAATTTTAGTTGGATTACATGTTTCACATTTTGAAATTGGACTTTGGATTATTTAATTATGAATTAAACAATATTAAACAATTTTTAATTGCATTAATCAAGATTTAAATTGTTTAGGCAATTTAAATTATTCAAACCAGAAAACAAAATTTATATTTGGAAAGTACATGAAAAGTTGATTGGAAAACATATTTAGTTTGTGGAATTTGGAATTTTTATGAACAAGTCATAAATTTTGCAAGTTTAAGTGAATTTGACAAGTTTTCAAATTTTGCCCCAATTTAAAATATTCAAAACAGTAAACAAATTTTATATTTGGATAGATCATTTAATTGTGGACAGAAAACATATTTAAAAAGTGAAAATTGGAGTTAAAATGAAATAGTTATGCAATTTACAATTTTAGGGTGCAATCTGCCATTTTAATTCATCTAGGGACTTAGGAAATATTTTTACAGGGGTCTAGATTAAATACCAGGGGCCTAGTGGTGATTCCTGGAAGTTTCTGGCTCAAAACAATTGTGGAAAAAAAAAGTTTTGGTTTTATGGGTGCAGGGGGGATCGAACCCTGCACCTCACTGCTGCGCTCAAGGGAACTAACCAGATGGGCTGAGTGCTAGTATGTGACAGAGAAGGGAAACCGTGGGGGTTATGGTTCAGGGAAAGGCTAATGCACAATTCGGAAAAAAGCAGTAAAAGGGGTGGGGATGGGAATCGAACTCGCGACCTGGGGGTTCGTTGCGCGCGCTCCAAACCAGTGGGATCTGCTGCGTTCGTTTGATTGAATCGGGTGCTGGTTTGGTTTTGAATCTGGCAATCGACTGTTAACTGAATCTGCAGGCGAACAACATACAGCAGCGCTGGTTACTGTCACGAATACAGAGCACTCGAGGTGATCTTCCATGGAAGAAATCGGTGACCAAGCAGCAGGGAATGGGGAGGGGAAGTGCGGGAATGGAGAGGTGGCCTCACCCTCGTCGCAGGGACGCCCTCGGCGCGGCCGGAGGGTGGCGGAGGCGGCGGCGCCGTGCTCCGGCGGCCGGTGGCCGTGGCACAGCAGCAGAGGAACCTCTCCTCGATGGTGGCGGCGGAGGTGGGAGCCAGGAGGGAAAGAGGAGCGTCTAGGGTTAGGGTTTGTCACGGGAGGGGAGGAGAAGATATAGGAGGGGGAGAGATCCATCGAGTGGTTCAGGGAGGAGCTCATGTCGCTGTCCGCCATGGGTACGTCATCCTCCGTACGGAGGTAGGGGGAGACCGAGCGGGCTGCCCCTGGTGGGCTAGGCCTGCCTCTCCCCCTCTCCTGCGTTTTCTTTTTTATTATTTCGTTTTGTTTTTTTTTGCTGAAAGTGAATTGGGAAGAAAAGAATAGGTTTGATTAATGGAAAAATTTGGAAAAAATTATGATAAATTCCTTAGTTGATAAGTAAACATTTGGTAGCTTTGGTTTTCAAAATTTCAAATGTTTGCTTGCTGTTTAAAATTGAACCAATTTAATTGAAATTTCCAATATTAAATAATATTAGAAAACAAAGCCATTTTCAATAGGGTTTCCCCTAGGGTTTAGAATGTTTTAAGGAATTCCAATTAGTGGGGAACTTTATGGATTCAAAAGTGTATTGATTTGAGAATTTGTTTGGCTTTGGAAAATGATTTGGAAATAATTGATTAAAGTGATTGATTGAATTAAGCAACAATTTAATAGTTGATCCAAAGAAAAAAAAAATTGGAAGCAATTGATGTTTTTGATTTGCAAATCTTTATTTGAAAGGAAAGTAACACACAAGTGTGAAAACAAAGGTTGATTGAGTTTGGCTTTTATTATGAAAACAATGCAAACAGAAATAAATATGGGGATGATGACATGATGCATTGCTTAAACTAAAACAAGAATTAAAACAACTAGGGGTTTTCATACTTGGATGTTACAAAACGCCCCCCTTGAAGGAATCGCGCCCCGAGATTCCTACGGAGAAGTGAAAAGGTCCGGATACTTCTTGCGAAGATCCTCTTCGGTCTCCCATGTTGCTTCTTTATCGGAATGATGCGACCATTGCACTTTCAAGAACTTGGTGCTCTTGTTGCGAGTCTTACGAACGGTCTCATCGAGAATTCGAGTAGGGTGCTCCTCATAGGAGAGATCATCTTGCAGTTCAATATCATCATGATCAACTGCACGATCAGGGTCCTTGAAGCACTTCTTGAGCTGTGACACGTGGAACACATCGTGCACTTTGGATAGTTTTTCTGGAAGCTCGAGACGATAGGCATTTTCTGCACGTCTTGATAGGATGTTGAAAGGACCAATGTATCTTGGTGCCAACTTTCCTTTCACACCAAAACGATGAGTGCCTCTGAAGGGAGTTACACGGAGATATGCTTTGTCACCAGGTGCATAGACCATGTCCCGGTGCTTGCTGTCATAGTAACTCTTCTGACGAGACTGAGCAATTCTGAGATTGTCAAGAATGATGCGAACTTTCTCTTCGGCCTCTTTAACAATGTCAGGACCCAAGAGTGAACGTTCACCAACTCCAGACCAATTGATTGGACTCCTGCATCTGCGACCATACAATGCCTCAAATGGTGCCATGCCTAGGCTTGCCTGGTAGCTGTTGTTGTAGGAGAATTCAGCATATGGAAGGCAATCCTCCCATTTCATGCCAAAGGAGAGACCACATGATCTAAGCATATCCTCGAGAATCTGATTGACTCTTTCGACTTGCCCCTGAGACTGAGGGTGGTAAGCTGTGCTGAACAGAAGTTTAGTGCCCAATGCATCTTGGAAACTCTTCCAGAAATGAGAAGTGAATATGCTTCCACGGTCTGAGCTAATTTCCAATGGAACACCATGAAGAGGAACAATCTTTGTTGTGTAGAGCTCTGCTAACTGGCTAGCTGATATTATCTCTTTCACAGCGAAGAAGTGAGCAACCTTGGTGAGACGATCAATGAAAACGAAGATTGCATCGTTGCCCTTCTTGGACTTTGGAAACCCAGTAACGAAGTCCATTTCAATCATGTCCCACTTCCACTCAGGGATTTTGAGAGGTTGGAGAAGACCGGATGTTTTCTGATGGACTGCCTTGACACGTTGACAAACGTCGCATTCAGAAACGTATTGAGCAATTTCACGTTTCATGCCAGGCCACCAATACAGAGTCTTAAGATCCTGGTACATCTTTGTACTTCCAGGGTGGATGGAGAGAGGAGTTTCATGAGCCTCCTTGAGAATGATATCTTTGAGACTTTGAATCTTAGGAACTGCAATGCGTCCTTCAAAGAACACAGTTCCTTTATCATCAACTGAGAATGACTTGAATTTCTCCTTGCCTTCCTTGATGTGCTCAACCATCTTCTTGATTTCAGTATCACGAAGTTGTTCAGAACGAATCTTGTCCTCGAGAGTTGGAGTGGCTGTCAAGCTAGCAAGGTAGCCTTGTGGAACAAGACCAAGGTTCAGCTTCTGGAATTCTTCATGAAGTGGAGGCTGGCTTTCCATGATCATGAGATTATTGCAATAGGACTTGCGACTGAGAGCATCGGCCATAACATTAGCCTTGCCTGGAGTGTAAGAAATGGTGAGATCAAAGTCTTTAATCTTTTCAATCCATCTCCTTTGCCTGAGGTTTAGATCTGGTTGAGTGAAGATGTATTTCAGACTCTTGTGATCGGAAAAGATTTCAGTTTTGTTACCCAACAAGTATTGTCTCCATTTCTTGAGGGCAAACACAACTGCTGCAAGTTCAAGATCATGAGTGGGATAGTTTTTCTCATGTGCATTCAACTGACGTGAAGCATACGCCACAACTTGACGTTCTTGCATAAGAACTGCTCCTAAGCCTTGGAGAGATGCATCACAGAATATCTGGAAAGGCTTGGTAGTATCTGGGCCAACCAGAACTGGGGTGGACGTGAGTTTAGTCTTGAGAAGATTGAAACTTTCATCACACTGTGGAGACCAAACGAACTTCTTGTCCTTCTTGGTGAGATCAGTGAGAGGTTTTGCAATCTTGGAGAAGTTTTGGACGAAACGACGGCAATAGCTAGCCAAGCCAAGAAAACTTCTGACTTGCTTCACCGTCTTAGGGGGTTTCCAGTCAACAATTGCCTTAACCTTTTCCGGGTCAATGGCTATGCCTTTGGCAGAGATGATATGACCAAGATAGGCCACCTCTGAAATCCAGAACTCACATTTGGAGTATTTGGCATATAGACGATGCTCGCGGAGTTTCATGAGAGTGAGGCGAAGATGTTCTTCATGCTCTTTCTCGGATTTTGAGTAGACCAGGATATCATCAAGATATACCACAACGAACTTGTCGAGGTATTCGTGGAAGACAGAATTCATCAGTCGAGAGAAGGTCGCCGGTGCATTGGTGAGACCAAAGGACATTACGGTGTATTCATATAGACCGTAACGAGTGGTGAAGGCTGTCTTAGGAATATCTTCCTTTCTGATCTTTATCTGATGGTAACCCATCCTCAAGTCCAACTTTGAGAATATTGAGGCTCCAGCAAGTTGATCAAAAAGATCATCGATACGAGGAATTGGATATTTGTTCTTGATGGTTTTCTCGTTGAGAGGACGATAGTCAACCACGAGTCTTTTTGTTTGATCCTTCTTGGCAACAAACAGAGTTGGGCAACCCCAAGCGGAAGAACTAGGCTGAATGTAACCTTTCTCCATATACATATCGATTTGCTCCTTCAACAATTTCAGTTCAGGAGGAGCTATCTTGTATGGATGCTTAGAGATTGGAGCAGTACCTGGTTCGAGCTCGATCACAAACTCAACTGCTCTGTCCGGAGGCATCCCTGGCAACTCTTCTGGAAAGACGTCAGGGAATTCACAAACCACCGGAACATTCTCAAGCAGAGGTAGAGGTTTAGCATCCAGGGTGTACAGCTGAACAGAACTTGATTCCTTCGGAGAATAGACTATCTGGCCGGAAGGGTGGAACAGAGTTATTGACTTCTTAGCACAATCAATCGTAGCTTTATTGGCCTTCAACCAATCCATGCCAAGGATGACATCAATGTCAGAATTGCCAAGCAGAATGAGGGAAGCAAGGAATATGTGACCTCCAATTAAGATCTGATTCTCATGACTGATCTTGGAAGTCTACATAGTTGCTCCTGGAGAGTTTACTACTAGCGGGGAACCCAAACCAACAAAGGGGAGTTTACTAGTTGTCGCAAAGATCTTTGACACAAAGGAATGCGATGCTCCGGTATCAAACAACACTTTAGCTGGGTTAGAGTTTACGGGGAATGTACCGAGCACGACGTCAGTAGCTTCCTCAGCTGTGTCAACCTTGACGTGGTTCACCCTTGCGATCCTCCCAACAGGCCTGTTGTTGGTGTTGAAGGCCTTATGCGGAGGAGCGCGGACCATCGCCTGGTTGGTGTTGGGGCGAGGTGGTGGAGGAGGCAGCATCCTCTGAGTGCACTTATCTGCGTAGTGCCCAGTCTCCTTGCACTTGAAGCAAGTGACGACACGAGGAGGATCTGGCCTTGGCTGCGCCACTGGAAACCTCTGCCCATGCATCTGAGCTGGGTTGGGTGGGCGGGGACCAAAGCCTGGAGAAGCTTGGGCATTTGGAGCCCTAGTGACAGCACTGTTTGGTACCCAGATGCGGCGCTTCTGCGGAGGGGTGGTCATGTTGGAGGAGGAACCACCCTCACGCGAGTGCTTGCGCGACTCTTCGAACGCCTTGCGCCCATTATCCTCATTGAGCGCGGTGTTCACGAGCTCGACGAAGTCCTTGCACTTGATGTTTGTGAGAGCGTACTTCAGTTCCGGGTTAAAACCTCGGCGGAACCTTGCCATCTTCTTGGTCTCAGTAGACACCTCGTCTCCAGCATACCGAGCGAGGCGATTGAACTCGTTCTGGTAGCCGATGACGTCGAGCTTGCCCTGCTTCAGCGAGCAAAACTCTTCACGCATCCTCTCCATGAGACCATCGGGGATGTAGTACTTCAGGAAGGCATCCTTGAAACAACCCCAGGTGATAGGATAGCCAGCTCTCATGGTCTGGTAGTTCTCCCACCACGAGGCTGCCTGACCCTTCAGTAGGTAAGCAGCATAGTTGACCTTGTCCTCTTCTGCAACATGAGCAATCTCTAGAGCTCTTGCTACGTCACGGATCCAGTCGTCAGCATCCAGAGGCTCGCGTGTTGCCACGAAAGCCTTAGGGCCCACACTGAGGAAGTCCTTGATGGTGACCCTTGGAGCAGTCTGGTGGTGGTGGTTCTGGTGGTTCTGAACCTGGACCATCTGAGCCATGACCTGAGTCATCTGAGTCAAGAGTTCAGCGATCGGCGGTGGCTCAGGCGTGTTCCTTGTTGGAGGCATCCTGAATTGAAATTCATTTTAGCACAACAATAGGAAAGGATAAACTTAGCAACCGAAAGAGAGATTATTCCGACGCATGAATAGATAACCAACAGGTACATCATGAGTTCAAATACATCAGAATATCCAACAGACCAATACATGGTTCGAAACGAAAGGATAAACTAGACACAGCTAGTAACGGATACAACGGTACTCCAATGCTCATCACGCAGGACGGCGTCTAGGAGTACGGCGAGTGATACGGCGAGTGGTACGACGAAGAGGACGGCGAGGAGGAGTCTGCACACGGAAGTTGGTATCACGACGATCCATGTAGATAGGAACTGCTATGAGAGGGACCCTCGGAGTGGCGAAGTAGAAAGCGTCCTCTCCCTGTGCTCCATAGAGAGGGATACCACTGTAACCAGCTCCAAGGTTGAGGAGGGGACCTCTGATCGGCTCGTAACCTCCCGCATCTGGCAGAGGAAAACCTGCTGGCTGAGTGAAGCGCGCAAAGCGCTCGTCTCCAACGAAGTCTGTGGTGTACGTCGCCAGACGCGTCAACGCGAGGTAGAGCTGGTCCCTGACTGAGGCCAACTCCCGAGCAAGTGTGGAAGCAACGACATCACTGTGCCTGACGAACTGAGCAGTTGTGTACAACCTGTCGCTATCCCCCTCGTAGGTATCCAGGTCGCGTTGGACAGTGAAGTGAACTCCCGCCGACGTGATGTAACCACGGGGGATGTGACGATAGATGGAATCATCAAACCCCCAGTAGTCAGCACGTAGAACAGTGAGACTCACGTACGCTGCCTGCTGCACTGCCATGTCCACAGTGGTGCCTACGGCCTCGTAGCGGTGGACTATGCTCCTGCCATCATCCGACAGAATGTAGACGATGGCTCGGTAGAAAGTCTGGTCGAACTCGCGCTGGTGCTCGTAGACCTGGTACTCTGGTGCCCAACGGAACCCCAGATAGGTAACCATGTCCCTCAGCGTCTCCGGAAAACCGGCAGTGTCCTCGCAACGGGTCATGCGAACCACCTGCGGGTAGTAGCTGAGACCCATCTGCAGATGATTTGGAAGGTGATTAGACTCCGGTAGAAACAAAGGAAGTGGAAACAACAACAAGATTCAATGGACGATAGGTTCTTTAAAAGAACAGGATATCGAAGCAACAACGGGAAAACGAGACCAAAAGTCCTGAGGTACTAAGGAGAACCCAAAACTCGTGAAATCCTAACTTGAAAGTTTAGGTAAGAACAGAAAACAACGTTGCACTTCCTTACCAGAAAAGGGTGGGTGGGTGGGGAAAGAAGAAAAATGGCAGAATTCCTACTCTCACGTTTCATTTTTCCTGTATAGCTACAAAATAGTTTCTAGACTCAACTGCGACCAGTAAAAAGGGATCCTACAGGCAGACAGGCTCTGATACCATTTGTCGCACCCTGGCTTCTAAGGGATACTCATCGTACGAACTGGGTAGCAGGTGCTTGGATTATGGGGCATAACTGCTCCCACGTCCCAGCTTCCTGGTAGGCCTGCGCTTATGCGCGACAACACAAGCCCCGCTATCCCACCGTCGATGTAAACTATCCATTAGGAGTCATAGGCACTACTGTCGACGTACTTCATATCAAGCACGCACGGTACGTCAACAGCTTTAAACAAAAGGATAACACAACATGCCTCGAAGACACAAAAGATGGAAATAAGTTTGCAAATAGCCTTCACTAAGGCAGAGATAGCAAAACACTCATCCAGAGGACACATGTCCCAACATATCATTCATTACATAGCGGAAGCAATCAAAGGGGTCTGAGTACAGACAAATCCAAGGCTTAAGAAGCCGGAGAAAATAAAGAAAACGAAGCCCATCCACGTAGGTCCTGGATCCTGCCCGGGGTCCAGCCAACTACTCGTCTGCAGTGTCGTCAAACTCCACAAAGTAGCCATCCTGGTGATCATCGTAGCCGTAGTCGTACTCTGCGTAAACCACAGCCCCAACGGGGTCAGTACATCCAAGTACTGGCAAGCAAGACTCACACTTCATCAAAGAGTTACCCGTCAACACAAGCATTGATGCTTGGGATCAACGGAAGAGATAGGTATTATAAAAGCTGCAGCGGGCTGCTCTAACCAACTACAGAAGATAACTACAAGCTCCGGCTAACAGAAAAGACAAGATCGAGGAATTGTAACCAACTGAAATATAACTTCAAACAAACCCATCCTGGATCTCGCCCCTTATCCGAAGAAGGAATCCGAGGATAACTCACACCGTTATAAGAAGGTGAATCAAGTTATTGTGTGAATAACCTATTACTAGTCAAGTTATTATTCATTGGGTGAAACATGATTGATCGTTATGTTTGGGTTGTCCTGAGTACTTGTTAGCCAGTACTTTCACCAAGTAATCCATAACCGCGGAAAACACGGCTTCTCGAGAAGATTTATCCCTGCAGGGGTGCACCATAGTAACCGTACACGTAAGAATATCCCGCCAGATGGGAATCAAACCCACCAAGCGAGACACTCTACACAACCAACTGTTCTTCGCATCAAGCCCAAAGCACCGCGTGCTGTGCGTGCGCGGCTAATCCAGCCCCCCGAAGAAGTGGAGGACCTTCATAGCACTGGAAGACCACGCCGCCCTAAATGCCGACTACAAAAGTTCCACCCTGGCCTCGGGTTCGTACCTGCATATGATGCAGCAAATGGAAAGCCCGAACTAGTACGACGATTTGGACGAGATGCGAATCGAGTCAAGTTGAGGGGGGCGCCCATACTCGCTTCCCACATGCGGGTAGTGCGCTCATCATGGATCAGTAGACAAGACCCTTTTCCTATTAGGGTCGACACTAGCAGGCCTCAAAACCACAAAGGGCCTCCTGCCGGTGCCTTATCATCAAATTATTATTAATAGCAGCATTAACAGGATTGATTGATTATCATTCGAGCCCCCGGAACGGTAACAGATAATAATCACACGATAGTAAAAGAAGTAACCGACAACAGGCTCGAGCAAAAGCAACCCTAAGCATGCTAGATAAGAACAGGCACAAACAAAGGCTGTGGGTATGGAGGTGAGGCAATATCATTGGTTCAGGGAATCATGTGATGGGTTCGGAGAATAGCAACGATACATAGGGCTAGCAATAGTAGACAAAAGGATAGTATCGACAACAAGTGTGGAAGAGAACTCGATGATTCATGTGAGTGATAACTTGCCTAGAAGCTCAGCAGCCGGGTACTGGGCTAGGTCCTGGGTAGTGGTGTCGTAAGTCTCGTCGGTACCAACATCGTCGTCTAAGCGAGAAGAAGCAAAAACAACAACGAAGGAAGACGGGCAATCAATACAGGGCATAGGTGCACAAACATGGGATGATGCATGTCATGTTAATAGATGCACCAAAATAAACTATTTGATAAGATACACAAGTTTAAATGGATTCCATATGCAAGGATTGCATATGGAGAACCCATGCCTTATGTTTGGATTAATTGTTCTACCACTAAACAGTAGGTGTAGGTGAGTTAGCATGATGCATGCATGATGAAGAACAATAAGATAACAAATTAAATGCAATTGGAATGATGGTTAACAATTTTAGAAAACATTTACCAAGTTTGGAAATTTTGTTACTTAATGGTGTTGAACAAGTAGTGGTTGTTTTCATCAAGTTAAAAGGTGCAAAACAAATAACAAAGTTGATATTTGAAAAGGTTATCAAATTTTAGTTGGATTACATGTTTCACATTTTGAAATTGGACTTTGGATTATTTAATTATGAATTAAACAATATTAAACAATTTTTAATTGCATTAATCAAGATTTAAATTGTTTAGGCAATTTAAATTATTCAAACCAGAAAACAAAATTTATATTTGGAAAGTACATGAAAAGTTGATTGGAAAACATATTTAGTTTGTGGAATTTGGAATTTTTATGAACAAGTTATGAATTTTGCAAGTTTAAGTGAATTTGACAAGTTTTCAAATTTTGCACCAATTTAAAATATTCAAAACAGTAAACAAATTTTATATTTGGATAGATCATTTAATTGTGGACAGAAAACATATTTAAAAAGTGAAAATTGGAGTTAAAATGAAATAGTTATGCAATTTACAATTTTAGGGTGCAATCTGCCATTTTAATTCATCTAGGGACTTAGGAAATATTTTTACAGGGGTCTAGATTAAATACCAGGGGCCTAGTGGTGATTCCTGGAAGTTTCTGGCTCAAAACAATTGTGGAAAAAAAAGTTTTGGTTTTATGGGTGCAGGGGGGATCGAACCCTGCACCTCACTGCTGCGCTCAAGGGAACTAACCAGATGGGCTGAGTGCTAGTATGTGACAGAGAAGGGAAACCGTGGGGGTTATGGTTCAGGGAAAGGCTAATGCACAATTCGGAAAAAAGCAGTAAAAGGGGTGGGGATGGGAATCGAACTCGCGACCTGGGGGTTCGCTGCGCGCGCTCCAAACCAGTGGGATCTGCTGCGTTCGTTTGATTGAATCGGGTGCTGGTTTGGTTTTGAATCTGGCAATCGACTGTTAACTGAATCTGCAGGCGAACAACATACAGCAGCACTGGTTACTGTCACGAATACAGAGCACTCGAGGTGATCTTCCATGGAAGAAATCGGTGACCAAGCAGCAGGGAATGGGGAGGGGAAGTGCGGGAATGGAGAGGCGGCCTCACCCTCGTCGCAGGGACGCCCTCGGCGCGGCCGGAGGGTGGCGGAGGCGGCGGCGCCGTGCTCCGGCGGCCGGTGGCCGTGGCACAGCAGCAGAGGAACCTCTCCTCGATGGTGGCGGCGGAGGTGGGAGCCAGGAGGGAAAGAGGAGCGTCTAGGGTTAGGGTTTGTCACGGGAGGGGAGGAGAAGATATAGGAGGGGGAGAGATCCATCGAGTGGTTCAGGGAGGAGCTCCTGTCGCTGTCCGCCATGGGTACGTCATCCTCCGTACGGAGGTAGGGGGAGACCGAGCGGGCTGCCCCTGGTGGGCTGGGCCTGCCTCTCCCCCCTCTCCTGCGTTTTCTTTTTTATTATTTCGTTTTTTCTTTTTTTTTTGCTGAAAGTGAATTGGGAAGAAAAGAATAGGTTTGATTAATGGAAAAATTTGGAAAAAAATTATGATAAATTCCTTAGTTGATAAGTAAACATTTTGTCGTGGTGGTGTCACGGCAGATGCCATGGGATGGCTAAAGATGTGGGGACGATGGACGCTGGAGGTGTCTGGGGAGGGATCACGCGACGAGTAGCCGCGTGAGGTGAGATCCACACAACACAAACAACACGATGTACCCAGGTTCAGGGCCCTCGTGAGGAGGTAAAACCCCTACTCCTGCCTTTCTCTATGTATTAGGATGTCTCTCCGAGTAGCCACAGTACAAATGGTATCGCTACCGAGTAGCCTCTCTCTCTTCTCCGAGTAGAGCTAGGTCAAGAACTTAGGGTTTCTAGGGTTTCCCGGGAGCAACTGTTGGCGTCTATGGGAGCATCTCCGAGCCTGCCTCGCGCAGGAGGCGGCGGGGCACCTTATATACACGGTGCCCAGCCGGATACGTCCAAATCTAGACAAGTGTCGACATAGTGTGCACACCGTCCTTTCTCCGAGTACCCGCTGACAGCTTTGGTCGTTGATCTTGGCTGCTTCTGTAAAGTCGTTGGGCAAAACTAGGGGACAGACTGGTATCACTGTACCCAAATACAGAGTAGGCCCCCCTTATCCTGCCACCGCCTGCTTCCATGCTGTCACTGTCAGGCAGGCCGTCCCCACGTGAACAGTAGTTCGAATGCTGCCAAGTACGGACCCAGGATACGCGGGATCCTGTGTCAGAACGGCTCCTTTGACTTTCTGCCCGAGTAGGTTCCCGCCAATTCTACTCGGGCCAAACCTTCTACTCGACAGGGTAGAACTTGATTGATATCTCCTTCTGGTCATCTTGAGGTGAGACCGAGTAGCAGTCGACCGGGTAGCGAGTACCCTGTAGTCGGCTACTCGACCAAACCTCTCTTCTGTAAGCGGCCTTTACCACCTGTCTTTACCCTACTCGGGGGTAACCCCCCGACACTAGTCCCCGAAGCTGGTAGAATCTTGTGAACTTGTTCACTAGGCTCTGCCAGCTTAAAACCAATCTTCGCCGTATAGCCCTTGAATCACCATCAATAAGCCGATTGGAACTTCCGAGTAGCTCTCTGAAAAGCACCTTGAGTTTCTTCTTTCCGAGTAGCAGTTGCTTTCTACTCTGCTTCCGAGTAAAAAGACTTAGCGAAAATTCGCAAACTGAGCCTCTGCAGCGCAGAGCAACATCCAGCCCTTCACGCAGGCACTGCCCACGTGTCAAGCATCCACAACCTCGTCGTTTGGTTGCCCAGGACACGACGCCACGCGTCCAGTTTTCACGCTGTGGGCCCACCGGCCGTCATGTCCCATCACGCGCAATTACTGGCCACGATCTGATGGTGGGATCAAATGCGGCCGTTACGCGCGCAGCCCGCGCTTGTGTGCGTTTCTAGCCGGCCACAGGACCCACCACACGCCACAGTCGATCCCACTTCCGCGGTGGTAACGGTAATCTCGCGAGGGAGATATAAATACCCCCGCGGTAACTTCCTTTTCCCCTTCCCTGCACTTTTCCTCTCCTGCCTCTTGTTCTTCTTCGCCACCGAGCCCTCCGCCGCCGCGCAAGCTTCCGCGCCGCCGCGGACTCACTCCACCGAGCAACTTCATTCGAAACCATCCACTCCTCCCACTCGCAACGATGGCCAAGGCTAGCTGGGCGGGTTCCTCCGTCACCAAGGCCAATCTCGCCTGGCTCGTGACCAGCAGAAGGGTTCCCCCCGGCGTGGAGTGCCGGGCACCCGACGACGAGGTTGTGCCAGCTCCGCGGGACGGCGAGCGGGTGGTCTTCATGTCACACTTCGAGCGCGGCTTTGGACTGCCCGCCTCCAACTTCCTGCGCAAGTTCCTCGATCACTTCGGGCTGCAGATGCATCATCTGCCGCCCAACGCGGTCGTCTTCCTCGCCTACCATGCCGTGGTCTGCGAGGCTTTCCTCGGCATCAGGCCCACGACTGACACATGGCTCAGGTATTTTAATCTTCGCCAACAGTCAGTCGGGAAGAAAGACGCCGCAGGCATCGGCCGCGCCACCGACACGGGCTGTGCCATGATGGTGCAGCGGACCGGGACGAATCATCCCCGCATCCAGGGGCTGGATTCCTGCCGAATGTGGCAGCAGACGTTCTTCTATGTCAAGAATGTCCCCGCCACGGAAGGGGGTGCGGTTGATGATCGAATCAACCTGCCCGCTTGGAGGAATCGTGCTCCACTCGGGTCGAACTGGAAGGAGAAGCCCACCATCGACGAAATCGCCATCGAGATAGAAGATAGACTCGGCGAGCTGAAGAAACTGGGCCTCAAGAACGACGACCCGGTGGTGTGCTGGATCAAGCGCCGAGTGCTCCCTCTGCAGGAGCGCTGCCATCTCATGTGTTACATGGGAGGCCCCCGCGACTGCACCAGGACCACCACCATCGAAATTGACGACGTCGACGTTGCCTATCATGCCAAGAACATTCTGAAGACAAGCCTTAGCGAGAAGTGGCGGTATGGTTTCGTCCCGTACAGCCGCACGCAACCGATTGCCCGGGTACGCTGTTCCTACTCTGTTTTCGCCTCTGCTTCCCGAGTAGATAACTTCCCTTTCCGCCCCGACTAGCAATCACCTGGTGCACCGAGTAGAGCACTTAGTCGACTCGCGCTTAGGCTTAGTATGCTTCGTGTTTGCACGCCTATCCGGGTAGAACACTTAGAAAACTGCATAGGCTTAGTGTGCTTTGTGTCTGCACGCCTATCCGAGTAGAATACTTAGAAAACTGCATAGGCTTAGTGTGCTTTGTGTTTGCACGCCTATCCGAGTAGAGTTCCATCCTGATACTCGGTTGACTTATGATCCTTCTCTGTCTTTCAGACTCTTACTCGACAGTTGATTGAGAGTCGCGAAGTTTTTGAGGACAACTGGTCCGACGATCGCGAGGAGGATGACATGCTGCCTTCTGATGACGCGGAACAGAGCAGCCCCGTTCCCGACAAGCGCGATGCTCTCCGCACTTGGTCGGATGAAGGCTCTCACGGTATTGTTATTTTCATCTTGTTTGTTTCTGAGAAACACCAACCCCTTGCATTGCTGTTTCTGATCCTTCCTTCTTCTCTTTTGAATTTCTCAGATGAGGCCGCTGCGGAGAAGGACGACGAGGATGAGGACGAGAACGAGGGCGATGCGCCCCTTGTCGTCCAACCTCTGTCTACTGCCCCTCCCGAAACCCGCAAGCGGACCGGCAGCGGAGCACAGGCACCTCCAGCCAAGAAGAAGAAGCCCGCCGAGAAGGAGGAGGCCGCCGAGAAGAAGAAGAAGGTTACTGTAAAGAAACCCCGACGACAGCTTAAATCCACCACTGCGTGAGTTCTCTTCTCGTTTGCCCTCCTTCTCGCGTAGTACTGTTTTCTCCCAAATCTTCTTCCAATCCCTGATTTCTTTCTTCTCTGCAGTCCTCCCATGGATGCGAACGCAGCCTTTGCGTCCGACCAAGACAGGGAGGCAGCAGTACCCCTGATCGACCTTGTTGACGACGAGGACGACGCCGCCAATGCTGCTGCCACCAACGCACAGGCTAGTGACGCTCGAGGAGCAGAACCAGAGCCAGCAGCACAAGATACCACCGTTCACGAAGAGAGACCCCCTTCTCCTCCGGCTAGCAACGCCGAGGAGAACCAAGAACAAGAAATGCAAGACGCCGCCGCCCTTGAGCGGCCAGAAGTAGAACGGGAGCAGCCCATCACCGAGGCTGCTGCACAAGAGAACATCACTGCCGAACAGCTGGTGAAAGAGGACACCGCCGCGGATGCTACCATAGCAGATGTCTACCCACTGCCAGGCGGCGCACCAAGTAGTGTTCAGCCAGGAGCTGCACCAGGCGATGGATCTGCGGCGCCACCAACTGCGCAAGGCCCTACGCCACCAACTGCGCAAGGCCCTACACCACCAACTTCCTCCTCGTCACCACAGAGCAAGGACACATCCAGCCCTCCTGGGCGAGTAACCAGGCAACGGGCCCTTGATGCTCTGAAGGATTACTGTTCCGAGAAAGGCCTTTCTGAGAAGGAGACTGCCGATAAGGAGGCTGCTGAGGAGGCCAAGGCTGAGCAGAAAAGAGCCAAGGCTGAGCAGAGGAAGGCCGAGAAGCAAGTTGCCGAGAAGACTGCCGCCGAGAAGACGAAGGCCAAGTCTGACGGGAAGAAGCCCGAGGATCTCGAGAAGCAGAGAATCGAGAAGGAGCAAACGAAGAAAAGGGCCAGAGACCAAGGCGCATCCACAGGCGGAGCGCTCGTGATCCGCGAGTCCGGCCCCATTCCTGCTGCGCTCTCCGCCGACGCACGCGCAGCTGGCCAACCCTGCTACCCGGATTACATGGTCGAGGTTAGCCAACAACACACCATCGGCTTCCCTCCCCAAGATAAAGCTTTAGCTATTCAGAAGGGAAGGAAAGCTGTAGCCAGGAATACTCCTCCCTTCGATCCAGCTCAAAACAAACCCGTCAATATTGCTTCTCGGGGAGCCCAAGACAAGCCAATAACCTCCAAGGGTCTTGAACAGGTTTTGGACACTGTTGGCCACATCAACGCCAGGTGGGACAGCAGGGTTCTCGGAGAGGAGAAATGGCACGGCTTGACCCTTGGCTCCATCGACCACTACCGCGTGGATTGGAACAAGGTTGATCTGGGACACCAGCCCATGTCCGTCTCCACTGATACCGCAACCCTCGCAGCCAAGATGTTCTTGCACCGCAAGAACGCCGAAGATATCGAACAGAGCTACGCAGTAAGTCTTTTTTGCCTTTCCCGAGTTGAGATTCCTTCTCTTCTATTCGCCTTCCTTGTTCTTTACCATCACCCCCAGTCCCCGAGATTCTGGCCGAGTAGATGGATACTCTCCGAGTAGCCTCCTACTCGGGTTGAATCTTCTCTGCTTTTTCTAACTCGCTTCTTCTCGCTTCTCAGGATAGCGTCCTTAAGCGGACACACCTGTACCGCATCCTTCTGTGGAACCACTCCATCGCCAGGAGGCGAATTGCTGCGTTGGAGAAGGAGAAGATAGCTGCTGAGGCCGCGAGCAAAAATGCAAACGACAGCACCCAACAGCTGGCCGAAGTGCAAGGTACGCCTTTAGCCACGCGGTTTCTGCATTTTATGTTTACGCCCGCTTCTGCTTTCTCACTCGCTAACCTTTCCTTCTCTGCAGACAAACTGAAGGCCTTGGCCGATGAGCATGAGAAATGCCGCAGTTTCGTGGCGAACTCCGAAGCCACCATAAAGAGACTTGAAGGTGAGTTTGCTGTTTACTCGGCTTGATCTTGAATCTGTTTCCTTTTCTACTTCTCGGCTAACCTTATCAATCTCTCCGCAGAAGATCACAAGTTATTTGCTGAGACACACCAAAATTGTGTCAAGCCCGCAGAGGTGGAGAAACAGCTGTCTGACCAAGCCATTGCTCTGGTGAAGGACCACACCACTGAGATGGAGTCGCTTCAGCTTCAGTTGCAGAATGCACTCCAGGATGCCGTCAAGATTGGCGCCGAGAGGGACAAGGCAATCGCCGAGAAGGCCAAGGCCGAGACCACTTTCAAGGCCAAGGAGAGGGCCCTCGAGGCTGAGTGCGAAACTTTGAAGAAAACCAACGCTGATCTCTTCGCTCAGATGGACAGCTTGCGCCTGATCCAAGAAAAGCACATTGGCAGCGAGGAGTCCTGGAGAACCAAGCTGCAGCAGCTGCGCCGCCAACTGATCGGTAAGTTTTCTCTTCATTGCATCTTTTCTTCTCGGTCTTGTTCCTTCTCGGCTTCTTTCTCCTTCTCGGTTTTTGATCTTGCCACTTGCTATTTCAGACATCTGGCCTCGTCTTGAGTCTTCCTCTGCGCCTACGGTAGCCAAGGCCCGAGCAGTTCGCCTTTCGCTGGGTGAGCCAATTGACACCAGGGCTGATATCGAGGACAGCTTGCTGGTGCTCAAAGATTACTTCGAAATGCTGGCCGGCGTCGGAACTGACTTGATTCATGTGGGCTTTGAGCTCCACCGGCTGTTCTGGCCTCATGATCCCCAGCCAAGAAACATGCGGGATCTCGCCCTCAAGCTGGAGAACGTGAAGGCCGAGTTGAAAAAGTGGCGAGCCTCCGGAGCCCGTGCAGGTGCGGACGTGATGCTTCTCTGCATAGCATCCTGGTATGAAAACCTCGATATGCAGCGCATCCGCGGGAAGCGCAATGATTCCAAGTGGGAGACGGATGCCGAGAGCGTGGCCTTGCGCAAGCAGATTGCGTATGAAGTCGCAGAGTGCGCCGAGACGGAGGTCTACATCGAGGGCGTCCCCGAACCCGACACCGAGTACGAGGACGAAGAAGATGATGACGAAGACGATGACCTTGACGGCTTCTTCGAATCTCCCAAGGGCACGGCCGGAAAGGGAAAGGCCGCCGTCGTCGCGAGTAGCGACGAAGACGAAGGGGCGCACATCGACTCCGAGCCACTCGACTTCGGCACCTCCTCAGGTGCTGCTCTCGACGACACGGTGCCTCCTCCTGGCCACGCTTCAGGCTCCTCCTCGGCTCCAGGACCCGTCTCGGTGGCCACGGCCACTTCCGAGCAGGCGGCCACCCAGGAGGATGCCGAGATGGAGGAATCCGCCGTCGTGCAGACGGAAGCGGATGCCACTCGAGCCAGCACCGAAGGAACAGCTGCCACGACCGCCACTGAAGAAACTGCTGCAAGGACCGCCGCCGAGGAAACATCAGCCAAGGCCAGCGCCGAGAACAACGCCTCCTCATCTTGAAGCAACCTGCACTTTCTTTCAACTTGAACACTTATCAGATCCCCGGGATGCCGGGAGCAGATGTAACAGACTATCCTTATCTTGCTTGCTACTCAGTTTTTATGCCCACTCTGTTTATGTTGACATTAATCAATTTGAACGACACTGGCTTAATGCCGAGTTGTGTTTCCATGCGAGTCCCCGAGTAGCATTTCTTATTCACCCTGTCTTTTCATCTCTGCTCTACCTGCGACTTGTCGCTTTTTTGGTATTCGAGTCACAAGAATCAAGTAGCAGGGCTGCAAGTACTTAGCCGCTAGAAACAATCATGGTAACGCAGCCCACCACTTAGCCGAGAAGACGAAAACAGGGAACAAAGAGTAACCGACAATCTACTCGGTTCCTGCACTCTTTCTTCCTTAGTGACTTTCGTGTGCTCATTGACCTTTTGCTTGTTCTCTTGCTTGCCATGAAGCCGGGTTTCGGACAGCAGCAAAGTCGAAGAGTTGGCATATAGGTTTAAACACAGTACTCAATGCACTTATGAGTTCTGAAGTGGAGCAACCGAATAGACAAAGGAAACAAGCCGAGTAAAAAACACTTAGAGCAATTTTGGACGAGGGCAGTCCCCGAGAACAATTTCAGATTGCAGAGTAGAATTTCAACTCGGATAAGAGGGTACACACACATCTTTGCTTACGAATGAAAACGACGAAGTAGAGCTACATTCCAGGGACGCTTGGTTTCCTCTCCAGCTTTATCTGCCCTGTTCGCCTGCGATGGGCGCACATCTACAAGATAGTACGCGTCATTGTGCAGCGCTTTGCTGACAATGAAAGGCCCTTCCCATGGAGGAGACAACTTGTGCATCCCGGCTGTGCGCTGCACAAGCCTAAGGACCATGTCTCCTTCTCGGAAAACCCTTGGGTTCACCTTTCGGCTATGATAGCGCCGCAGGTTTTGCTGGTAGATAGCCGAACGCGACAGAGTCAGCTCTCTTGCTTCTTCAAGCAGGTCAACGTCGTCTTCTCGAGCTTCTCTCGCCTCCACCTCAGTGTAGAGGGCTACTCGGGGGGAGTCGTGCTCTAAGTCTATTGGCAACACGGCCTCAGCCCCGTATACCAAGAAGAATGGCGTGTAGCCGGTTGACCGGTTAGGGGTAGTCCTTAGACTCCACAACACCGCTGGCAACTCTTCTAGCCAACACCCAGGTGTTTTCAGCAGTGGCTCAATCAGCCTCGGCTTGATGCCTGCCAGTACCATCCCATTTGCTCTCTCAACTTGCCCATTGGAGGCAGGGTGCGCGACTGACGCAACGTCTAGTCGGATATGCTTATCTCTGCAGAATCGCACCATTGCCCCCTCTGCAAAGTTGGTGCCATTGTCGGTGATGATACTGTGCGGGTAGCCATATCTCATGATCACATCCTTCACAAACTTCACAGCTGTGACTCCATCACACTTCCGAATAGGCTTCACCTCGATCCACTTGGTGAACTTGTCCACCATGACCAAGATATGTGTCATATTGCCTTTAGCCGGCTTGAAAGGACCAACCATATCCAAGCACCAAACAGCAAAGGGCCATGTGATAGGAATTGTTTTCAACTCGGAAGCTGGCATGTGAATCTTACTTGCGAACATCTGGCAGCCGGTGCACTTCCTCACAATATCTTCAGCTTGCTGCAGTGCAGTGAGCCAGTAGAAGCCATGCCGAAAAGCCTTCTTGACCAAAGCCCGAGAAGAGGCGTGATGCCCACATTCCCCTTGATGTATCTCCACCAGGATTTCTTCTCCTTCTTCTGGGCTCACACAACGTTGCAGCACGCCGGTGGCACTTCTCTTATGCAGCACATCTCGGACTATGGTGTAGCCCTTGGACCTTCTCTGAATCTGCCTCGCAGTCACCTCTTCTTCAGGTAACGTGCCGTCCCTTAGAAAGGATAATATGGTCATTGCCCAACTCGGTGTCTCCCGCACGGGAAACACTGGTTCGTCCATTTCCATTGGGACAGGCTCTGGTGGTTGCACAGGAGGAGTAGGAGCGCTTCTCTGCAGCCCAGACCGATTGGCGAGAACTTCTTCAATGAATGCAACAGCTTCTGGGTTGAGGGCGGCAGTCCCCGAGTAGGGAGTGGCAGTCCCCGAGTAGGGAGTGGCAGTCCCCGAGTAGGGAATGGCAGTCCCGGAGTAGGGAGTGGCAGTCCCCGAGTAGGGAATGGCAGTCCCCGAGTAGGGAACGGCAGTCCCCGAGTAGAGGACGGCAGTCCCCGGGTTCCCTGCAGCACTCTCCCAGTCAATCTCCATTGGGTCAGATTCTTCACTTGGCAGAGAAGGAACAAAGATGGATTCCGAGTTGGGGGAAGGCTTGATGGATGGCTTCCTCAAATGCTCCAAGGCAATCCCTGCCGGGATGGACTGCCGAGAAGATCCCAACTTGGACAGCTCATCTGCTGCTTCGTTCTCTGCTCGGTGAATGTGCTGGAACTCACAGCCTTCGAAAAATCCAGTCATTGACTGCACCAGGAAGCGATACGACGCCATGTTGGCATCCAAAGCATCCCAGGTACCTGAGACTTGCTGCACCACCAGATCTGAATCGCCATAGCATATAATGCGCTGCACACCAACCTCTTTTGCTACTCGCAAACCATGCACCACTGCCTCGTACTCGGCTACATTATTGGATGCCTTGAAATGAATCTGCAGCACGTACTTGAGTTGATCCCGCTTGGGTGACGTAAGCACCACGCCAGGGCCAAGGCCTTCTTTCACCTTTGAGCCATCAAAGTGCATTTTCCAATAGTTGGAAACTGGAGCAGGAGGTTCATACTGCATCTCGGCCCAGTCCACAAGAAATTCCGCCAGGACCTGAGACTTGATTGCTTCTCTTCTCGTATACGCGGGAGCGTACGCGGCTAGCTCAATCGCCCACTTGGCTACTCTTCCACTCGCCTCCTTGTTTCCCATGATATCCGAGATGGGAGCAGAGCTCACAACAGTGATGGGGTGCTCCTGAAAGTAATGTTTCAGCTTCCTGGCGCCCAGGTACACACCATATGTCATCTTCTGGTAGTGAGGATAGTTTTGCTTGGAACTGGACAGCACTTCACTGAGATAATAGACTGGGCGCTGCACACTCTTGCCTTCTTCTTCTCGCTCCACCACTATCACCACGCTGACTACTCGGTTAGTCGCAGCAATGTACAGCAGCATAGGCTCCTTGGGTAGCGGACTAGCCAAGACGGGAGCGCTAGCCAGCATTGCTTTCAGCTCATTGAATGCCACATCCGCCTGTGGAGTCCAGACAAACTTGTCACTCTTCTTCATCAGCTGGTACAGAGGCAGAGCCTTCTCACCCATTCGGCCAAGAAAACGGCTCAGAGATGCCAGACAACCCGTGAACTTCTGCACATCCTTTAATGATCTCGGCAAAGACATGCTCTCAATAGCCTTTATCTTAGACGGATTGGCTTCAATGCCCCGACTAGAAACCAGAAAACCGAGTAGCTTTCCAGCTGGTACACCAAAGGTACACTTACTCGGATTCAGTTTCATTTTGTACCTGCGTAGGTTAGCAAAGGTTTCCTCCAGGTCGGCAAGCAGAGTATGTGTTTTATTCGTTTTGATGACAATGTCATCTACGTACACCTGCACATTCTTGCCGAGCTGGTCATGCAAGCATTTCTGCATGCATCTCTGATAGGTTGCACCCGCATTCCTCAGGCCAAAACACATGACACGATAGCAATAGGCCCCGTACGGGGTAATGAAAGCAGTCTTTATTTGATCAGCAGGGTTGAGTGCAATCTGGTGGAAACCAGAGTAGGCATCTATGAAAGACAACAGTTCACAGCCGGCAGTGGAATCGATCACCTGATCGATGCGAGGTAGCGGGAAGGGATCCTTAGGGCATGCCTTGTTCAAGTCGGTGTAGTCGACGCACATGCGCCATGCAGTGGCAGCCTTGGGATCCTCCTTTTTCTTCTCGACCATGACCGGGTTGGCTAACCAGTCCGGGTGCAGCACTTCCATGATGAAGTTACTGATCAGCAGCTTGGTGATTTGATCACCGATGGCCTTCCTTCTCTCATCCCCGAAGCGGCGTAAAGCCTGCTTCACGGGCTTGGCGTCAGGACGCACATGCAAGGAGTGCTCAACCAACTCCCTCGGGACTCCTGGTAGATCTTCATTGGTCCAGGCGAAAACATCCCGATTCTCACGGAGGAAGTGGATGAGCGCGCTTTCCTATTTCTCCGCCAACCCGGCACCAATGATGGCCACGCGCTCCGGGAACTCGGGGTCAACCTGGACTGTCTTGGTCTCCTTGGCAGCTTGGAAAGCAGTACCATGCTGGGTACTCGGCACACCTTGTGCGCCAGCTTGTGCGGACTAAGCCATGGCCACCACCTCGTACATCTTCTTCTTCTCGGCAGCAATCACCATTGATTCCGCCAGCTGGGAGCTAGCAGAGGCACACTCCATGGACTTCTTGTAATATCCCGAGATGGTGATGATGCCATTGGGACCTGGGATCTTCATCTTCAGATAAGCCACATGAGTAGAGGCCATGAACTTGCTCAGAGCAGGCCTGCCGAGTAGAGCATGATAGGGGCTCTGATGATCCACCACCTCAAACTGCAGGCGCTCAGTGCGACAGTTCTCCCGAGTACCGAATAGCACATCAATCCACACTCGGCCAATCGGGTTGCATGAGATCCCGGGCACAATGCCATGGAAAGTGGTCTTGCTGGGCAGCATCATGTTCTCGGCTAGGCCAAGCTTCTCGAGTGTGTCCTTGTACACAATGTTGATGCTGCTGCCGTTGTCGATCAGCACCTTGCTGAACCTCACATTCTTCTCGGGGCCCAGGAAGGTAGGATCCAGCACCAAAGCATAGGTACCCTGATTGGGCATCACCTTGGGGTGATCTGCCCGAGTCCACCTGATCTCCTGGTCACACCAATACATGTAGTGAGGCACAGCCGGAATCACTGCATTGACCTCCATGGCCCGCCTGTGCTGTGACTGCTTGTCGACTGCCTCAGAAGTGAAGATCATATAGCTCTCATGGTGCTCTTGGTACTGGTTGGAGCCATTGCCCCCATTGTTGCCATTGTTGTTGTTGTTGCCCTGATAGTTGTTGTTGCCTCTGTTGTTGTTGTTGCGGTTGTAGTAGTTGTTGTTGTTGCGGTATCTCTCGTTGTTGAAGTTCCGGTTGGCTCCTAAAGCCACCTGGTTGACATTCTCTCTTCTCGGATAGACTGGCGGCCGAGCTGCGGGAGCGCGAGTAGGCTGAACAGTAGCATTGGCAGCTGGCAGAGGAGGAGGAGGAGGCAAGCCATCACTCTTGATCACATCCCACCACTCGCACTGCCGAGTAGTATGGTTCGCAGGCCTCGAGGGATGATGAGTGTGAAAGCTGCACGGACCATCCTTCATGTCGTCGAAGACAAACTTCTTCGGCTGCTCGGAGTTCCCGCTACCCGGCTGCGCGGTGCGGAACGGTTTCTTGTTGCCCTGGCCCTGGTTCTGGTTCTGCCCGTAGGCTCCAGCAGGTTTCTGCCTTTGGCCACCACCGCCTCCGACATTCACTGCATTCACCTCCTCAGGGTCATACCGAGTATCTACTCGGCGCTTGTTGCGGAACTCGTTGCGCTTGCTACTGTTGAAGTTCCTTCTCGGCTCAGAGGAGTCCATCAATGGCTGAGTAGGATCACCGAGTGCGTACTGATCCGCAATCTTGATGGTCTCGGCCAGGGTGTTCGGCATCTCCCTCTGCAATCTCTGCCATAGCATGCTGCCATGTCGGCAACCCTGCGCAAACCAAGTGATGGCCTGTGCCTCATTCACACCCTCACAGGTGTTCCTCAAGGTGCTCCACCGAGTAAGGTACTCGCGGTCCGTCTCGTCTTCTCGCTGCCGGCAAGCCGACAACTGCTGTGGCCTATTCGGCCTCTTGTAGGTGCTGGTGAAGTTGCTGACGAAGGCGTCCGAGAAGTCCAGCCAGCAGTTAATGCTGTGCTTGGGCAAGTTGTTGAGCCAAGTGCGAGCTGGACCCTCCAGCATCTGCGGCACGTACCGCACCGCCCATCTCCTGTTGCCACCCGCAATGTGGACCGCGGTGACGTAGTCATTGAGCCAATCTTCAGGCTTGGTGCTACCATTGTAGCTCTTGGTGCCTCTTGCGAGCTGGAAGCCCTTCACGGACGGCTCGTTCATGATGCGCGGGCCAAAGCACTCGGGGCCAGGAGGACCCGTGCTCTCAAGCCGCGCCGACAAGCTGAGACGGTCCAACTGGTGCCTTGCATCTCCAGGCGCCAACACGCGCTCACCAACACGGTCATGGATGTCATAACCAGCCATCTCCATAGCCGAGTAACCATCATCATACCTATCCACCTGCATAGCTGCAGGCTGCTCCACCGGGTTGGCGACTGGTGCCACTGGGCGCGGCTGCTGCCTCTGCCGAGTAGGCGGAGCTGCGGGTTGCCGAGAAGTACCCGGACGCGCGGCTTCTCGGACACGGCTTTGAGCTTGATGGGCTTGAGAGCCTGCTCTTGCAGCGTTGTGTTCCTGCCCGGGCTGCTGCGGCACAGCAACCTGTTTTGCGGCAGCCGCCGGGTCATACACCTGCATTTGCCTGTCTCTACCCGAGCGCCCGCTGCGGCTCTTCTCGCGGCTCGGATGCGGAGACGAGGCCTGATCGTTAGATCTAGCCGCGTGCGAGTGAACCACCTGCGAAGCTCCAGCTCCCGGGTTGGCCTTGCGGAACTCCTCGTTCTGCCTGGCAGCTTCCAACACCAACTCGTTGAGCCTCTCCTGCTGCCTGAGACGCGCCTCTCCATCCAGGCGCGGCAACTCGGCAGCCACGGCCTGCGCGGCCCTGAGCGTCTTGGCGGGTGTGCTGTACCTTGGCCTTGTGAAAGTGTTCGCGGTGGCGGACTGCGCGGGCTCCTCCGCAACTGTCGCCATCTCGGCACCCAGGTTGCGCCGCGTAGCGCCCACCCTGCTGGGCCTCCTGGCGACCGGCGTGAAGCCGTGAGCCTTGTTGTACTCGAGCTGGTCCAAACTCAGCTCAAGCCTGATCTTCTCCAACTCCGCCTGCTCGGCGAGCAGCTCCTGGCGTTGCCGCTCAAGCTGCTCCCTCGCGGCTAGGAGCTCGACGTCGGTGGGAGTGGGCATGCCGGTTCGCGCTGCAGACGCAGGGATGACCGTAGACGTGGAAGGCGGCAAGTTGCTCTCCTTCTCGTAGGGCCGGTGGTTCCTGCCACCAGCAGGCGGGTCGTCAATCTCCTCGACGACGGCCGCAGCGCCAGTAGCGGCTGCGCCAACGTTTGCCGCCAAGCCCGTCACCATCACTTCAGCGCAGCACGCAGAGCTGCATGCGGGCCTTCCGCGAGCAGCAACCACCGCGGGAGGATCCTCCGCGTCGTGCACCAGCTCGGGGTAGGTGTTGTTGGCGACGGTGGCGACGTAGACGAGGTGAGAGCCGAAGGAGATCACCGAGCCGCCCTCCGGCATGGCCATGCCGCCGAAACAGCCGGCGTTGTCGGTGACGAAGTCGAAGGAGCCGAATCTGTGGACAAGGCCACAAACTACATGCTCCGCTGATGAAGATCCCGTCCGAACAGAAACTCCAGCCAGCGCCGCTGGTTGCCCCACGGTGGGCGCCAACTGTCGTGGTGGTGTCACGGCAGATGCCATGGGATGGCTAAAGATGTGGGGACGATGGACGCTGGAGGTGTCCGGGGAGGGATCACGCGACGAGTAGCCGCGTGAGGTGAGATCCACACAACACAAACAACACGATGTACCCAGGTTCAGGGCCCTCGTGAGGAGGTAAAACCCCTACTCCTGCCTTTCTCTATGTATTAGGATGTCTCTCCGAGTAGCCACAGTACAAATGGTATCGCTACCGAGTAGCCTCTCTCTCTTCTCCGAGTAGAGCTAGGTCAAGAACTTAGGGTTTCTAGGGTTTCCCGAGAGCAACTGTTGGCGTCTATGGGAGCATCTCCGAGCCTGCCTCGCGCAGGAGGCGGCGGGGCACCTTATATACACGGTGCCCAGCCGGATACGTCCAAATCTAGACAAGTGTCGACATAGTGTGCACACCGTCCTTTCTCCGAGTACCCGCTGACAGCTTTGGTCGTTGATCTTGGCTGCTTCTGTAAAGTCGTTGGGCAAAACTAGGGGACAGACTGGTATCACTGTACCCAAATACAGAGTAGGCCCCCCTTATCCTGCCACCGCCTGCTTCCATGCTGTCACTGTCAGGCAGGCCGTCCCCACGTGAACAGTAGTTCGAATGCTGCCAAGTACGGACCCAGGATACGCGGGATCCTGTGTCAGAACGGCTCCTTTGACTTTCTGCCCGAGTAGGTTCACGCCAATTCTACTCGGGCCAAACCTTCTACTCGACAGGGTAGAACTTGATTGATATCTCCTTCTGGTCATCTTGAGGTGAGACCGAGTAGCAGTCGACCGGGTAGCGAGTACCCTGTAGTCGGCTACTCGACCAAACCTCTCTTCTGTAAGCGGCCTTTACCACCTGTCTTTACCCTACTCGGGGGTAACCCCCCGACACATTTGGTAGCTTTGGTTTTCAAAATTTCAAATGTTTGCTTGCTGTTTAAAATTGAACCAATTTAATTGAAATTTCCAATATTAAATAATATTAGAAAACAAAGCCATTTTCAATAGGGTTTCCCCTAGGGTTTAGAATGTTTTAAGGAATTCCAATTAGTGGGGAACTTTATGGATTCAAAAGTGTATTGATTTGAGAATTTGTTTGGCTTTGGAAAATGATTTGGAAATAATTGATTAAAGTGATTGATTGAATTAAGCAACAATTTAATAGTTGATCCAAAGAAAAAAAATAATTTGGAAGCAATTGATGTTTTTGATTTGCAAATCTTTATTTGAAAGGAAAGTAACATACAAGTGTGAAAACAAAGGTTGATTGAGTTTGGCTTTTATTATGAAAACAATGCAAACAGAAATAAATATGGGGATGATGACATGATGCATTGCTTAAACTAAAACAAGAATTAAAACAACTAGGGGTTTTCATACTTGGATGTTACACTTAAAGACTTGGTTAAGATTGTGAGAGTTAGTGTTGGTCAAAACCAATTTATGGTTTGTGTAACCAGATGATGTGGTTTCTTAAGATACTTGTTATAAAGATCACTCCAAATGTACTCTTGACTAGATGAACTAGACCTATTTCATCATGTCAAGTGAAACTTTGGTCACTTTGATTCGTTTAAACTTTCGCGCCAAAATTTTCCGTACTTTTAGATGCATGCTTTGCAAATGCACATATTATATTTAGATCCTTATAACCTCCCAAACACTGGGATGTTAAAGTATCTCCCCCTTAACAAGAACTTCGTCCCGAAGTTCAACCTCTCTCACGTAAATATAGGTAGAGAGAACTTCTGCAGATTGTTGAATCTTCAAAGTTGTTTCTTGTGTTGCCCATGGCATGTGTATCCTCTTGTCTTGATTGGTCACCTTCCACTGTCTTGTATGATAATCTAATAGTATGCCGGTTGTTAGGACAACTCTGTCTTGTTACTAGGCCTTCCTAATAGTCTCACGAAGAACACGTGGTATTTCCACCACATAGTGGATACCAAGTTTCGTTCTCCGATGAATAGGTATGGTTTCCTATCCCTCACAATTTTTTTGAAGAACGTTTGGTATATTCACCAGGTGATGAATAACCAACAAGATTCTTCCGGTACACTGGATATTGTCTATGGTTTGGACTCCATTTGGTCAGTCTAATGGTCTCAAGAGGAATACTGCTCAAAAAAACTTGTACGATGTAGTGTACATTGACTTAGACTCAATTATTAGTGAAAATATCTTCGAGTTTCCTCGAGTTTTAACTCTTTCCTATAGGTGATTATAACCTATTCCACTAGTTACTTCCTATGGTCCTTCTATATCTTTGGGTTTTGACTTCTATGGGACAATTCTATAAGTTTATTTATCAACTTCTACTTGTTTCCTTCTAAGATATAACTACTCATGTTATTTTCTTGGCATCACTTGTGGTATATCTCCATGTGTTGATGAAGTATATTTCCAACTCCAAACAAGATGTGGAATGTGGTCCATTCCCACCGGTCTTCATTGAGCTCTGCCTTCTTAACTTTCTAGTCTTCTAGAGCTTTGATAGTTGCTTCAATCAGCTGAGATTTTAGACCACTCTCATTCTAATCCTATACCCTCTAGACCAGTAACATCAAGATAGAACTCAATGTTTGCACATGCATTTGCACATCAAATTCAATCTTCATGTACAGATCTAGTCAATCAAAGATCCAAATAAGAAACAATAAATCCCAAATGCAGTTATCACTCATGCATCAAAAGCCTGTGAAATAAAAGTACTTAGAGTAAAACATCTCAAGTACCAAGGCTCTTAAATGCTATACACTAAAAATAGGTATATATTACCTTGTAATCCTATTCTACTCAACCACTCTTTGCCTAGGTATTTACTCCAATTGCATGCCTTACTGCAATGGAATAAACCAAGACAAAATGATCTTATAGTAGTTGTTGACTAACTTGGTTCCCTATAGGACTAAATACCATGCTGTTTGAAGTACTTCCTCTTGGTTATGATAAGCTTCTCATAACATCTGTTGATCCTTCATGTTGTTGATCACGTCGTAGGAGTATTAATGTAGCTTCCGTAAATGCTTATGCCTTCTCCTAATTCTATACTATACGATGATGATTCACCTGTAGAGTTTATAACTAAGGATATGGTATGTACCCCATAGTTACTAGAGTTTAATGACTCTTCATGATTTCTTAAACATACCTTATTGATGCTTCCTATGCTTACTCTATACCAGGTTCTACTCCATCCTATACATTCATATAATGGGGTAATCATAACCGTGACCTAATCATCTCTGACCATGTCAGAACTCTCCTTTTCACAATAACACTAATACATGCTAGAGTTCTAATTATCCATACCTAGGTATAAAGGAAATAGATAAGTATATTTACTCAAGTTGAGTAAGAACATTCTATACAAGTATGATTATATCATTCTCAAGTGAATGATCATCATAGTTGTAGGAAATATGGTTTAGATAAGATGGCTTCCTATAGTCTTTACCAACCTACAGATCTCCTAAAAGGTTTTAAACCTAAGGTCGCTTCGCTCTGATACCATCTGTGGTGACCCAGCACACCACTTCATGTGTAGTGCGCAAGTCGGTGACATAATACTCATAGAAGGACTTATCCGTGAATATTACATCTCTCAGAGTGGTACAACAGAAACACAGCGGGTCCAAGCAAAGCTATAGGATACAAACTTCATTACAAAATCTTGAGAATCTCTTTGACGAATCAAGAAGATCTCCTGCAAATGAAATATCAGAAGAGGCAATCCGAAGCTCCAAGCCGGAGAAGAACTCTAGCTAAGAACTAATCCACTACGGCTGATGTCAGCCCTAATCTATGGCTTATAACTATTAAGTCCAAGAATGGACTCTACCTACACCTTGATAACTTGTCCTCCACCAGCGTTGTTGATGATGATACTTTACCGACTAAGTAGTAGATCACTCCACGTAGCTCCCTTAGGCAGCGATGGCTTCTCGATGACGACTTCAATAGGGCTTCAACTCTAAGCAGGGGGTCAAACGGGATAGAATGAGTAACGAGCGTTACTCAGCAAGTTCATGATATTTAGTGGGTGGTTGATGCACTAACTACAGCTTTAGACTCGAAAGAGTCATAAGCTGATGCAAGCTTTTTGTAAATCTTTCTTCAAGAGGTTGCTTTTAATTCTGAAAACTATGCCCGCCAGATCTTCACAGGATTAGAACTTTCATGGAGTTGCCTTTCCTGCGGCGTTCGCAGCTCCTTCCCGGAACAAGGGGTAACATGTCACATCCTTTTACACTCTGCAGAGGTGCGTTACTTTACCCATGGACGACCAAGACCATGTTGCACAACCAGGCTCGAGATCCTGTCCACTCCCACTCAGGTGTGGGGCCCGGTAGTTGGTCCAAGCCAAACCGTGCTTCTCCGCACAACGCATGCCCACCCATTTCTGCCAGTAGGTTGAACACCTGATTCCTCCCCTCACGATGGAGATCTACGCGCCCCTGGCAGACACTCATAGACCCCAGAGCCCGTGGGACGTAAGGGCTCCCACCCATGTGCATGTAGTCCCGCAAGACGTACAGCGTACGTCTCTGGCAGTCCGTTGACATGCGAACGAGAAAAGTATCACAGCTGACTTACTCCCCCCACAAAAGATCCATTGTCAACGCGAATTTACGGCGCAAGAATCCTGACGGCAGTTGTGGTTAATTCCTAGGTAATACGTTCCCATGCAGATGGAACCTTCCTTTGACCTATTCATCTTACCATGGTTCCATCCGCCCACCATATAGAACACTACCACTCGGGTAGTTATTCAAGTAGTCATATTATTATAAAAATAGGATCATGCATTCTTTTGAGAATAGGTGATAATACGATAGGGTTTTTGCAAATAGTTTGTTATGAAGTATTGCAAAGGATATGAGCAAGTGATGAACTTGCCTGAGTTTTAAATAATGACAATAATAATCCAGGTCTTCGGAATTCGAGGGTTGCGTAGAAAATCCCGACTTCTGAAAAATAGCAAAGTAGTCCCGGTAAGGACTACATAAAACAATGGCAAGATGATACATGCATAGTAATGAGATGCAATCGTGAAATACCCTGGAAAATACCCCAGCTTACAAGTGTAAGCTATGTTTGATATGATAACTTAATCTTATGATTTTTAGGTGAATTTTTTCATTACTGGTGGTGATGTGGTTATTTCTTTTAGGCTTAAGTGTGTTCCACTTTTTTTGAACAAACACTTGTTATCATGTTTAAGTAGAAGTGTTATAACATGGTTAGGCAACAAGACAATAGCACATGGTAAACAATTATTGAAAAGGTAACAAACATGTTTGATTTTATATTCCAAAAGTGTAGAGCTAATGACAATGAGTTTAGTTGAAAATGATGAACTAGTACAGCTGACTCTATCATCATAATACTTTGCTTAATAACTTGTGATGATAGGTTTTAGTAGGTGTGAAAACATGAGTTTTATTAATAATAAAATAATGTTTGCGATAGTTGTTTATGGCTATAGTAGACTATTATCAAATTCCATTATACCTTGAGTAACAAGTTTATAAGTTCAACAAAATGTTTTATGTTTGACATATTTGAATTGTAAATGTTTTTCTATTTGATTTGATATAACATTTTATGTTTTTCTGAAAATATTTGAATAAGTTCTTATTTTATTAGTTTTAAATGAATTAAATGATTAAACAAAACATTGCACACATAAAAACATGGTCAAATGACTTTCAAAACATCATAGATGAGTTGTATATGTCATTTGGACCAATTTGGCATATAATTTGTATTTTTCTAATTTTATGATTTATTTATTATTTTTATCAATTTTTAATGATTTAATTTAATTAAAGAAATATTAAATTTTTATTTTTATCAAATATTGTTAAAAAGCTTGAAAACATTTAGATTATATTTTTCTGATTAATTTAATATTTTGTTTGTATTTTTCTGGGTTAAGGAATTAGAGTTATTGAATTAATAAGTTAAAATTATTTTCTGTTATTTTTGAATTGACGCGTGGGGTCCACCTGTCAGTTTTGGTTTAACTAAATGGAAAATCAATTAATGACGTCGTGCTGACGTCACGGTTGAGTCATCACCGGAGGGAATTTTCACTGTGCATTTCAAATCAAATGTTTAGGTTCAAATTGATGCAATCCCTGTGCGTGACAAGCTAGAGTGTGACCACAGGATTCTGTGGGTGGTAGCGGTCGACCAAATGGTCGCCGGAGACGACCGGCGGCGAGCACGGCGGTGACAGCTGCTCGATGCCAGTGCGGTACAAGGCACGGAAAAGAGAAACGACGAAACGAGGATGCTCACCGGAGCGAGGGGAGGACGATGGAGTGGTCAAGGAGGCTCGGAGAGGTCTGGTTCGACGGCGGCGTCAAAAATTGGCCGGCGGCCGTGGTTGAGGAAGACGGCGCGATTCTGAGGCTTCTGGCCATCCCCACCCATGTGCAGGCTTGAGTCGGTGGAGAGGACGACGAGGGACTCAGTGGTGGTCTCCGTTCTTCCTGGGGTGACCGGGAACGACGACGCTCGGCGGCGGCCGTGGGTAGCTAGGGTTAGGGTTGCAGTTCGAGTTCGTCCAGAGAGAGAGAGAGAGACAGCGGGGCGACGAGTGCGAGTGAGGAGGAGGTTCACGACTCCCTCCTCTCCCTTATCCGCGTAGGAGAAAAGCTAGCAGGAGGCGACACCGCGGTGGTGACGCGACGTCCACCGCCCCTGCCTTCTGGCTGGAGTTGGGAGAGAAGAAAAGAAATAACATTTTCTGGATAAACCCCTGGAAGATTTTACAAATTACTAAGAAGTCCTTCTGTCTTATAAACTGAACAAAAACATTTTTTTTCAGGACCCATTTGTAAATAGAAAAATTAATAAAAAATATATTTAAATTCCTCATCAAATTTTACATCTCACCATGTTTTATTTTGGTGAATTTGAAGAATATTTGTATTTTTTATTTAGGGTGCTAGATTAAGTGATTTTGTTGTTTTCTCCTCTTTTAATTTATTTAATAGCTTTAGAATTATGCTAAAGCATATTTAATAAAAGTACACACTCCAAACTTGTGGATACCAAGGTGGTCTATCGTAATTGTAAACTTTTAGGTTTAATCCCTTATAGAAAATAGTTTGGTAACACAAGTGAGTAGTGTTTTTATCTGTTATGGAAATTTCACCAATTATGAAATATCACTCCAAGTCATACCAGATAATTTTTAATTGGTGAAGGGACTTGTTTCTTTTAGGTGGCTTTGTTATTTTCATAACTAAGGTTTTTATCACGTCTGGTGGACATTTCTTTCTATTGGTGTGCAAGCCATATTTGTTATTTAATGCACTTAATCATGTGGAAAACAAGAGTGGCTTTGGAATCTTATTTGCTTGTTTTCCACATAGGTTCCAATATGGATGTTATCCCATGTTGGTTTAAGAACATGTAATCATTTACATGGTTATTTACAGATGAAACTTTGTGGTTATCTATGAGTCTTGTGTAGGAAAAGGATCTGGAAAACAAGGTAGTAAGTTTGTTTTCATCTACCTCCACACATCAACACATGTGGATACAATTGCTTGTTACTAATTCATTCTTGATAATTATCTCTGTTTAAGATATTACTATGAGTTCCCCATTTCTGATGGGCTTGATAAGGCATAGAGATTAGAGATCTTCTAATATTACCTAATGCTTCACTGAATAATTTCTTATATTCCCTTACTGAGGCTGTGTTGCTTCTTGTGGTCTTCTGTTGCTTGAGGTTCTTCTCTCTAGTTGCCACTAGTCTTCTGGTATCACCTTTGTCACTTGCCAGTAAGATCATCTTTGGGATTGCATCATCAACTATCTCACCCTTGTGGTGAAAACAACCAGTAACTCCAAGCAAGGATTTTACTTAGAGGATTATAAAAGAATATGGTTTATTTTATGACATCAAGTTGACCTATGCATATAAGAAGAATTTGTAAACAAGGTAGCTAGTCTTGCCTCCAAATTAATACTCATATACAATAGGCTGAGATGTACCAGGTTAATCAGTCTTCTGTTTGTTTGTGTATAACACTCAATTGTTTGAGTATACAAAAGTTATCTGTTAACAAGGTAATTACTCCTGTTACCAAACTACTTCTATATAACACTAACATTGGAGTATCACACTCTTTCAAGAGAGTTGATAAGATCATATCAAAGTATAAGAGTTTCCAAGTACTCTTATAGAAGATTAGAGTAGCACTTCAAGCACACTATAAATAATCTTCTTGGAAATCTTCATGTGGTAGTTCCTCCTTTCTTGTGGGTTGCTTCTCTTGCAGAATGATTCAGTGAAGATTGGAAAAACAGGATAATAAGATAATATAGACAGGTAGAAAGATCTTGATTAAGAGTAGTTCATGCTTTTATTCACCTTCCATTTACTTCTTATTTTATCTCCCGTATGATATGTTCATGTTCATATATATTTGGTGTTACTTAGCTATCCATTCAATTCCTCTAACAGAGGTTATACTTGTTGTTTTCCTTACTTGTATCCAGAGATACTTCAGTTGTAGAGTTGTTGGTTTTGAGTATAGGTGTGAAATACTTATGGAATGATGACTTAATAGTAATTGATCAAATGGTTCATTGATGTGTTGAGATCTCATATGCTCACTTGTATAAGATGAATGAGACATTGAGAAAATGAAAGTTATTGAGCTTAATGACTTTGATCATGGTTGTTAGTTGGTTATTCAGGGTGTCATGTTGTTATTTTATATTCTTCATTTGTATTCATGATGCAGACATAGAGGTTTGGGAAGATCATAGATAGTGATCAAGGATTTAACAGTGGTTGAAGAAGATTTGATTCTTCTCTTAGGTACTTCTTTTATAGTTGATGAGATATGTACATATTCGATAAATATGTTATTACAATATTAATTCATTTCCCACTTTTGGGTTTTGGGTTAACACTTGTTTGTATCTTTTGTGTTCTTTTGCACCTCTGTTATTTATTTGTAAAGGTTCACTTAGTAGGTACTAAATAATTTGGGAAGATGTTGTGTGAATGGTTGATAACTTAAAGAGTTATTGTTTTACAAAACCTAGAATATTTGTTGATGAGATTATTCCATCAAGCATTTCTAACTTTTAGAAATTAATTGATAACTTAGGGAGTTTTTGTTTTATAGAAGATCACATCTCTGTTGTTGAGATGGTTCAATTATGTATTACTCATTGGTGGAAACATGATCATCTGATATGTGATTTGGATACTCACCCCTCTTTGAGTTCTAGATACCTAGTGAATTATCCCAAGTCACTTAAAGACTTGGTTAAGATTGTGAGAGTTAGTGTTGGTCAAAACCAATTTATGGTTTGTGTAACCAGATGATGTGGTTTCTTAAGATACTTGTCATAAAGATCACTCCAAATGTACTCTTGACTATATGAACTAGACCTATTTCATCATGTCAAGTGAAACTTTGGTCACTTTGATTCGTTTAAACTTTCGCGCCAAAATTTTCCGTACTTTTAGATGCATGCTTTGAAAATGCACATATTATATTTAGATCCTTATAACCTCCCAAACACTGGGATGTTACAGTATCTCCCCCTTAACAAGAACTTCGTCCCGAAGTTCAACCTCTCTCACGTAAAGATAGGTAGAGAGAACTTCTGCAGATTGTTGAATCTTCAAAGTTGTTTCTTGTGTTGCCCATGGCATGTGTATCCTCTTGTCTTGATTGTTCACCTTCCACTGTCTTGTATGATAATCTAATAGTATGCCGGTTGTTAGGACAACTCTGTCTTGTTACTAGGCCTTCCTAATAGTCTCACGAAGAACACGTGGTATTTCCACCACATAGTGGATACCAAGTTTCGTTCTCCGATGAATAGGTATGGTTTCCTATCCCTCACAATTTTTTGGAAGAACGTTTGGTACATTCACCAGGTGATGAATAACCAATAAGATTCTTCCGGTACACTGGATATTGTCTATGGTTTGGACTCCATTTGGTCAGTCTAATGGTTTCAAGAGGAATACTGCTCAAAAAAACTTGTACGATGTAGTGTACATTGACTTAGACTCAATTATTAGTGAAAATATCTTCGAGTTTCCTCGATTTTTACTCTTTCCTATAGGTGATTATAACCTATTCCACTAGTTACTTCCTATGGTCCTTCTATATCTTTGGGTTTTGACTTCTATGGGACAATTCTATAAGTTTATTTATCAACTTCTACCTGTTTCCTTCTAAGATATAACTACTCATGTTATTTTCTTGGCATCACTTGTGGTATATCTCCATGTGTTGATGAAGTATATTTCCAACTCCAAACAAGATGTGGAATGTGGTCCATTCCCACCAGTCTTCATTGAGCTCTGCCTTCTTAACTTTCTAGTCTTCTAGAGCTTTGATAGTTGCTTCAATCAGCTGAGATTTCAGACCGCTCTCATTCTAATCCTATACCCTCTAGACCAGTAACATCAAGATAGAACTCAATGTTTGCACATGCATTTGCACATCAAATTCAATCTTCATGTACAGATCTAGTCAATCAAAGATCCAAATAAGAAACAATAAATCCCAAATGGAGTTATCACTCATGCATCAAAAGCCTGTGAAATAAAAGTACTTAGAGTAAAACATCTCAAGTACCAAGGCTCTTAAATGCTATACACTAAAAATAGGTATATATTACCTTGTAATCCTATTCTACTCAACCACTCTTTGCCTAGGTATTTACTCCAATTGCATGCCTTACTGCAATGGAATAAACCAAGACAAAATGATCTTATAGTAGTTGTTGACTAACTTGGTTCCCTATAGGACTAAGTACCATGCTGTTTGAAGTACTTCCTCTTGGTTATGATAAGCTTCTCATAACATCTGTTGATCCTTCATGTTGTTGATCACGTCGTAGGAGTATTAATGTAGCTTCCGTAAATGCTTATGCCTTCTCCTAATTCTATACTATACGATGATGATTCACCTGTAGAGTTGATAACTAAGGATATGGTATGTACCCCATAGTTACTAGAGTTTAATGAATCTTCATGATTTCTTAAACATACCTTATTGATGCTTCCTATGCTTACTCTATACCAGGTTCTACTCCATCCTATACATTCATAGAATGGGGTAATCGTAACCGTGACTTAATCATCTCTGACCATGTCAGAACTCTCCTTTTCACAATAGCACTAATACATGCTAGACTTCTAATTATCCATACCTAGGTATAAAGGAAATAAGTATATTTACTCAAGTTGAGTAAGAACATTCTATAAAAGTATGATTATATCATTCTCAAGTAATGATCATCATAGTTGTAGGAAATATGGTTTAGATAAGATGGCTTCCTATAGTCTTTACCAACCTACAGATCTCCTAAAAGGTTTTAAACCTAAGGTCGCTTCGCTCTGATACCATCTGTGGTGACCCAGCACACCACTTCATGTGTAGTGCGCAAGTCGGTGACATAATACTCATAGAAGGACTTATCCGTGAATATTACATATCTCAGAGTGGTACAACAGAAACACAGCGGGTCCAAGCAAAGCTATAGGATACAAACTTCATTACAAAATCTTGAGAATCTCTTTGACGAATCAAGAAGATCTCCTGCAAATGAAATATCAGAAGAGGCAATCCGAAGCTCCAAGCCGGAGAAGAACTCTAGCTAAGAACTAATCCACTACGGCTGATGTCAGCCCTAATCTATGGCTTATAACTATTAAGTCCAAGAATGGACTCTACCTACACCTTGATAGCTTGTCCTCCACCAGCGTTGTTGATGATGATACTTTACCGACTAAGTAGTAGATCACTCCACGTAGCTCCCTTAGGCAGCGATGGCTTCTCGATGACGACTTCAATAGGGCTTCAACTCTAAGCAGGGGGTCAAACGGGATAGAATGAGTAACGAGCGTTACTCAGCAAGTTCATGATATTTAGTGGGTGGTTGATGCACTAACTACAGCTTTAGACTCGAAAGAGTCATAAGCTGATGCAAGGTTTTTGTAAATCTTTCTTCAAGAGGTTGCTTTTAATTCTGAAAACTATGCCCGCCCGATCTTCACAGGATTAGAACTTTCATGGAGTTGCCTTTCCTGCGGCGTTCGCAGCTCCTTCCCGGAACAAGGGGTAACATGTCACATCCTTTTACACTCTGCATAGGTGCGTTACTTTACCCATGGACAACCAAGACCATGTTGCACAACCAGGCTCAAGATCCTGTCCACTCCCACTCAGGTGTGGGGCCCGGTAGTTGGTCCAAGCCAAACCGTGCTTCTCCGCACAACGCATGCCCACCCATTTCTGCCAGCAGGTTGAACGCCTGATTCCACCCCTCACGATGGAGATCTACGCGCCCCTGGCAGACACTCATAGACCCCAGAGCCCGTGGGACATAAGGGCTCCCACCCATGTGCATGTAGTCCCGCAAGACCTACAGCGTACGTCTCTGGCAGTCCGTTGACATGCAAACGAGAAAAGTATCACGACTGACTTACTCCCCCCACAAAAGATCCATGGTCAACGCGAATTTACGGCGCAAGAATCCTGACGGCAGTTGTGGTTAATTCCTAGGTAATACGTTCCCATGCAGATGGAACCTTCCTTTGACCTATTCATCTTACCATGGTTCCATCCTCCCACCATATAGAACACTACCACTCGGGTAGTCATTCAAGTAGTCATATTATTATAAAAATAGGATCATGCATTCTTTTGAGAATAGGTGATAATACGATAGGGTTTTTGCAAATAGTTTGTTATGAAGTACTGCAAAGGATATGAGCAAGTGATGAACTTGCCTGAGATTTAAATAATGACAATAATAATCCAGGTCTTCGGAATTCGAGGGTTGCGTAGAAAATCCCGACTTCTGAAAAAGAGCAAAGTAGTCCCGGTAAGGACTACAGAAAACAATGGAAATATGATACATGCATAGTAATGAGATGCAATCGTGAAATACCCTGGAAAATACCCCAGCTTACAAGTGTAAGCTATGTTTGATATGATAACTTAATCTTATGATTTTTAGGTGAATTGTTTCATTACTGGTGGTGATGTGGTTATTTCTTTTAGGCTTAAGTGTGTTTCACTTTTATTGAACAAACACTTGTTATCATGTTTAAGTAGAAGTGTTATAACATGGTTAGGCAACAAGACAATAGCACATGGTAAACAATTATTGAAAAGGTAACAAACATGTTTGATTTTATATTCCAAAAGTGTAGAGCTAATGACAATGAGTTTAGTTGAAAATGATGAACTAGTACAGCTAACTCTATCATCATAATACTTTGCTTAATAACTTGTGATGATAGGTTTTAGTAGGTGTGAAAACATGAGTTTTATTAATAAATAAAATAATGTTTGCGATAGTTGTTTATGGCTATAGTAGACTATTATCAAATTCCATTATACCTTGAGGAACAAGTTTATAAGTTCAACAAAATGTTTTATGTTTGACATATTTGAATTGTAAATGTTTTTCTATTTGATTTGATATAACATTTTATGTTTTTCTGAAAATATTTGAATAAGTTCTTATTTTATTAATTTTAAATGAATTAAATGATTAAACAAAACATTGCACACATAAAAACATGGTCAAATGACTTTCAAAACATCATAGATGAGTTGTATATGTCATTTGGACCAATTTGGCATATAATTTGTATTTTTCTGATTTTATGATTTATTTATTATTTTTATCAATTTTTAATGATTTAATTTAATTAAAGAAATATTAAATTTTAATTTTTATCAAATATTGTTAAAAAGCTTGAAAACATTTAGATTATATTTTTCTGATTAATTTGATATTTTGTTTGTATTTTTCTGGGTTAAGGAATTAGAGTTATTGAATTAATAAGTTTAAATTATTTTCTGTTATTTTTGAATTGACACGTGGGGTCCACCTGTCAGTTTTGGTTTAACTAAATGGAAAATCAATTAATGATGTCGTGCTGACGTCACGGTTGAGTCATCACCGGAGGGAATTTTCACTGTGGATTTCAAATCGAATGTTTAGGTTCAAATTGATGCAATCCCTGTGCGTGACAAGCTAGAGTGTGACCACAGGATTCTGTGGGTGGTAGCGGTCGACCAAATGGTCGCCGGAGACGACCGGCGGCGAGCACGGCGGTGACAGCTGCTCGATGCCAGTGCGGTACAAGGCACGGAAAAGAGAAACGACGAAACGAGGATGCTCACCGGAGCGAGGGGAGGATGATGGAGTGGTCAAGGAGGCTCGGAGAGGTCTGGTTCGACGGCGGCGTCAAAAATTGGCCGGCGGCCGTGGTTGAGGAAGACGGCGCGATTCTCAGGCTTCTGGCCATCCCCACCCATGTGCAGGCTTGAGTCGGTGGAGAGGACGACGAGGGACTCAGTGGTGGTCTCCGTTCTTCCTGGGGTGACCGGGAACGACGGTGCTCGGCGGCGGCCGTGGGTAGCTAGGGTTAGGGTTGCAGTTCGAGTTCGTCCAGAGAGAGAGAGAGACAGCGGGGCGACGAGTGCGAGTGAGGAGGAGGTTCACGACTCCCTCCTCTCCCTTATCCGCGTAGGGGAAAAGCTAGCAGGAGGCGACACCGCGGTGGTGACGCGACGTCCACCGCCTCTGCCTTCTGGCTGGAGTTGGGAGAGAAGAAAAGAAATAACATTTTTTGGATAAACCCCTGGAAGATTTTACAAATTACTAAGAAGTCCTTCTGTCTTATAAACTGAACAAAAACATTTGTTTTCAGGACCCATTTGTAAACAGAAAAATTAATAAAAAATGTATTTAAATTCCTCATCAAATTTTACATCTCACCATGTTTTATTTTGGTGAATTTGAAGAATATTTGTATTTTTTATTTAGGGTGCTAGATTAAGTGATTTTGTTGTTTTCTCCTCTTTTAATTTATTTAATAGCTTTAGAATTATGCTAAAGCATATTTAATAAAAGTACACACTCCAAACTTGTTGATACCAAGGTGGTGTATCGTAATTGTAAACTTTTAGGTTTAATCCCTTATAGAAAATAGTTTGGTAACACTAGTGAGTAGTGTTTTTATCTGTTATGGAAATTTCACCAATTATGAAATATCACTCCAAGTCATACCAGATAATTTTTAATTGGTGAAGGGACTTGTTTCTTTTAGGTGGCTTTGTTATTTTCATAACTAAGGTTTTTATCACGTCTGGTGGACATTTCTTTCTATTGGTGTGCAAGCCATATTTGTTATTTAATGCACTTAATCATGTGGAAAACAAGAGTGGCTTTGGAATCTTATTTGCTTGTTTTCCACATAGGTTCCAATATGGATGTTATCCCATGTTGGTTTAAGAACATGTAATCATTTACATGGTTATTTACAGATGAAACTTTGTGGTTATCTATGAGTCTTGTGTAGGAAAAGGATCTGGAAAACAAGGTAGTAAGCTTGTTTTCATCTACCTCCACATATCAACACATGTGGATACAATTGCTTGTTACTAATTCATTCTTGATAATTATCTCTGTTTAAGATATTACTATGAGTTCCCCATTTCTGATGGGCTTGATAAGGCATAGAGATTAGAGATCTTCTAATATTACCTAATGCTTCACTGAATAATGTTGCTTCTTGTGGTCTTATGTTGCTTGAGGTTCTTCTCTCTAGTTGCCACTAGTCTTCTGGTATCACCTTTGTCACTTGCCAGTAAGATCATCTTTGGGATTGCATCATCAACTATCTCACCCTTGTGGTGAAAACAGCCAGTAACTCCAAGCAAGGATTTTACTTAGAGGATTATAAAAGAATATGGTTTATTTTATGACATCAAGTTGACCTATGCATATAAGAAGAATTTGTAAACAAGGTAGCTAGTCTTGCCTCCAAATTAATACTCATATACAATAGGCTGAGATGTACCAGGTTAATCAGTCTTCTGTTTGTTTGTGTATAACACTCAATTGTTTGAGTATACAAAAGTTATCTGTTAACAAGGTAATTACTCCTGTTACCAAACTACTTCTATATAACACTAACATTGGAGTATCACACTCTTTCAAGAGAGTTGATAAGATCATATCAAAGTATAATAGTTTCCAAGTACTCTTATAGAAGATTAGAGTAGCACTTCAAGCACACTATAAATAATCTTCTTGGAAATCTTCATGTGGTAGTTCCTCCTTTCTTGTGGGTTGCTTCTCTTGCAGAATGATTCAGTGAAGATTGGAAAACAGGATAATAAGATAATATAGACAGGTAGAAAGATCTTGATTAAGAGTAGTTCATGCTTTTATTCACCTTCCATTTACTTCTTATTTTATCTCCCGTATGATATGTTCATGTTCATATATATTTGGTGTTACTTAGCTATCCATTCAATTCCTCTAACAGAGGTTATACTTGTTGTTTTCCTTACTTGTATCCAGAGATACTTCAGTTGTAGAGTTGTTGGTTTTGAGTATAGGTGTGAAATACTTATGGAATGATGACTTAATAGTAATTGATCAAATGGTTCATTGATGTGTTGAGATCTCATATGCTCACTTGTATAAGATGAATGAGACATTGAGAAAATGAAAGTTATTGAGCTTAATGACTTTGATCATGGTTGTTAGTTGGTTATTCAGGGTGTCATGTTGTTATTTTATATTCTTCATTTGTATTCATGATGCAGACATAGAGGTTTGGGAAGATCATAGATAGTGATCAAGGATTTAATAGTGGTTGAAGAAGATTTGATTCTTCTCTTAGGTACTTCTTTTATAGTTGATGAGATATGTACATATTCGATAAATATGTTATTACAATATTAATTCATTTCCCACTTTTGGGTTTTGGGTTAACACTTGTTTGTATCTTTTGTGTTTTTTTGCACCTCTGTTATTTATTTGTAATGGTTCACTTAGTAGGTACTAAATAATTTGGGAAGATGTTGTGTGAATGGTTGATAACTTAAAGAGTTATTGTTTTACAAAACCTAGAATATTTGTTGATGAGATTATTCCATCAAGCATTTCTAACTTGTAGAAATTAATTGATAACTTAGTGAGTTGTTGTTTTATAGAAGATCACATCTCTGTTGATGAGATGGTTCAATTATGTATTACTCATTGGTGGAAACATGATCATCTGATATGTGATTTGGATACTCACCCCTCTTTGAGTTCTAGATACCTAGTGAATTATCCCAAGTCACTTAAAGACTTGGTTAAGATTGTGAGAGTTAGTGTTGGTCAAAACCAATTTATGGTTTGTGTAACCAGATGATGTGGTTTCTTAAGATACTTGTTATAAAGATCACTCCAAATGTACTCTTGACTAGATGAACTAGACCTATTTCATCATGTCAAGTGAAACTTTGGTCACTTTGATTCGTTTAAACTTTCGCGCCAAAATTTTCCGTACTTTTAGATGCATGCTTTGCAAATGCACATATTATATTTAGATCCTTATAACCTCCCAAACACTGGGATGTTACATTTGTGTTTCAATTACCTGCTTAGGATGTTGGGAGAAAGTCACACAAGGTGGCCCGTGGGAGTTTCGAGGAAAGAGTGTGCTCATTGCTCCTTACGATGGTTTTTCGAAGCCGTCGTTGATCCCATCGAACAAAGTGGGCATATGGATATGTATCTTGGACTTCCCGAATGAACTTCGGGCACTTTTCCCCTCGCTTGCGGGCAAAGTGGGCGATTTTCTCGCGGAGGAGCCTTCCTCGATGGATTTCGCGGGCAACTACTTGAAGCTGTCTGTTGGCTTCCGGGTTTCTTTTCCTGCCGGCATTTCTGTCGACGATACCTCCTTGGCCAGTTCCTTCAGTTCTTCCGTTGCTATGACTCTCTGAGCGCAAAGGGCGTTTTCTTTTTCCAGCTCGTTTGCCAGCTTGAAGTCACCAGCTATGGTGATTACTTCTCCTTTGGGTCCTGGCATCTTCAGCTTGTTATAGATATAACAGGATCTTGCCATGAATTTGGCGAAAGCTGGACGTCCGAGTATTGCGTGATACACGCTTTCGAACGGCACTACTTCAAAGGATAGTTTTTCCTGCCGGAAGTGACCTTTATCTCTGAAGGTGACATCTAGGGAAATTTCTCCTAGGGATCGTGCTTGTCTGCCAGGAACAATGCCATGGAAGCGTATGTTACTGTAATTGAGCTGGGACTCGGAAATCTTCAGATGCTGCAGCGTATCCAGGTACATTATGTTAATGCTGGATCCTCCATCCATCAGCACTCTTTTCAGCCGAGTGTTCTGGACAATAGGGCTTACAACAAGAGCTTGTGTGCCGGGTTCAGGGATATTCCCAGGATGATCAGACTGATCCCAGGTAATTGTTGTGTTGGAGTACTTCAAGAATTTCGGGGTTGCCGGAACAACCGCGTTTATTTCTCGAAGTGTTCGTTTGGCCACCTTTGCTGATGGAGTTGGTAAGAATGTTAGCATTGCTTCTCCATCAACTCTCGGAAATTTGGGTTCGCCCTTCGCTGTTGTTCCTGGATTTTTTTCATCAGTGTCCGATTCACTGTCTTCTTTGTCAGCTTCTGGCTTTTGTTTGGGGAATTTCCTTTTGGAACTCTTCCCTTTATTTCCGGATCCTGCACTGCCTTTCATGTGCTTATTCAGCCGGCATTGCGCGTTTGTATCGGTGGGTTTCCCAAACTATGAATGGTGGACACAGGGTTCCGATTTAATCCTTTCCCACTCTTCTGGAGTGTAGTTGATTGGATCTGGGCTGCGTCCATTCCACTTATTCCCTTTTTCACTTCCAAAGGCTATGTTGACCTCTTTGGGTTTTGTCGTTGTTTCTGGAGTTCCTTTTTTGTCAGAGCGAGGAGTTTTCTTGGCGAGTATCAGTGCGTCAATATTGCCTCCTCTTGCTCTGATGTCGTCTTCGGCTGCAACGTGTTCGTTGGCGGTTGTAAGCATAGATCCGAGATCTTTGTGCTGTTTGGAACCAACCATGAACGGTACAAGTCCGGGTTTTAGGCCATTGACGAAAGCATGCATTGCTTGTACGTCAGTTACTCCAGAGCAACTATTCTTCATTGCCGTCCATCTGGAGATGAAATCCACGTATGGTTCATCCTCAAATTTGGTGCAACGGTTCAGCTGGTTGATGTTGTTCAGGCGTTTGTACGTTCCCCGGAAGTGCTGAGTGAATACTCGAGCCATATCATCCCAGCTGTCGACAGTTCTTGATGGTAATCCATTGATCCAATCTCTGGCTCCGTCCAGTAACATTAGGGGAAGAAACTTGACAGCTTCCAGGTCTGTCCCATTGTTGATCTGGACGGCTGTATAGTAGTCTGAGAGCCAGGTATCCGGGTTTATGCTGCCGGTGTATTTCTGGTACGTTGGACCGACCTTGGCAAAGCCAGAATGCAGGGTTATTCTTCGGATCTTGTCAGTGAAACACTTAGGTCCAAAGTATAGATCATCCTTTTCCGCTCTATCAATGTGTGCGGAATATCTTCCGGCTGAATGGACAGAAGGGGATCTACTCCTTTCTTTTCCATTGTTGCGCGGACGCGCTTTTCCGGGATCGTTTCTGTTTCTTCCTAGATCACGTCCTTTGGGATTAGGCGGAGTTCTACTCCTATGCCTTTCCTTATTCTTAGGAGGTGTCCGAGATCTCTCACGTCTGTGAGGTACATCATATCTTCCGGCTTTCTCAGCTGGGTTTCTCGGAGGTGGCATTGCTTTGCCGTCATTCCGGTACTTTTCTTCTCGATCGTGGGTTTTATGTCCATCTTTCGGGAGATGGGATCCGGTTCTAGACGCTTCATCCCTATTGTCGGGGTTTTTCTTGTCTTTTCTCGGATCCTCTTTTTTATCCTTTGAGTTGTCTGAATCTCCAGGTTCTTCCGGTCCAGGTGCTCCAGGGGCGCAAGTAGCTGTTTTGCATAGGGCGGAGTTATCATGCAACCTCCCTGAACGCTCTTGGCCCCGCTGCTGTTGTTGCAATGCTTTTCCTAGGAAAGCATACACCCCTTGAAGCTTTTCACCGTTGGAGTACAGGTCATTGTTGAGGATGGTGAACGCTGCTTCCGCGTTTTCTGCCGCGGTTTTGTATATTGGTTCGCCTCTGGTATCTTTGCCGTTTACCTGCTTTTGCCAAGATGGCTTATGGAACCTTTCTTTTGGCGGCAGTACTTCCGGCCTTATAATTCCGGGTAACCTTGTAGGTTTTAAGGCAGATCTATTCTTTCTCTCGTACTCCTCTATTTCTTCCTTCATGACTTTGATGTCATCCTGGGTTTTTTGGAGGTGTTCACGAGATCTGAGTAGATGTTGCTGTTGCCGTTGGAAACCTCGTCTCCTGGCTTCCAGCATCTCAGGGGATTCGTTTGGTCCCACTGGAGTTTGTAACAGCTCCTGTTCTTCCTGTTCCGTCATTGGCGGAGCAAGGATTTCCTTGGATTTCTTCTCCGCGGGCTTTGTTCCGCTAGCATCTCCTATTTCCAGATTTTCATCAACTAGATCGGCTGATTTTTTCTTCCGGATTTTGGATTGGAGTTTCTTAGCGGCACGGTGCTTTTTCTTAGAAGAGGGAGGTTTTTTGACAGGCTCATCTTCTGTCAATTCCTTGACATTGGGAAATATCGGAGAGGTTTCTCCGTCTTCTATCTCTTCTTCTGGCGGAGGAGTTTTTGGGCTTTCCTGGCTGTCGGCATCCGCGGTTTCAGCTGGTTTTGCCATTAGCACTTCATGGAATCCCTCTTGATGAGATTTTACCTTTCTTTCGAAGGCATCCTCATCCTCATCTTCGGAATCGAAATTATCCGATCCGGTTTCCGACTCTAATCTCGCCTCAATGGCGGCTAATACTGAATCGGCTTCCGAGTTCATCGTCATGCTGACGGATGTCGGATCTTCCGCCTCTGTGACCGGTGTCGGATCTTCCGCCTCTGTGACGGTGTGTTGTTATCTGCCTCTTGCACGGGATTTCCGTCATCCGTGTTTTCGGCGACTTCGGATTGCACCATGCCGATAAAGTGTGTATCACTTTTTTGTCGGCGATCTGAGTAGAATCCGGTATCATAGTCATCTTCGACTTGGTATAGGGCGGGTGGGAAAAATTTGCTTCCACCGCAAAACCCCATGGCCTCTGCAGTTAGTCCGATAAAGATATTAGCAGATCCGATCGGTAACACGCAGGCACTTACCAGGTGATTTTGCGCCGGTATGTATGATCCGTTGTCGAGGAAGCGCCCGACGTCGTCGTCGAACTCCAAGCTTCCGACAGTGATTGATCTTCCGATTCCGCCGAGTATCCCAGATCGGAACTTCACGCCTGACGTCGTTTGCCCCACGGAGGGCGCCAACTGTCGAGACATCGTAGTAGTTTTCATAGACGGGGGTGCCATGAGACTACGGGTAGAGACGTGGGGTAACGGGATCGCGTTGTAGACAAAGACACATGATTTACCCAGGTTCGGTACGTCGTGATAATACGACGTTCCTACTCCTGCAATCTCACTAATCAGGACTAAAGCCTGTGTTTACAATTACAATGTGAGGTTCGATCTAGCTATTCGCTGAGGATCAACTTCTCGGCGAGTTAGCCTATATCTTCTTGTCTATGAATCTTATCTCCCATCCGTCTTTATATAATAACCGGGTTAGGGCATACAGAGTAGGAAACCTAGAAGACTACGGTAACTACTAACTTGGAAAGTAAGGAATCCGTCTTCTCCTCCAAGCCATATCACGTGGGCCGTGATCCGGGTCCTTCTAGAATCAGGCTTCTGTGCGTCAGCTTACTGGGCCGCCCAATGGACCATAGCCCACTACCACTTGGGCCATCCTGGTAATCCGGCACTTATGACTACCATCTGATATACCTAATTCAGTATATATCTGACAAGCTCTCTCTCTCGTGGCTCTGTATTGGAGATTTAAACGAAGTACTCACATATGACGAGTTCGAGGGGATTGGGCAACGTTCTGCCAACCAGGTCCAAGGCTTCAGAGATGCGATAGATATATGCGGTCTCATTGGTGTTTACTTTAAGGGCAATTTTTGTACTTTCTAAAAAAGGGTTGTGGGTGGCTCCTATACACTAGTTCGTTTGGACAAGGCCCTTGGTTCTGCCGAGTGGGGGGGGGGGGGGCGCAGTTTCCCAATGCATTGTGTCGGATATATGCCAAATAGGGCTATATTTGGCATTGTCCGAAGGCCGGATTACCAGGGTGGCCCACAGGCAATGGAGCGGAGTCCATTGGGCGGCCCAGTAAGATGACGCGCAGGAAGCCGGATTCTAGAAGAAACCGGACCACGGCCCAAAAGTGGACCGGCTTGGAGAAGAAGCTGGATGCTTTACTTTCCAAGATAGATACATACCGTAGTCTTCTAGGTTTTTTTTCCTGTAAGCCCTAATCCGGTTATCTATATAAAGGCAGAAGGGAGCGACAGATGTCGTGGATGTGTAAAGATAGATGCCGCAGGATGGCTTATGTTTGGGGCTGATGGACACTGTGGGTATTCGGGGAGGGATCGCACGCCTAGCTGGCGCGCTCACTACACTGCAAACAACAAGATCTACCCAGGTTCGGAGCCCTTGTGTGGAGGTAACACCCCTACTCTTGCCTCTCTCTCTATATATGTGGAAACCGAGTACAAGAACTCCTCAAGCTCAAGGAGCTTGAGGAAGAAGAACCTCTACAGCTACTTCTCTCTACTCAAACTAGCAAAACTTCTCTCTTCACGTAACGGATGATCCACCAAAGAATCGACCCTCACACAGGAGGGGTGTGGCCACCTTATATATTGGTGGCCACCAACTAATCGTACAGGTTAGGTGACTACACACTATGCCGTAGCGCACGCCTACGCTTCTCTGCTGACAGACGCCAAAAGTCTTCGCGGTCTGGTCGCTGACATGTCATGTCCCCCTTGTCAGAGACAGGACGTGGCCTCGCCCATACAGCGCACTGTACCAGCATATGCATACGTGTCATCAAGCCTAGTAAATTGAACCGCACGCATGTACTCTCTCTGAATATACGTGATCACAACGTCTCCATTGACTTTCCAATCGAGAAGAGTAGCCTCTTTCCTATCCGGACCCTCCAAGTGCTACTCGGACGATCCAGACAAACACTCATATCTCCACTTGGCTCCTTGTTCTTCCTACCAAGATAGCTCCAGCTCGGTAGCAACCCGAATCGGTACCTTTCTATCTGGCACGTACCAACTCGGTACGGCCCAACTCGGTAAGCAGACCTCAAGTACCATTTCTCACCAACCTTGCCCCTACTCGGGGGTAGCCCCCCGACAACAGGCAAACAAGATCACAACTTAGCTAGAAGCCAACTCACTGGGAAGTTCAATCTCGCCGTGTTAGCGAAACCACTCACAATTGTACTCTATATACTTCAGGCTTCAACCCTGATTTAGCAAGATTGCAGGAGTAGGAACGCCGCCTAACTGTGACGTACCGAACCTGGGTAAAATCGGCGTTCTCGTTTACAGTACGTCCACGTCCTCCCGCGGTTCTACCAGTAGCCTTATGGCACCCACGTCCATGAACCTTACTACAATGTCTCGACAGTTGGCACCCACCATGGGGCCAGCGACGTCGGGATTTACGTTCCGAGCGGGAATACTCGGCAGAATCGGCAGCACGATAACTGTCGGAAGCCTGGAATTCGACGGAGACGGCGGGCGCTTCCTCGACAACGGATCATATATGCCAGCACGGAATCATCTGGTAAGTGCCTTATGGAGTGTGGACACACGCTCGTTGGGAGACCCCAAGCGCAAGGTGTGAAGAGTGCAGCAGCAAGTTTCCCTTAGAAAAGAAACCAAGGTTGAATCGACCAATAGGAGGAGGAGTAACTGCAGAAGGCTAATGCAGCTGAGATGGCAGGACGCACTAACGGTTCAGCAGCAGAGTGGAACCAACACAGCATAATCAAATCACTTTGTCCCAACGAATCAGTGAGGTTGTCAATCTCACCGATTTTTCTCGACATAAAGAGGTTAAAAGTATGGTGTGGAAAACAATATGAGGGTAGTATGAAAACAGTAGCAGCAGTATTAAAGCAGCGGAAGCAATGTGTATATTATCAGTATGAGGAAAATGGACCGGGGTCCGCAGTTCACCGGTGGTGTCTCTCTTGAAAGATAAATAACATGTGTGGTGAACAAATTACAGCTAGGCAATTGACAGAAATGAAGGATGCACCGTAGTGCATATGCAAGACATAAAGATTACGATGTGATTCATGCGGGCATAACAATAAGATACATAGACCGTCATCCAGCTGCATCTATGACTAATAATCCATCTTCGGAGTGTCGTCCGAGCAAACCTTAGGTATTAACTTTCAAGCAACAGATAATTGCATTAACCAAAGTGTGTAATGTAAACAATAACAGCATCCTTAGACAAAGCACTGTTATTTTCTCCCTAATGGCAAAAGCACATCCTCCATCCGTCACTTTTACGTCACTCGAGCACAGATGCAAAGGAGACATGAACCCACTATCGAGCTTCAATGTTTTCTATACACTTTATGTAATTATTATCGATTTCCGGGACTAACCTATTAACAAGACGCCATAGAGCTCGTTCCCTATTTTCCATTGTTTTTAGTTTCAGAAAAGTTGTTCTAGAAATATTCTCGGAATTGGAAAATTCGAAGCCCGGAAGTCTTAGAATTCCCAAAGGTTCCACGGAGTCCCGAAGAGACCCGGAGAGGGGCCACACCATAGGGCGGCGCCCCCTGGCCGCGCCTGGAGGTGGTCTGGGCCCCCCAGGTGCCCTCTGCCATCGCTCTGTCGCCTATATAATCCCCCCGACATATCAACCCTAGAAATATACCACTTTTCCCGAGAAACACCCGAGGCCGCCGTCATCGTCATCCCGAAATCGGGAGGGTTCTTGAGCTCTCCGTGGCACCCTGTCAGGAGGGGAATTCATCACCAGAGGGGTCTACACCACCATGCTCTCCTCCGAAGTGATGCTTGAGTAGTTCATCCCTGTAGTACGGGTCCATAGCAGTATCTAGATGGTTGTCTCCTCCACTTTATGCCTCATATTTAGATCTCGTGATCTTCCTCACATGATCGAGATCAGCTTTATTTAATGCTACATGTTGTGTTTGCTGGGATCCGATGAATGTTGAATGCTATGTCTTCTGATTATCAATCTACCATGTTATCTTCATGCATATGTTATTTATGATCTTGCATGCTGTCCGTTATTAGTAGATGCTCTGGCCAAGTAGATGCTAGTAACTCCAAGAGGGAGTATTTATGCACGATAGTGGGTTCATGCCTCCTTTTCATCCATGCTCGAGTGACAGAAACGTGACGGATGGAGGATGTACAGTTTCCATTAGGGAGAAAACAACAATGCTTTGTTTAAGGATGATGTTATTTTTACATTACACACTTTGCTTAATGCAATTATCTACTGCTTGCAACTTAAAACCCAAGGTTTGCTCGGACGACACTTCGAAGGTGGATTATTAGTCATAGATGTAGTTGGATGACGGTCTATGTATCTTGTTGTAATGCCCGCATGAATCATATAGTAATCTTTATGTCTTGCATATGCACTACGGTGCAACCTTCATTTCTGTCAATTGCCCAGCTGTAACTTGTTCACCACACATGTTATTTATCTTTCACGGAGAGACATCGCTAGTGAACTATGGACCCCGGTCCATTTCCTTATACTGATAATACAACCACTGTTTCCACTGCTCTCATACAGTTGCTACTATTTCATATTGTTTTCCACACCATACGTTTAACCTCTTTGTGTTCAGCAAAACCGGTGATATTGACAACCTCACTAATTCGTTGGGGCAAAGTGATTTGATTGTGTTGTGTAGGTTCCACGTTGCTGCTGAACCAGCAGTGCGCCCTGCCATCTCAGCTGCATCAACCTTTTGAAGTTACTCCTTCCTCCTTTTTTCGATTAAACCCTGGTTTCTTTCTGAGGGAAAACTGCTGCTGTTCTCATCATACCTTCATCTTGGGGTTTCCCAACGAGTGCAGGACCTGCACCATCAAGCTATTTTCTGGCGCCGTTGCTGGGGAGGAAGAGAATTTCCGCAAGGGGAGTCTCTCACTTCCAATATCTTTACTTTGTTTTAGGTTTTCTTACTTTATTTTATTTTATCTTGTTTACTTCTGTATATCTAAAACACAAAAAAATTAGTTGTTATTTTTGCTTTATCATGCTTGCTATCAATGTTTGATGTCTTTGAAACTACATCTTATTGGCAATATGGGTTCACAGAAGAACAACAAAAATATTATAAGGAATACTGATTGTCACAAAAAGGGATACACATACGGGAGCAAATTAATAGATTGCATAACTATGCTAAAAACTTGTGCTCTACTTATAATGTTACTTATTTCTTTGACAAATCTTGTTGCTTTAGGAGGTATAAACACCTCCCTTTTCAATGTGAGTGTAATGACAATGTTATCATATCTTCTTATGTTAAGGGAAATTATGGCTTACATGATGTGGAACAAATTGAAGAATTTGTTGCTTGGAAGGGTGCATTCAAAATTGCTTATTTGTTTAAAAATAATGATGATGCACCTTATAAATATGATACTTATGATATACTTGAATTTTTCTTTGATAATTACAAGGAAGGAAATGACTATATTCTTAAATATCTTTATAATGCTCTCAACCAAAGACTAATGCCTTGCAGGAGCCTATGGAGGTGTTTAGGGCGTGACCAGGACAAGTGGTGGAAGTACATAGATCTTGATCCCGACTCACAAAACAGGTGACTTTAGGAGGTGGCTGATGGTGCAGGTCTAGCACTCATTGGGAAACCCCAAGAGGAAGGTATGATGAGGACATCAGAAGTTTTCCCTCAGAAAGAAACCAAGGTTTAATCGACTAGTAGGAGGAAGGAGTAACTTCAAAAGGTTGACAAAGTTGAGATGGCAGGGCGCACTACCGGTTCAGCAGCAACATAAATCCTACACAAAACAATCAAATCACTTTGCCAGAACGGAGTAGTGAGCTTGTCAATCTCACCGGTTTTGCTGATAACAAAGAGGTTAAATGTATGGTGTGGAAAACAATATGAGAACAGTATGAAAACAACAACAGCAGTGTGAAAACAGTAGAAGCAGTGTGTGTATTATCAGTATGAGGAAATGGACCGGGGTCTACAGTTCACTAGTGGTGTCTCTCCGTGAAAGATAAATAACATGTGTGGTGAACAAATTGCAGCTGGGCAATTGACATAAATGAAGGCTGCACCGTAGTGCATATGCAAGACATGAAGATTACCATGTGATTCATGCGGGCATCACAACAAGATACATAGACCATCATCCAACTACATCTATGACTAATAATCCACCCTACGAATATCATCCGAACAAAGGTTGGGTATTAAGCTGCAAGAAAAAGATAATCATAGTAAGCACAGTGTGTAATGTAAACAAAGTAAACACAATTATTTTCTCCCTAATGGCAACAACACATCCTCCATTCGTCACGTTTCTGTCACTCGAGCACAGATCCAAAGGAGGCATGAACCCACTATCGAGCATAAATACTCCCTCTTGGAGTTACTAGCATCTACTTGGCCAGAGCATCTACTAATAACAAAGAGCATGCAAGATCATAAATAACATATGCATAAAGATAACATGATAGATTGATAATTAGAAGACATAGCATTCAACATTCATCGGATCCCAACAAACACAACATGTACCATTACATAAAGATGATCTCGATCATGTGAAGCAGCTCCCAAGATCTAAACATGAGGCATAAAGTGGAGGAGACAACCATTTAGCTATTGCTAGGGACCCTTAGTCCAGGGATGAACTACTCACGCATCACTCCGGAGGATGGCATGGTGGTGTAGACCCCTCCGGTGATGAATTTCCCTCCCGGAAGGGTGTCAGGGAGAGCTCCAGAACCTTCCCGATCTCGGGATGACGATGACGGCGGCCTCGGGTGTTTCTCGGGAAAAAGTGGTATATTTCTATGTTTGATATGCCGGGGGAATAAATAGGCGAAAGGGCGATGGCGGTGGGCACCCGAGGGGCCCACACCACCCCAAGGCGCGGCCACGGGGTGCGCCACCCTATGGTGTGGCCCTTATGTGGCCCCTCTCTGGGCCTCTTTGGGACTCCTGGAACCTTCGTGAATTCTAAGACTTCTGGGCTTCAAATTTTCCAATTCCAAGAATATATCCAGAACATCTTTTCTGAAACTAAAAACAGCAGAAAACATGGAACTGGCTCTGTGGCATCTTGTCAATAGGTTAGTCTTGGAAATCGTTAAAAATGACGTAAACTGTATATCAAACATGTAGGAAATAATATGAGAACAACATGGAACATAAAAAATTAAGGATACATTTATGAAGTATCAACATCCCCAAGCTTAGGTCTTACTCGTCCTCGAGTAGGTAAACAATTAAAACACAAAATTTTCGAAGTGATATTCTACCAACATAAACTTGATCATCGATAATGTAGAAGCATATGTAATCTGAGATCATAGAAATTCAACACAAAGCATCATAAATAAAATTTTAACAATAAAGCATAGCAATCACCTTGCATCATGAGAAGTAACACAAATAAAAAATCATGAATAACAATGCATCGAAAGTTATACGTTTGTTTCAAGTATAGAGAAAGCATGGCAAAGTGATATTTCGTTAGTCCTTAAGAGTGGGGCAAAACATAAATGCCACGACGCCTTCAAAGTTCGTGAGGAAGACTAGAACAAATAATTTTAGAGCAAGCAATAACACATCATGAATGAATTAATAATATTTATGGGACAAATGCACATTAAACTCAGAATGGCAACTATGCTCTCTCAACTGTGCATAAAGTTAGAAGTTGGAGGCTCAACATAAAAGTAAAAGAAAGGCCCTTCGCAGAGAGAAGCATGGATCACTCATGTGCTAGAGGTTTTTATTTTATTAAATAGAGGTATAAAATATTTGACACTCCTCTCATCCATCTTACTCAAACCATGGCTAACCAAATCCTCGGGTGCCTGCGAACAATCACATATCGTGGAGGAGTGTCTATTTTTATGGAGGTGTATGGTTATGTCAACAAATGGTAAAAATAAAATACAGTACGTCACAAGCCAACTAGACTTCACAAGAGCGGCTCCCATTGAAGGACACAACTGATGTACAAGGTCATCCCTCTTTCTCCTTTGTTTACACAATTATGCTTTGACTGATAAATCAGGGGGGGAAATAGTGAAGAGAATTTGTTTGTATTAATTTGGGGTTGGGCATCCTGCTGCCAACTCTTCTATCAATTGGATAAGCGGATGAAGCCACTAGTCCACGGTGTGAAAGTCCAATAAACAAGTGAGATAAAGATTCTATATTTACATCCTCATGAGCTAAAACAAGAACACAAAACATCAGTAATTTTGAAAGTTTTAAAGGTAACACATGAGCAATTTACTTTGTAGTGGAAGTTAAATACCACATGTAGGTAGGTATGGTGGACACATTTGGCATACTTTGGTTTTGGGGAGTTGGATTGCACGAATAGAGCTCATACTCAGTACAGGTGGAGGCTAGAAAAAGACTGGGAGCGACAAATCAAGAGAGTAGTAATGGCCATAATCATGCATAGCGACAAAAACATCATTAATCAAAGTATAAGTGGTACCACAAGTTAAAAAACTAAATTATCATAGAGGATATTAGTGACTGGTTCGTAGTCATAAACATGGTGTGAGCATGTGCCAAGTCAACCAAATAAAACATTCAAAGGAGAACACCACAAATTTATGCTTCAATATGACAAGAACAACTCATGATTCTTTCAATGACACATTAAACACTCTCAGCTATTTGAGACAAATCATTCTACAAAATAACCACTAGGCATTAGAATTAAAATAACATCTAGCATGATATGAAAAATTCTAGCCACAGACCATACAAGCTTCTATTTGCATCGTTATAATTCTACCAAATGCAACAGTTTCTTTTCCCAACAAGCACCATAGAAAATATATCAACAAAAACTATCTAAATGATACAACAAGAAATCATGAGAGTACTAACATAACACTACTAAAACTAACAACTCTGAATAAGAGATGCAATGAAAACAAGAGCTAAACAAGAATTTTTGCACCAGCTATAAGAAAAACTAAGAATACGAGCATAACGAGTATTCAAAAGAAAAAGCGGAGCGTGTCTCTCTCCCAAACAAGGATGTTAGGTTCCAATGATACTATTTTATCAAGGAAAGTAAAATAAAAGAAAATAAAAAAATAACAGACGCTCCAAGTAAATTTCATATGATGTGACCGAATAAAAATATAGTTTCACTACAAGTGACCTGATAAATTATTGATGAAGAAGAGGATGCCTTGGGCATCCCCGGGCTTAGATGCTTGAGTATACTTAGAATTTTCTGGGATGAACCACGGGGGCATCCTCAAGCTTTGAGCGTGCACTCTTCTTGATCACATAAATCACCCTCTTCTCTTGACCCTTGAAAACTTCCTTCACACCACACTCAAAGAGTAATTCACATTAGAGGGTTAGTGCAACAATAAAAAAATACATGGGTTCTGTATGGGCACAAGTTCTATCGATACTTTTAAACATTAGCTACAGCCACCAATGTTTCCTGAAGCAAAGAAATCCACTTGACATCGTAAAAGAGCAAATGTAAGAAAAGTGGCAGAATCTGCCAAAACCAGACCAGTCAATAATGACGAATTTTTTCGGGGCACTTATACTGCTCTAATTCAAGAAATTAAAGAACAAAAAGGTTGAGGAATTATCTCAGGAATAATCACAAAAATATTCAGGTCATTCTGATCTTTCTGGAGTTTTCACGATTTTTTACGGTTGATAGAAGAAATTTGTTTCCTGCGCAGAAATCCCAAAACCAACTCCAACTTTCGCCAGAAACTTTACTTGGCACAACTAATACATGAAAATAAAGATACAAAGGAGTTTCTACACAAGTATACAACCCCTTGAATCAAAGAAAATAGAGAAAAACAAAGAACAAATAAAACCATGGGTTATCTCCCAATAAGTGTTTTTCTTTAACGCCTTTTAGCTAGGCCCAGAAAAGTGAAGGGTATGTTGCATAGAAAACAAAAAAATTCCTACGCGCGATAAACCCTAATGGCCAAGATAGAATCTATGATATGAAAGGAAACAGGGAGAAAGAGAGTCTTGAGATAACATACCCTCCAAGACTCAAATGGGTACGAGATAAAATCTCATTGTTAGCGTAGTCGTACTCACGCCGATCCCGAGCGAGAAGAAGTGCACTGCAATCCGGCGGTACCTCCATAATCGGTCACACGTTCAGCTCGATGAAGACTTACGTTCCCTCGATCCAGCGGGTAGCAGAAGTAGAGGATCCCCCGGAATTCCAGCAGCACGACGGCGTGGTGGTGGTGAAGAATCCCACGGTCAGGGCTTCGCCAAGCCGGAGACCATGGAATGAAGCAGCGGATGGAGGGAAAAGGAAGTGGGAAAGTGTGTGAAGAAGAGGGAGCTCTCACCCTCCTTTTATAGGGGAGGGGAGGCAGCCCAAGGGGGGTGCGGCCAGCCATGGGTGCCCCCACCTCTTCCTATCTTCATGTGAGTGGAAGCCCCACTCACACCCACTCATACTCCCTTAATTTTCCACTTAGAAAATACAAAGGTTTTTCTTTAATAAATAAATAAAACATTTTTATTTCTTTATTTATATTTGTTAATTCCATTAACAAACATTTGCAGGCAGCACCTCGAATCATTTGTTAATTCTATTAACAACCATTCGATGAAAAAAAAAACTTGAACTATTTCAATTTTCCCCGAAATAATTTCGGAGCTGCCCAAAATATTCTTCGGTATTCCGTATCCTCTCTAACGCTTCATCGAACCTTAAATGTGTCACCCTACGGTTCGCGAATAATATAGACATGATCGATACTCCTCTCCTATCAATAATCAACAGCGGGATCTAGAGATTTGTGATGAATCTTATATAATCAACGATGACTCTCGTGATCGTGTGAACCTTTCAACGTCGTAACGATTTCCCTTTGTCTCGTGATATTTTACTTGTCCGAGATCCGATCATCGGTATCCACCATACCTTGTTCGATCTCGTTATCCGACAAGTACTATTTTCTCGTTCCCATGATATAACATCCTTGTGATCACATCACGTACTTGCAAGCGGTGTCGATGTGATATCACCGAGAGGGCCCTGAGTATATCTCTCCGTCATATTGGATGGACAAATCCCATTATTGACCCATGAGCTTGAACTAACACTTTACGAATACCTAATGACACCTTTATAGTCACCCTGGTACGGTGTGACGTTTCATGTCATCAAAGTATTCTTTCGGTATTAGTGATTAACATGATCTCATGGTCTAAGGAACAATGTTACTCCGAATATAAGACATAACAACAAAACTAAATGAATTGATCGTATTGTTATACTTATTTAGGGTCTAAGTTCATCATGTCATTCTCCTAATGACATGACCCCGTTATTAACAACATCCAATGTCTATGATCAGAAAACCTTGATCATCTGTTAATCAACGAGCTAGTTAAAAGAGAGGCTTCACTAGGAACATTGTTTTTTTATTAATCACACATGTATTAACGTTTCCGGTTAATACAATTCTAGCATGAGAAATAAACATCTATCATAAACAAGGAATAACATAATAAACACTTTATTATTGCCTCTTGGGCATATTCCCTTCAGTCTCCCACTTGCACTAGGGGCAATAATCTATATTACATAGTGATGAATCTAAAACCCATTGAGTTGTGGTGTTGATCATGTTTTGCCCTTGAGAGAGGTTTAGTCAACGGATATGCCACATTCATATCCGTATGTACTTTGCAAATCGTCACATCCCCATCTGCGACATGTTCACGGATGGAGTGAAAACGACGCTTGATATGCTTGGAATTCTTGTGAGACCTTGGCTCCTTAGCATTGGCTATGGAACCATTGTTGTCACAATAGATAACCATTGGATCCAACGCACTCAGAACCACGCCTAGTTCGGATATGAACTCCTTCATCCAAACTGCTTCCTTTGTTGCCTCCGAGGCAGCAACATACTCTGCTTCTGTTGATGATCTCGCCACCACGGATTGCTTGGAACTCCTCCAGCTTACTGCTCCTCCATTCATAACAAATACGTACCCGGACTGAGACTTAGAGTCATCCATATCAGTGTCGAAGCTAGCATCGACGTAACATCTTGTGACGAGCTCTTCTTCACCGCCATATATGAGAAACATATCCTTAGTTCTTCTCAAGTACTTAAAGATATTCTTGACCGTCGTCCAGTGTTCCAAACCTGGATCGGACTGGTACCTACTAGTCAGACTAATAGCATGTGCCACATACGGTCTTGTACATAGCATAGCGTACATGATAGAACCTATGGCTGAAGCATAGGGAATCTTATTCATTCTCTCTCTATCTTCTCCTGTAGCTGGACACTGAGTCTTACTCAACGTTTTTCCTTGCAACATAGGTAAGAACCCCTTCCTACTATCTTCCATTCTGAACTTCTACAGAATCTTCTAAAGGTATGTACTTTGCGAAAGTCCAATTAAGCGCCTTGATCTATCCCTGTAGATTTTGATGCCTAATATATAAGCTGCTTCACCGAGGTCTTTCATCGAAAAACTAATGTTCAAATAACCTTTTACGCTTTTTAAAAGTTCTATATCATTTCCAATCAACAATATGTCATACACATATAGTACAAGAAATGCTACGGAGCTCCCACTCACTTTCTTGTAAATACAAGCTTCTCTGTAAGTTTGGACAAATCCAAAACCTTTGATCACCTTATCAAAACGGAGGTTCCAACTCCGGGATGCTCGCTACGGTCCATAAATGGAACGTTGAAGATTACACACCTTATCAGCATCCTTAGGATCAACAAAACCTTTGAGTTGCATCATATACAACTCTTCATCAATGTCACCATTAAGGAACACCATTTTGACATCAATCTGCCAGATTTCATAATCGAAAAATGCAGCAACTGCTAACATAATCTGAACTGACTTAAGCATCGCTACTGGTGAGAAAGTCTCATCATAGTCAACTCCTTGAATTTGTCGGAAAATTTTTGCGACAAGTCGAGCTTTATAGAGGGTCACATTACCATCAGCGTCAGTTTTCTTTTAAAAGATCCATTTGTTCTCAACGGCCTTGCGGTCATCGGGTAAGTCCACCAAAGTCCAAACTTGGTTTTTGTACATGGATCTTATTTCAGATTTCATGGCCTCAAGCCATTTGTTGGAATCTGGGCTCATCATCGCTTCATCATACGTCGCAGGGTCATCACCTCCATCTACCATGAAGTTTAATACGGGATCTCCGTACAGTTCAGGAGTTGTACGTTCCCTAGTTGATCTGCGAGGTGCGGTAGTTTCCTCTTCTGGAGTTTCATGATCTTGATCATTAGCTCTCTCTTCAACTGACGGGGTCGGCACCGGAACAACTTCTGGCACTACGCTACTCGCCATTCCAAGAAGAGAAGGTTCAATAACCTCGTCGAGTTCTACCTTCCTACTATTCACACCTTTCAAGAGAAACACCTTCTCCAAAAAGGATCCATTCTTGGCAACGAAAATTTGGCCTTCAGATATGTCATAGAAGGTGTACCCTATTGTTTCTTTAAGGTATCTTATGAAGACACATTTTTCCGCTTTGGGCTCGAGTTTATGAGGTTGATGCTTCTTCACATAAACATCGCATCCCCAAACTTTTAGAAATGACAGCTTAGGTTTGTTTCCAAACCATAATTCATACGGTGTCGTTTCAACGATTTAGATGGTGTTGTCGTGGGATAATCACGGCAGACGTTACCAGGGGTAACTTAGTTTGGGGTAAATCGACTCTGGTGTTTGGGAGAGGGTTTAGCTCAGGGGAGATCATGTTATCTGGTGATCTGGTAGCTCGGGCTGCAATGTCGCTGAGACTCCGATCTGGCGTTACAACTATCAACTCTCGTATTACTAGAACACTCGAATATCTGGAAAACTCTTGGTCTCTCTGTCCCAGGAGCCGGTTTATATATTACCCGGCTCTCTGGCTTCCTATACAAGGCACACCCGGAAACCTACCCGGAATACACACATAACCCTAGGTTTCCTTATCGTGGTCCTCAAGGCATGGATCACAAGATCTACGCTCCCTTTTGGGCCTTCTAGAAACCCCTCCATCTTGGGCCGGGTCTTGTATGATTTCCTTCTGGCCAGGTTTTCGCCCAGGCATGGGCCTACCGGGTTATCATCCTCCCAACAGGTGCCTATTTAAAGTGAATGCAGCGGTCTCTAGTGCATAACCCCAAAACGATAGTGGAAAATCTGTAAGAGACATCATAGATCAAACCATATCCAATAAAGTACGATTACGATGTTCAAAAACACCATTACGCTGTGGTGTTTCTACAGGTGTGAGTTGTGAAACTATTCCACATTGTTTCATATGCATGCCAAACTCGTAACTTAGATATTTACCTCCACGATCAGATCGTAGAAAATTAATATTCCTGTTACGATGATTTTCAACTTCACACTGAAATTCTTTGAACTTTTCAAATGTCTCAGATTTGTGTTTCATTAAGTAAATATACCCATATCTACTCAAATCATATGTGAAAGTGACAAAATAACGATATCCACCGCGCGCCGATACACTCATTGGTCCACACACATCAGTATGGATGATTTTCAGTAAGTGTGTCGCCCGTTCCATGGTTCCAGAAAACGGGGTTCTAGTCATATTTCCCATAAGGAATTGTTCACATGTTTCAAATGATTCATAATCAAGTGATTCTAAGAGTCCATCAGAATGGAGCTTCTTCATGCGTTTAACACCAATATGACCTAAGCGGCAATGCCACATGTAAGTAGCAATATCATCATTTAACTTAATTCTTTTGGCATTCACATTATTAATATGTGTATCAATACTATCAAGATTCAAAATAAACAAACCATTCTTCTCAGGTGCATGACCATAATATATATTACATATCAATCGAACAACCATTGTTCTCAGACTTAAAGGAACAACCATTCCGCATTAATAAAGATCCAGAAACGATATCCATGCTTAATGCAGGCACGAAATAACAATTATTGAGGTTTATAACTAATCCCAATGGTAGACGTAGAGGCAGCGTCCCGACCGCGATCACATCAACTCTTGATCAATTGCCGACGCGCATCGTCACCTCATCCTTTGAAGTGGTCGCTTATTCTGCAGCTCCTGTTTCGAGTTACATATGTGAGTAATCGAACCATTATCAAATACTCAGGTGCTACTACGAGTACTAGTAAGGTACACATCAATAACAAGTATATCATATATACCTTTGTCCACTTTGCCGACCTTCTTATCTGCCAGATATTTTGGGGCAATTGCGCTTCAGTGGCCAGTACTGATGAGGACATCCCTAGCTCTTCACCTATTGTTACACATGATGATGTTCCAACACAAGCTAATGAAGTGAGGATTGGTCCCATGACAATATCAAGGACCAAGCTATTACAACAACAGGTGAATTCATTCCTACTTGAGTATAATGTTTATAATTGTTAGAACTTTATACTACCTAAATCCATGCACTTATGTATTCTCAGGTTTGTTGATAACACAAGCATGAAAGGAGGAGATCATGAAGAGGAGATGCACATGGATGATGATGGACTTGAGGAGGAGATGGAGAACAAGTGCTAGCATGGTGAAAGCAAGAAATAACAGAAAATAACAATTGTTATTCCTGGAATAACAAGGAATAACAGAGAATAGCAGTTGTTATTTCAATGATTACAAGGGGATGGTGCCTCCACAAGGTCAAATGCACCTATTAGAAGTCATAACAATGTCAGGCATGGTTTGTATACCATTATTGGCCGCACCCCTTAATGGTGGGTCGGTTTGTATCCACTGTGAGTCGGTTTGGGTTTGTGGTAGGGTTGTGCTTGCGCAAGGGCCCCCTCTTGTGGCCGCACCCCCTCTCTTTAATAGATAGGATCCGAGCCAAGGCTCCTTAGACTACGTTAAAACATAAACCCTAGACCTTTAGATTGAAACGGCTTGTAAGCCTTCATCTGGAAGTTCATCTGCAAACTTTACGTGTTACCTGCTGTTCCACTGGGAATAAGACGGTACAGGACCACTTGTAGTCGGTGGATTACTTGTGCAAGAGTGTGGAGTTGAGAATATCCTTGGGGTTGCTATCTTTTGCATTGGCATCAGGGATCAACCGGGAGAGTTCTTAGTGGCGCACTAGTTATCATTCAGAAGTTGTCTGTGAGTTCACTAAGAAGATTGGGCCACCCCTTATCATCTTGGTATCAGAGCTACAGGTTGCCTCGGTGAGCTATCAAATTCCCTTTAGTTTTGAGTGTTTTTATACCTATCCAGAAAATTGCCTCACAAAAATAGTTTAGTTCATTGCCAAACCCTAGATTCACCTTAGTTTCAATTACTAGTTGCTGTTTTTCTGTTTGATTTTGTGTTACTTTTTATTTTTTTTGTCTTGTTATTTTCGGCTAGGGTTAGGGTTCTTATTCTTCCTGGTAGAAATCCTATCAAAAAACAACAAAAATATAGTGTACGGGTGTTGTTTCTTCTTTCCAATCCGAGTCCAACTCGAAATCTGCCGTGGTACCGAAAACCCACCAAACCGCTGCCGCCACTTCCTACCGCTGACGTGCCCTACTCGCAATTGGACTCCACCCGCACCGCAGCGCGCTTACAAATTCGTCCACGCGCCCGTAACGCAGCTTACCACCCGCACCCACTGCGCGCTACCGCGACAGCAGTTTCCTGCCGTGACGCTGCCGCGCGCTCGTTTATCTGCCGCCGTCTGTTTTTTCTGCCGTGCGCTGAGTCCCACCACAATACGCGCGCGCGCCCCATAACACCCTTACCATTCACCGTAACGCACCAGTCCGTGCTGCCGTGGCAGAGTTTTGCGCAGTTTTTCTGCCGTGGTACATTGTTTCCTGCCGTGAGCTAGAAATTAGTTTCCACTTAGATTTTCTTTGTTATTTTCTGTTATTTTCTGTTATTTTCATTAGGAACAATATATCCCACCTTTGTGAACCTAGCCACAGCCTTTCTACAACATTTCAAATAGGAACATACCCACAAGTATAGCTATTTTGTGCTCTGACAGGCTGCTCATTTTTTCATCACCACCATTGTGTTCACTTGTTCATTGGTTTATATTGCTCCTAGTTGTGTTTAAGTCCATTGGAAAATACAAAAAAAAATAGAAAAGGAGTCAAAGTATAAAAAAAAGAGAAAAGAGAAAACAGAAAATTGCAAAGAGGCCGAAGTGATATTCTTGTTTACTAGTGGAGCTTGCCATTGTGACACTTGGTTTTTCATTGAGCAACCTTATGCCTGTCAATTGTGAGCCTAGCTAGTGACTTTCTAGTGCATTGCAAAATCTCATCCATATATTTGCTTTGCCACATTTGTCTCCATTATTGTGTGATTTTCCTTGGGTATTTTTGTATCATCACAAAACAGCAAATAGGACTTGTTACTTTGGTGATTGTTAGTATCCATACCAAGCCTCACTAAATAACCTTGTTTGCCTTTGTAAGAGTGAAAACCCTGGGTATTCTCTTCTTCACATCAAAGTACATTAATTGCCTCTACTTGTTGGTAAGTATTTCTATTCACTTTGGAACGGTAAGATACTCTATTGTCTTGCTATATTTTTGAGTGAGTTGTGAGAGAACACCATAACCTATACTTATTTCTGTTTTCACTAACCTACTAATGGATCTATCTAGTGATGCCCTTGTGCAGCAAAAGAAGGACATAAAGAAGGAGTGAATTGGAGGGAGTATGAGGCTCTAAGGGATGTGTTGACAAATAAAAAGAGAGACAATCATAAGGATATTAAGCAATTTTTGACTGATGCATGTGATCCTCTATATGAAGTTGTGCAAGCCATGGAGACTAAGATGGAGGAGACACATAAACTAGCCGAGACCAATAATGGGCAAGTGAAAACAATTCAAGATTCTATTGCTACATTGACTACTACCCTTGCTGGTCTTCAAACATTGATTCAAAAAAGATTACCACTTGTTGATGATGATAATGCTAGTGTCCATAGTGATGCTAATAATGGTTTTGAAGCCAATGGTGAAGTGGATAATAATTATGGCCGTGGAGCTAGAGGAGAAAGAGGTCGAGGAGGACATCTAGGCCGAGCCAATCACATGGGTGCAAGGAGAGTACCCAACAATGTTATTCCTGAAAATCAAAGAGAGGATGGGTTGAGTAAGCCTAAATTTTTTATACCCTCTTTCAGTTTTGATACTATGGATGTGGAGGAATATTTTCTATGGGAGCTGAAAATTGAGAAGCTATGGAGATTGCATGATTATAATGAGGATAGAAAAATAAAATTAACTTCTTCTGAGTTTGATGGATATGCTCTTTGTTGGTGGGATACTACTGTGAGAAAGAGACAAGAAGATGGTGAATTACCCATTATCACCTGGAATACCACGAAGAGAGTCATGAGGGACAGATTTGTACCACCAAATTACATAAGGAAACAATTTGATCAATTGCAACAATTGAGGCAAGGTTCTATGACTGTTGATGCATATTATCAAGAGATGGAATTGATCATGCAAAGAGCACGTGCGAGAGAGCAATTGGAGCAAACAATGCAAAGGTTTCTTTCAAGTTTGAATTATAAAATCAAGGGCATTGTTAGGCATCACCAATATCATGATATGCATGAGTTATTACATCATGCTAGGGAGGGCGAATCACATATTAATGAGGAGGCAAAAATAACAGCAAGAACAAGAGGTAGATTTCCCTTGAGATCATCTACTATGCCTAGTACACCACCTCCACCTTCTATTATTCGAGGTGCTTCATCATCCAAGGCCGAGCCTAGTACCTCTATTGCAAGAAAATCATCACAACCAGTAGCAAGTACCATGGGTTCAAGTGCATCCACAGCAAGAAATAGAGATATAACATGCCATGCATGTGGAGGAAAGGGGCACTTCAAGAGGGATTGTCCAAATACAAAGGTGATGATTATTAATGAGCACAATGAGTATGAGACAAGATATGATGTTGATCCTAATGATGATGATGATGGTTATTTGAGTGATACTCCATTGGATGCATATTTTACCTCTATGCCATCTATTATTTGCACACAAAAATCTTTGAGTGTTATTCCTAGTCCTGAAAATCAAAGGTGCAATTTATTTCAAACAAAGGCTGCTATTGGTCCTAATATGGCTTGCAAAGTCATTATTGATGGAGGAAGTTGCAGGAATTTGGCTAGCAAAGATCTATGTGCAAAGCTAAATCTGAAATATTTACCACACCCTTGACCTTATCATATACAATGGTTGAGTAGCACTGGACAAATGAAGGTGACTCATATGGTGCGTGTGGAATTTCAGATTGGTTCTTATAAGGATACTATTGAGTTTGATGTGGTTCCTATGACAGTTTGCCACTTATTATTGGGAAGACCATGGCAATTCGACAGAAGTGTGAAACATGAAGGAAGAGCCAATACTTATGAGTTGCATCATCATGGGAAGACTATTATTTTGAGGCCTATGACACCACAACAAATTTTAAATGAGTCTCAATCCAAAATAGAAGTGAAAGTTGAAAAAGAAAGTGAGAGGGATGAGGGAAAACAAAATTTACAAGCTATTGGGAGTGGTAGTCAAAACAATTCGAGTGGTAAAAATAAAAATAAGAGAGAGAGCCTATTATGCATGTTACCACTAAAGAGGATTTGAGGGGATTTAGGGAGGATCCTACATTAGTCCCTATTGTGCTTATTCACAAGGGAGAGATTTTGGTTTCTAATGATATGACCCCTATTCCTCTTGGTGTTTCTCATGTGTTGCAGTATTTTGATGATGTTTTTCCAGGAGATATTCCCTCGGGATTGCCACCATTAAGAGGGATTGAGCATCAAATTGATTTAATTCCTGGATCATCTTTGCCAAACCGAGCACCTAATAGAACAAATCCACAAGAGACAAAGGAGATACAAAGGCAAGTACAAGAGCTACTAGATAAAAGTTATATTCGAGTTAGTCTTTCTCCTTGTGTTGTTCCTGTTATTTTAGTCCCTAAGAAAGATGGTACTTGGCGTGTATGTGTAGATTGTAGAGAAATTAACAACATCACTATTCGTTATCGTCATCCTATACCACGTTTAGAAGACATGTTAGGTGAATTAAGTGGTGCTGCTGTTTTCTCTAAAATTGATTTGCGTAGTGGTTACCATCAAATAAGAATGAAAGAGAGAGATGAGTGGAAAACAACATTTAAAACAAAATTTGGTTTATATGAATGGTTAGTAATGCCTTTTGGTTTAACTAATACACCTAGTAGTTTCATGAGATTAATGAACCATATTTTGAGAGAATTTATTGGTAGATTTGTGGTAGTTTATTTTGATGATATTCTCGTATATAGCCACAATGAATATGAACATATTGATCATATAAGACAAGTTTTGCAAGTGCTAAGAGAAAATAAATTGTATGATAATCTTGATAAGTACACTTTTTGCAAAGATCACTAGTAGGAGTAGGAGATAGCTTAATAGTGACGAACAGAATTTTGCTACCGCTAGCAAAGCGGCGTTTGCTAGCGGTAACCGGCCAGTGGTATAGGTTACTGCTGGCGAAGCAGTTTGTTGGCCAGCGGTATGTCGACGTTTAGTGGCGAACACCCCTTTTGGTTCGCCGGCGGTATGTCCTAGTGGCGAACACCCCTTTTGGTTAGCCAGCGGTAAGTTCGCCAATGGTAGCTGGCCATGTTGGCCAGCGGTAGGTTTTTTAGAATGGCAACAGTTCGCCAGTGGTATACTCTGTTCGCCAGCAGTATATTTTCTGAAAATTATTTCTTTTCCCCGTATATTTGTATTCCACCAGTATATAAAATATGTTAATAAATAGATTAATACAAGTATTTATTTTATTCAATAGTTCAAATACATCAATACATCAAGAGCAATTACATCATTACATTCGTATAGGTCATTATTCAATAGTTCAGAATACACCATTACATCAATAATTTCTGGAATGGTACAAAATGATCGCCGTTGTTGTGTCGATGTCGTCGTCATCACAGCCGTGTGTCCACCGCAGCTCCGATGTCGTTGTCGTTGCCGCAGCCCGTGTCGACGTCGTCATTGCTGCAGCCCCATGTCAACGTCCTCGGTAGGTAAGAAAGCTGAAGATACAAAACTGAAAGCAAGTTTTACTTCAGTCAAGAACTGACCTAGAATCAGTATACTACTTCATTAAAAAAAAACAGATACTCCACAAAGTTAGTCCATAGACAAATAGCGGTAGGTTCACAATTGCTTAAATGGCGGTGGGCAGTAGCAAATTACAGCCTTATTTCTGTCGATTTAATTCCTTGCTGCCTTGTTCATGGCAAGTTCCAGATTTGTGTGGTAAATAATAATGCAGCTAACAAGTTGTTACAGGCAGGGATGCATTTGAAGTGCAAAGATAGGTAGACTAATATGCTAGAATTTCATCCAAATAAAAAAACTAGATCAAACAATTTTCCTTCTTGCAAAGTCAGTAACACAAAGTGCAACACCTAGAAATTAGCAACATTCTCTGTTCTAGTGAAACAGCAAAATTATATGTTCTACAAAAGGAGAGAAAAATCATCTGTTGTATAAAAGAAGAGATAAACAGAGCAAAGTGCAGAACAGAGTGCTTAACTGAAAGAAAATAGCAGATTGGGGCTTATGCACACAATATGCGAAACCGATTGGGGCTGTACTAACCTAAAGGAAGTGATCATTTGCGGGAGGGCCTCAAAGTTGACAAAATTTTACCGGGAGTACTACATGGGCCATTCCAGGATCAACAACATCCCAGCCAGACAATCCAATTACTTCTCAAACAACTTTCAAAATTACAGTAGCATTAGTTTTACTCAAAACAGAGCACACTTTTTCATCGGAAAAAGTACAGAACAATTACACACAAACAAAGCTTGTCCATATAAAAAATCTCCAACATCAGTTTTAGAAAGCTCAACGGTATCTCCTTGTAACAGAATATGCTCAGCTGACATAGAATTCCTCATATGTTTATGTTCTGATGATTACAAAATTTATGTCCTAAATTCTCCAAGTCTAAGCACACTACTCAGAGCAACCACAATGGGGGGCGCTTATACAAGCGCTAACAGGATTAAAAATATATTCGTGAGACAGAAAAGGCATGCAAGCCTCTACCCTTCCAACGCCGGGCGCTAGTTTTATCTTTCAACTGTACCTTCCGCTACTCACGTCAGGAGCGAAGCGTCGGGCGCATTTTCTTGCATCGCCGCTACATCTGACACCAGGATTCGATCTAATAACCGCCAACTGATCGGGAATAAAATCCTAGCGCCCCTAAATAAGTGTTACAAATCGTAGGCGCACTTGTAGATCTACCGAGGACAAAGCAATCGCAGCACGATGACGACACGAGATTTGTTAACGCAGTTCGGCGAACTCGCCTACATCTGCGGGGCATGACTATGGGCGCTCCTCCCCATCGATACCGCTGCACCGGCCGCCTTAGTCGCCGGCACAAGCCGCCGGCTCCCCTTGCGCGCCTGCTGCTATCAAGTCGCCATCGACGACAAGCCCGCCGAGGCAATACAGACGCACCAGATCTCAACGCCACGCCGGTCCGGCCGCCCCTGCCACGGGCGTCGGACCGTCCCCTCGTGATCTTGTGTCTAGCCTACTAGCTTTCGTCGTGTCTATTTGGGCTACCCCCGGTGCCTTTATATATTAGGCCAGGTTACACGTGTTCGACTCCAACACCTAACCTTCCGTTTAATTACAAGTCCTAGCGTAGCCCTACTCGTACACATATTCGACATATATTCCAACAAACTCCACCTTGGCGAATATGCCTTCGCCATCTTGAAGCCGTCATGCCGAATCTCTGTATACCTGGACTTGAACCATTAATCATGAGCTCCGTTGCTACTCCATTGACTCCATATGACTCCACCTGCAACCGTAGTCCCTTTCTTGTTTCACCACAGTCAATGCTCCCACGAAAATTAAGTTCTTCCCCACTCTTGTCTTGTGCTCCCAAATCTCCGGAGTATCCGTCCACCGCCATCACACAACGATCATAAAGTCACCATATCGACAACGCCGATGCATCGTCACCTTGGTACACTCATCCTTGATCTATGTGAAAGTGAACAACTCACATATTAGGTGTCACAAATAAGAGTTACCTGAACTCATCATTCTCGCAATTGTTGACTGCATCTCTGAAAGCTTGAAGAAATTTCGCCGTTGCCTTAAGTCATCTCCAGTCAAATTCACAACTGTCTCATCACCGCTTTCGCAGATCCTCCATGGCCAACACTAATCCATCTCCATGGTCTTGATAGATAGTTACCATCATGAACCCGTTACTCACCAACACTGGTTCAGCACCCCTTGTACTCATGTCTGACCACATGTCTGACCGCTAGTGCCGTGGTCTGTCGTTGTGTCCCGTGCTTACCGCACGCCTCGCCGCTATTACCGCGTCGAGCATCTGCAATCTTGGCCAAGATCTCTAGGGTCGCTAGACCCACACCACCTCAGGCCCCACTGCAGATAACCATCGGTCATACCCGACCAATGCCGAGTTCCACGCATCTCTTCGAACCCTGAGCTCCAGTACGAAACAACGTGCTTCTCGCCTTCCCGCTGACTAAGCTCCGACTCTCCGTATACTTACGTCGTAGCCCCTCCATCAGCTGAGTGGAATCGTCAGACTCCAGCTCCACCTTCAACATGACTCCTTGGTAGATGATCAGTCCACCCCCGCGCTCGTTGACTCCAAGCTTTCCGGTGTGCGCACCGCCTTGAGTCAACTCCGCGCCGTCGCATGTCGAAGCGCGCATATTCATGCGCCGCGTGTTTCCACGCCACAGAATTCGGACACCATCAGCCGTCACGCTCCTACGTCGTCGTTGCCGATCTTCACCGTATTCTGTCCCGTCAGACTGTCCAGTCCAACCCAGCCGAACGCATCCGACTGCAATCATGCTCCACCTTGCGCCTAGTACACCCGCCATATTGCTGTGCACTGTCCGGCACCCTATGTATGCATGATCTTTTCACGACACGTTCCATGCTTCTTGTCTATTTTAACAACACACCTGCTGGCATGCACATCTACTGCCGATCACCATCCGAAAGAGCATTAAAATTCTTCCATTAGCGATTCTCCTGGTAGCAACCCGTGTGCACTTAGCATAAAGCTGAAAATAGGCTAAGACAAAGCCATCATGGCTTCCTGCTTTGAACTTGTGTCACTCTTTTTTTTCAATTAACAAATCTCACATTGGATACGTATGCATGCATGTGCAGCCCCACAAGCTTTGGAATTGGAAACGATTTAGACCAGCCTGCCTGTGACGTGCTGCAGCGATGCACACAGGTGCCCCCACATGCACGTCACCTTCAGCTCCCGCGTGCGCTTGCCATCGCGCCCGCCGCCGCGTACTGGCCTCGTCAGGAATTGTCTCGATCCAATCTCGTAGCATGCAACTGCAAAGGAAAAATCCGATCCGTCCCGATTTCACGGGAGCACTCGCCGACTCCAGTCCTCTGCTCCACGTTGACAGATCTATTTTTCCACACACCTCTAAATCAACAAACCATCGCCTCCGAACCTTGCTCTGATACCACTTGTTATAAATCGTAGGCGCACTTGTAGATCTACCGAGGACAAAGCAATCGCAGCACGATGACGACACGAGATTTGTTAACGCAGTTCGGCGAACTCGCCTACATCTGCGGGGCATGACTATGGGCGCTCCTCCCCATCGATACCGCTGCACCGGCCGCCTTAGTCGCCGGCACAAGCCGCCGGCTCCCCTTGCGCGCCTGCTGCTATCAAGTCGCCATCGACGACAAGCCCGCCGAGGCAATACAGACGCACCAGATCTCAACGCCACGCCGGTCCGGCCGCCCCTGCCACGGGCGCCGGACCGTCCCCTCGTGATCTTGTGTCTAGCCTACTAGCTTTCGTCGTGTCTATTTGGGCTACCCCCGGTGCCTTTATATATTAGGCCAGGTTACACGTGTTCGACTCCAACACCTAACCTTCCGTTTAATTACAAGTCCTAGCGTAGCCCTACTCGTACACATATTCGACATATATTCCAACAATAAGCATCGCAATGTGGATGCTCTCACAAGCCTATGTATATTGTTCTAAAACTGAAACTGAAATTCAGTGTACACTAAATAACCCATGAAAAGTGGTCATCATGAATTCCTTGTACTCTTTAGTCTACAATAAAACATTCTACACTAAGTTCAGTATACACTAATTTATCCATGTCAGATTCAATACACACAAGAATGGGAGACAAGAGATTTTCCACCTCACCTTGAGAGAGGAAGAGGAGGGTAGCCCTAGACTCGATCCGCTCCGATTCGGCAAACGGCGCAGCCCTCGCCGGCGGCCGCGCTGCCGCTCAATCTGGACGCGGACAACAGCACGGACGGGAACCACCGAGCATGAGGCGAACACAGGGGACGGCAGCATGTCCATGGCCGAGCTCGGGAGCGGCCGTGGTGGCGCTAGGGGTCCGAGCTGGTGGCAGCAACAGATCAAGGGGAGGCCGACGGGGGCGGCGGCGAGCTCGCACACAAGGGGGGTCGTGCAGAAGCGGACGCGCGAGGTGCCGTGGAGGCAGATGGGCGAGCACACAGCTTGGAGTTCTGGTACCCCGACTTGGCCTCCTCCTCCCAGTTCTGCACAATGTGATTGTTCAGCACAGCCTGATACTGATAGAGAGTCAGTGACGGAAATTTGCCAGATGATCAAGAGGAGTTACAACTTACCTGCGGATGATCTCTGCTCGCCACAGGCTGGTGTCGTTGCAGGCGAGGAGGGCAAGCCGGAGCAGCGAGACCACGTCCGGGTTGCCCTTCCAGTACGCGGTGGGCACCCGGTCCGGCCACCACACCCGCTTGGCGCACTGCCTGATGCTCTTGAACTCGCGGCTCCACGGCTCGATGCGCGTCTCCGGCCAGCCCCAGAAGGACAAGTCCGGGAACGGGATGTCCAAGTGGTCGCGGGTGGTGCAGTACCGAAACCGCGGCGGCGGGGGCGGCACGCACTCGCCGCCGTGCTCCGTGCGGTTGAAGGCGGGCCGTTCCATGCAGTCGAACATGAGGTCCACGTCGGGGACACGGCCCGGGTGCCGACGCATGAGCTGCAGAAGGCTCCACTCGCGCGGCTCTGGACGCACGTGTAGTAGAGGTCCACGTGCAGCCGCGTCCCGCCGCCGGTGATGGTGACCCGCATGGACGCGCGGGCGCGGGCCGACTCCAGGACCACCCGTGTGATGCCGCCACGGCCCGGCGCGGCGCCGCTAGGCGCCGCCAGGTCATGGTGGATGGCGGCGAAGTAGGACGGGCACTGCCGCCGCGGTCTCGACGACGCGTTGAGTGCCGCCGCCGCCGCTGGAGGAGACTGGCGGCATCGCTCGATGGGGTTGGGGATGGGCGTTGCTTGGGGGAGCGCCGGTCGGAGGCATGGTTGTGGTGAGCGGCGGGGCTGATGGAGATGGGGATGGATGAAGAGAAGAAAGAGGATAAGAGGAAGAGAGAGCTGACGGATGGAGAGAGAAGAGGAGAAAAGATGCACATACTCCTTGCCTGTGTATAGGTGCAAATACACCGTTGGCGAAGCACATTTTTTATTCGCCAGCGATAGTTGGTCCCACATATAGCTGGCCAAACGGGCCGCCTGGCACGGCCCGACGCTGCCGAAAAAAGCACGGCCCGTATACGGCACGGCCCGGCTTATTCGTGCCGTGCCAGCCCACGGGCCGATATTCGTAGCTCAGCCCGGCACACGAGCACGACTGTGGCCCGACATGCCATATTTAGGCACGAAAGCCCATTTCATGGCCCGGCACGGCTGACCCAATTAGTGGACGGGAATTTTGAATTTTGACATTTTGGTGGGCCTGGGAGGAGGGGAAAGCGGGGAGGCAGCAATTTTTCTCCATTAGGGGGTAATTAGGCATGTAATTAGCCCATTTTAAATGTGATTTGTCTCAATTTAAGGTATTTTGTCATATTTAACCGTTAGAGGGCTAATTTAGTCCAAAAAATTGCATTTTTTCCCTATAAAAAGGGTTATCCACCCTCTAATTTAATCGTGCCATGTCGTGCCCATGCCGGGCCGCGTGCCGGCCCATTTACGTCGTGCCGTGCCATGCCGGCCCACGTGCTTCAAATCGAGGAGCGGCCCGGGCACTAACGTGCTTGTGCCGTGTCGTGCTCGTGCCGGGCCAAAAAAGTCGTGCTTCGGGGCCGGCCAAAAAAGCCCGGCCCGTTTGGCCAGCTATAGTCGCACCACATAGCACTCTGCCAATGCGTACCACGGCCACATAAAATTTGTTGCTCGCCAGCAGAACTGGACATACCGCTGGCGAACTAAAACAATTGTTCGCCAGCAATAGTAGCGTTGGCAAAAAAATGTGTCTGTCAGCGGTAGCATGGTGTCTATAACCATTTTTCTACTAGTGGATAAGGTCATATTTTCGGGATATGTAGTTTCTAAACATGGGATTGAAGTAGATACATAAAAAATTGAAGCAATTCAAAATTGGCCTATTCCAACTAATGTGAGTCAAGTTAGAACTTTTAATGGTCTTGCTGGTTTCTATAGAAGATTTGTGCCCAAGTTTAGTACCATTGATGCCCCATTAAATGATCTAACTAAAAAGGGAGTAGATTTCGAGTGGGGGTTGCTCAAGACATTGATTTTGATACAATAAAGGAGAAATTGATTTCGGCCCCACTATTAATGCTACCAAATTTTGATAAACAATTTGAGATTGAGTGTGATGCTAGTGGCATAGGTATTGGAGGTGTGTTAATGCAAGAAAAGAAACCTATTGCTTATTCTTCTGAAAAATTAAATGGTGCACAATTGAATTATTCTGTTTATGATAAAGAGTTATATGCACTTGTGAGAGTTTTAGAGGTATGGAAACATTATTTATGGCCTAAATAATTTATTATACATTCTGATCATGAGGCATTAAAATTCTTAAAGAGCCAATCAAATTTGAATAAAAGACATGCTAAATGGGTTGAATTTATTGAATCTTTTCCATACATCATTAAACATAAGAAAGGATTGGAAAATGTAGTTGATGATGCTTTGTCAAGGAAAAATATGCTACTTTCCAAATTAGAGATCAAGGTTTCGGGTTTGGAGGGAATAAATGATTTATATGCTGAGGATAATGAGTTTTCTATGCCATTTCATAATTGCACTAATGTTAAGGCATGGGAAAAGTTTTATATACATGATGGGTTTTTGTTTAGAGCTACCAAATTGTGTATACCCGAGTGTTCTTTGCGTTTATTCTTATTACAAGAATCTCATAGTGGAGGATTGATGGGACACTTTGGACGTGAGAAAACATTGCTTATGTTAGCTGAATTTTTTTATTGGGCACATATGAGGAGAGATGTCTATAGATTTGTGCAAAGGTGCATCACTTGCAATAAGGCCAAATCCAAGCTCAAACCCCACGGGTTGTATACTCCATTACCATCACCAAATACCCCATGGGAAGATATAAATATGGATTTTGTTTTGGGCTTGCCAAGGACAAAAGGAGGGCATGATTCTATCTTTGTGGTAGTGGACAGATTTTCTAAGATGTCCCACTTTATTGCATGCCACAAGAGTGATGATGCTTCACATATTGCTAATCTCTTCTTTAGAGAAATAGTAAGATTACATGGAGTGCCAAGGACAATTGTGTCAGATAGAGATGTGAAATTTATGAGCTATTTTTGGAAGACACTATGGGGGAAGCTTGGAACAAAATTCTTATTTTCAACAACTTGTCACCCCCAAACTGATGGCCAAACCGAAGTGGTGAATAGGACATTGTCAACATTATTGAGAAGCATGATCAAGAAAAATTTGAAGGAGTGGGAGGAGTGTTTGCCCCATGTGGAATTTGCATATAATAGAGTTGTTCATTCAACTACTCAATTATGTCCTTTTGAGGTGGTTTATGGGTTCAAGCCTATTACTCCTCTTGATTTATTACCACTTCCTACCCAAGAGAGAATTAATATGGAGGCATCCAAGAGAGCTGATTTTGTGAAGAAAATTCATGAGAAAACAAAAGAGGCAATTGAGAAGAGAGGAAGGCATGTGGTTGAAAGAGTAAACAAGAAAAGAAAAGAAGTGATATTTCGGCCAGGAGATATGGTGTGGGTTCACTTTCGAAAACATAGATTTCCCACCTTGAGAAAATCAAAATTGATGCCTAGAGGTGCTGGTCCTTATAGAGTTATTTCAAGCATCAATCATAATGCATACAGAATTGACCTCCCAATTGATGAGTTTGGTGTTAGCAATTCTTTCAATGTGGCTGATTTGAAACCTTACCATGGAGATGATCTTGCATCGAGGTAGATGCCTTTTCAAGAGGGGGAGGATGATGAGGACATCCCTAGCTCTTCACCTATTGTTACACATGATGATGTTCCAACACAAGCTAATTAAGTGAGGATTGGTCCCATGACAAGATCAAGGACCAAGCTATTACAACAACAGGTGAGTTCACTCCTACTTGAGTATAATGTTTATAATTGTGAGAACTTTATACTACCTAAATCCATGCACTTATGTATTCTCAGGTTTGTTGATAACACAAGCATGAAAGGAGGAGATCATGAAGAGGATATGCACATGGATGATGATGGACTTGAGGAGGAGATGGAGAACAAGTGCTAGCATGGTGAAAACAAGAAATAACAGAAAATAACAATTGTTATTCCTAGAATAACAAGGAATAATAGAGAATAACAATTTTTATTTCAATGATTACAAGGATATGGTGCCTCCACAAGGTCAAATGCACCTATTAGAAGTCCTAACAATGTTAGGCATGGTTTGTATACCACTATTGGCCACACCCCTTAATGGTGGGTCGGTTTGTATCCATTGTGAGTCGGTTTGGGTTTGTGTCCACCCAAACCATGAGTCCTAGTCCTAGTAGGGTTGTGCTTGCGCAAGGGCCCCCTCTCTTAGATTGGGCCACCCCTTATCAAGTACCCTTGCAGTAAAAGCACTCAGTCTTAGGCTTAGGGCCATACTTGGTTTTCTTCTCAGGAGCAGCAACAGATTTTCCACCCTTCTTGAAGTTTACCCTCGGCTTGCCTTTCTTTCATTTCTTGAAACTAGTGGTCTTATTGATCATCAACACTTAATGTTCTTTCTTGATCTCCACTTCAGCAGTTTTTAAGCATCGAGAGAAGCTCAGGAAGAGACTTCTTCATGCCTTGCATATTATAGTTCATCACGAAGTTCTTGTAACTAGGTGGCAGAGATTGGAGAACACAATGTATCCCTAGCTCAATGGGAATCGTTATTCTCAAGGCTATGAGCTTATCAGCGTACGCAAACATCTTGAGTACGTTCTCACAAACGGAGTTATTCTCTTCCATCATGCAGCTAAAGAACTTTTCTGAAACATCATAACTCTCAACTGCGGCATGGGTATCGAAAATCATTTTCAATTCTCCCATTGTAGGATAAGCAGTGTTGTTCTCGAAACGTTTTCGCAGCTCTGGCTCTAATCAATAGAGGATGCCGCAATGAACTATACCGTGGTCTTCTTGTTGAGTCGGATAAACATTTTTATCTTCATCAGAAACATCATAAGCGGGCTGGTCACCTAGTGGTGCATCAAGCACATAGAGCTTCTTGCAAGCGGTGAGGAGAATCCTCAGGTTAAGTGCCGAGTTGGTAAAGTTGCTCCAATTGTTCGCTTGTTTTTCTCTCTCCATGAACATATTGAAATTGAAGGTAGGTGGTGCCATGATCTACAACATATTTGCAAAGACTATTTAGACTATGTTTATGATAAATTAAGTTCAAGTTAATTCTAAAATTATCCCATGAACTCCCACTCAAAAACAACATCCCTCATTCCCTCTTAGTCGTATTTAGTGATTACACGAACCAAATTCACTACACCGAAACCGATCATCACGTGAGACGATGTAGTTGCAAAGGCGAACATCAACATGTTCATCATATCATCCATATGACTCATGCTTTACCTTTCAGTTACGTGTTCCGAGGCCATGTCTGTACATGCTAGGCTCACCAAGTAGAACCGTAGTATTGCGTGTGTTTCAAGGCCATGTATGTACATGCTAGGCTTGAAAACACCCGTTGTATGCGAACGTTGAGTCTATCACACCCGATCATCACGTGGTGTATCGAAACGACGAACTTTCTTAACGGTGCATACTTCAGGAAGAACACATTATTATCTTGATATTAAGTGAGAGGGATCATCTTATAATGCTACCGCCCCGATCTAAGAAAAATAAGATGCATAAAAGGAGAAACACACATGCATGGATAATGTGATATGATATGGTCCTTCTTGCACTTGATGTCCGTCTTGTGCATCATGGTATGATCTCCATCATTCCACCGGCGTGGCACCAAGGTTCGTGGCACCTCCATCTTGATTGTCCATTACAACATATCACATGGATATGATATACAACACGCATGCCATAAAAATAAGACAACCATATGGCTCGAGCCGGTATGTTAATAATTCACAAAAGATATGATCTCATACATAATGTTTGTAAAATTGACCATATCATATCACACGCCCTGCAAAAACAAGTTAGACGCCTCTAATTTATTTTTGCATATTTTACGTGGCTTGGGCTTACGAGGATAGAACCGTTCATACCTACATACAAGAACCACAACGTTGATAAAACATATTTTTAACAACCCTTTGTAGATTAGATCTTAACTATAGTAGGAGAAAAGGACACCCCCTTAGTCACAAGTGAGACAATTCTCGCGTACATAGTACTCGTAAACTTAGTCTAGTGCAGGTTCATCCTACTATGCCACTAAGATCATAAAATATTCAAAGAGGCAAAAACATGATCATGAACGCCCACATACTCCTATGTGTTCTACCCGTACAAATCATCTACGCATAGATCCGGCTCTGATACCACTGAAGGGTACGTTGCATAGAAAACAAAAAATTTCCTACGCGCGATAAACCCGAATGGCCAAGATATAATCTATGAGATGAAAGACAACGGGGAGAAAGAGAGTCTTGAGATAACATACCCTCGAAGACTCAAAGTGGTACGAGATAAAATCTCGTTGTTGGCGTAGTCGTACTCATGCCGATCACGAGCGAGAAGAAGTGCACCGCAATCCGGCGGTGCCTCCGTAATCGGTCACACGTTCAGCTCGATGAAGACATCCGTTCCCTTGATCCAGCGGGTAGTGGAACTAGAGGATCCCCCCGGAATTCCAGCAGCACGACGGCGTGGTGGTGCTGAAGAATCCCACGGTCAGGGCTTCGCCAAGCCGGAGACCATGGAATGGATCAGCGGGTGGAGGGAAAAGGAAGTGGGCAAGTGTGTGAAGAAGAGGGAGCTCTCACCCTCCTTTTATAGGGGAGGGGGAGGCAGCCCAAGGGGGGTGCGGCCAGCCATGGGTGCCCCCACCTCTTCCTCTCTTCATGTGAGTGGAAGCGAGGGGCGGACCCAGGGAAAAAAGGGACCGGGGACATCTATGTACAAAAAATTCACCAACAATTTTTTTTTTGAGAAATAAAATTACCGCCACATAACTACATAAGCTTATAAATATCCAAATATGATATAGATAGCAGCCTTCTCAGAATTAGTAAATCACCTGATAGCAATATGATAAATTTACTAATAAAAAAAGTGAGCAAACCTTTTCAAGGAAAAGACAGATATCCAAATAGTTCATAGGTTGCAAAAATGAAAATATTATTATGCTTGCAAACACTGTTACCTGCAAACACTGTTACCTGCATATAGAAAACACATGTTAGGATCAGCCGTGGAAATACTAATGGAGCTGATAACGATAAAAAAATTGCAAGGTATTAAACCATACATTTCATTTTTGGAAACGGGAACACTGCCCCACGGTTGATAGTTGCTGATTTCTTAATCAAATACCTTCCAATTATTTTCCTTCTTCTTCCCTGCCAAATAATTGAAACAATACCCATATAAGTTGATATGATAGTAAGAATGCTAGTATATTAGATTAATTCCTAAATCCTAGAAATTCTATAATTCTAGTCCTGCCGGATTGCATTGCATAGCAAATTCCTGAATCCTAGAAATTAGGTTGTGGGTGGGCCTAATACTAGTACTAGACGTGCAGCGCGCTTCGCCGCGTCGGGTGCTTCGCGCGGTGAACTGATTTGGCTCTTGCCGTTCTGTGTGTGGTCGTCTTGCGTTAAAGGATTTAACATGTCTCTCTTTGCTCTTGTCCCGGCTACACACATGCCTACACATACAGTCATGTGTCCGGCAAACGCAGTTCGGATCCATCTTTCAGCATGGATAATAGATTAACATGTATTAGCTTAGACGATCGCATTAACAAAAACATTCTAAAATGAGGCTTAGCTTAGATGATCGCATTAACAAAAACTATCTAAAATGATGGCTGGGCACACACATAGGCAGAAGTTTCATCGGTAGCTTAGTGCATAAGTTTCATCGGTGGCTTAGTGCATAGTAACAGTCCAAACACATATCTGATACACGAACTGTACCCACACTCACAAAACAGACACCCTAAACAAACTAATTTATTTCTAGAGGCACATTCGTCTCGACCTGGGAGCAGAGCACCGTCCATGCACACTATTGCCCAGCACGCTAGCACAAGAACATTGGGAGAGAACTGCATAATGTCTGAACCAAAATCGAGATCATCAGGAATGGACAAAAAAAATAGAGATCAAGCAAAAAAAAAAAATAGCACAACTATATTGCGCATCTCTTAGTTAACATCGTCCATGCTCGTTCCCCCGCTTCCTGCTATCCTGATCAGCTCCTCCATCCGTCCACCTGGCACGACTCTGTTGTTGGAACATCGAGCCTTTGAAAAAGGGAACACATCATCGTAGTCGTCGAGAATACGCAGTAGCCTCTTAACTATCTCATCAAGCAAGCCGATGACGACGTGCTCCTTATACCGAGCATAGTGCTCTGTCAATGTCGCTCATCGAGCTATACAATTAAGCTCTGAAAACTGGCTACATGCCATATTGCAGAAATGATTGTTTACATAGTCTACATTATATCAGGTTTCCATCATAATTTCCAAACCTAGCTTTTTACCCAGACTTCTAATTCAAAGTTGCACGGTTATCCACGGGTTTTCTTAAGCCTCGACGCAAATGGACATTCCCTAGCATACAAATCATACCTCACGCAGGAGATCATCCGCCCAGAGCTTGGCTTCCACACTCCCTGGACGTACACACTTAACCCAAGCTGCGCAATCATATCCCGTGCGATCTCCGTTCGAGGCAGACGGATCGCCTACAGAAAAAACACATCGACATTGATTATTTTGAGACAACGAACTAAGATGGGCAGATTAATGCCTGTGTACATGACAGACACATCGAAAAATGGGGTAAACCATGTACGCTTTCATCCGAAAACATGCATGGCTTCATTGATAAATAAAGAACCGCAGTGGATAAGATTATTCCAACCGCTTGCTAACCGACTCTAAAAAAACCCGAAAAGTGCGAGGTACCAAGTAATGGACCTGCGATGTTGATCTTACCATCTAGGTTATATACCCAATAAGATCTAAATTTTAAGTACCGCTCAAGTACAAATCAGTAAAAACTACAAAACATAAACTCCAAACAGATGATGTATAAACTGAAAAGAAACAAAAAAGGAAAACAACCTAAGATATCGATTTGTGTTGATGCGAAATAACCGAGCAAGGATCCAAAGAGAAAATGAGGGATGTAATTTCCCAAGGTAGTTGCATTAAAAAACAAATCTGTATTAGCAATCTGAATCACATACATATGTTCGACAGATTAACTACGGGTCTCATAGACCAACAAAGCCAATAACATTTTACTTGGATTTCTATAATAGAAACCTTTAGACTACAAAACCAGATAAACTTTTTAGGACTTGTTTGTTCTTTTCTAACTCTTGCATGCCTAGACTGTCACTATAGCACATGTATGTTTCTTTTCCTATGGTATCGCCGAGACAAAATTGTGTAACTATTTTTATCGCGCGGACAAATACACTGCGTGTCTACAAACAACTGGAAATAAATCTTATACGACCCAAGGCCAAACGACCCATATGTGGACCAATTCCTCGGAGCGACGCTTGGAAATAATAGACATGGAAAATCGGTTAAGAAGCCGACAGCGATGGAAAATAAATCGTGGAATCAGTTTGTGATTTTCTTTGCCGTGGTCTCGAGAAGTTGGTGCACATATGAGTCGTTTGTCCTTGGGTCGTATAAGATTTTCATCCCAAACAACTGGCCGTCAGTGAGTAGAGAGAACTAAAGTAAACGGGATAGAAAATAGATTGCGGCAATGATATTCTTGTCGACCAGGAACTCTGAAACTTCAATAGAGTGCATACTGAGCGGCCTTTCACTGAACCCAGAGCATCCTCGCATGTCCTAGATCTTGTGACAACGGGGCGACGCGCATCACCAGGCCTGGAAAACGCTTTAAGAGGCATACACATCTCTCGCACCCGCAAACCACAGCATGCACGGCTCTGTTCAAATTACAATTTTTAACTTGGCTAAATTAGATGCAAAAGTTCAGATGGAATTATAAATTTTGAATTTGGCTAACTTAGACGTAAAAGTTCACATAGAATTACAATCTTTTATCTGGCTCAAAAGTTATAATAGCTAGCTGTGATCTGACCGATCGATTCGAACCAGCTAGCTAGCACCACGGCTCAAATCGATCGATCTATCGATTCCGAGCTAGCTAGCTGGTGTACGGTGTACTAACCACTTCGAGCGCCCGACGAGCAGGCTATAAACTGCACAGGCCTCTTCCTGTCCCTGACGGTGCCCATCCATCGCCCGCTACGGCTCCCAGCGAGCCCTACGGCAGCGAGCTGAACGCGCCCACCCGGCTCCCTCACCGCCACCGTATAGTCCTCCAGCACCGCCCGGAGCGGCTATCGCAGAGACAATGAAGTGCTGGAGGCGACGGTCCTCTTGAGCCACCCCGCGTCGCCATTGGAGCGGGAAGAAGGCCGCGGCGTGGGACTCCAGCGCGTTGGTGAGGCTGTGGTTGATCGCGCGAAAGAAGCCGACGCCGCGGCACGCACATCCGCATCATGTGCTGCTGTTCTTGGCGCACCCGATGTAGATGTACTCGAGGACGCGGTTGCGGCGTGCACAGAGAGGCTTGGTTCGGAGAGTGGCGACGTTGTCAGGGAGATCGATTAGCTACCGGCCGTCGTCGAGGAGCACGAGCTGTCCGCGTCTGAATCCGCCAAGGCCAGGTGATGCCGTCCGTCGTTGAGGAGCACGAATCTGCCACGGCCGTCTTGGAGTGGGGTTTCGCCAGGTGATGCCGCCGACGGAAGCGCAACCGAGGCGCGTTTGGCGATTGCTACGATGACATGGACGTTGCTTCTTCCCCGGATCCACCAACGCTACACGTACCTACAGCACGGGCCGGCAGTTCACGATACACCTCTGCGGCCCACGCATGCGACGAAGAGGCCCACCCGACCAACAACAGCAGGAGCAACAAAGCCCCACATCCAGAGACGCAGAGCGAACCAGGATCGCTGAGAGAGCTTCCAGCCCATGGAACTTATAGCTAAAGATAATGTCAAATTAGTGCTATAGACAATGAATTAGGACCACGTACTAGTACTTTGATTCGACCGTGCATTGAAAAGACCTACTCCCTCTGTATCAAAATATAAGATGTTTTAGCATTTTGTAGATATAATGTATTTAGACATGTTTTAGTGTGTAGATTCATATGCATCTTATACTAAAACATGTCTAGGTACACATTGTCTAGTAAATGCTAAAACATTTTATACTCCCTCCGTTCCATATTAGAAGACTCTCAAATAGATATATTTAGTACTAAAATATGTCTAGATACATCTATGTGGGAGTCATCTAATATGGAACAGAGGGGGTATTTCGATACGGAGGGAGTAATATTTAACGGTTGAGACTGTAATATCTCGACGCCGATATGGCGCCGCCCGGCCGGCCGGCACACGTGACACAGCGGAGTGGCGGTGGCGGAGGGCAGCCGCGATCGTCGAAGAAGGTAAGTCGGCCGACGCCCGCCTGCTCTGATCTAAATTTTCAGAGACGAACTGGCAGAGTTTTGCCTCGTTGGGCGTTACTCAATCGCTAAATACCTAGACACACGATGTAGGCCGTTTCAGACGTGAGAAACCGTCCTAGCAAGTTGATTGGTACTGTTTTTTCCTTACTGGAGTTTGATAAAGAAGGCTGGGCCGCAGGGAGCGGGGGCGCTGGTACTGGTTTGACTGGGGGCATTGCTTCAATCGTACAAGACATGTACAGGGACGATTAAAAATTGACTAGGGTCCGATGCCCCCACTCAGCACAACGTGCGTCCGCCCCTGGTGGAAGCCCCACTCACACCCACTCATACTCCCTTAATTTTCCACTTAGAAAATCCAAAGGTTTTTCTTTAATAAATAAATAAAACATTTTTATTTCTTTATTTGTATTTGTTAATTCCATTAACAAACATTTTGCATGAAGCACCTCAAATCATTTGTTAATTCTATTAACAACCATTCGACGAAAAACCCTTGAACTATTTCAATTTTCCTCAGAACAATTTCGGAGCTGCCCAAAATATTCTTCGACATTTCGTATCCTCTCTAACGCTTCATCAAACTTAAGTGTGTCATCCAATGGTTCGTGAATAATATATACATGATCGAGACTCCTCTCCGATCAATAATCAACAGCGGGATCTCGAGATCAGTGATGACTCATATATATTCAACAATGACTCTCGTGATCGTATGAACCTTTCAACATCGTAACGATTTCCCTTTGTCTCGCGATATTTTACTTGTCCGAGATCCGATCACCGGTATCCACCATACCTTGTTTGATCTCGTTATCCTACACGTACTCTTTTCTCGTTCCCGTGATATAACATCCTTGTGATCATATCACGTGCTTGCAAGCGGTGTCGATGTGATATCACCGAGAGGGCCCTGAGTATATCTCTCCGTCATATTGGATGGACAAATCCCATTCTTGATCTATGAGCTTCAACTAACACTTCCCGAATACCTAATGCCACCTTTATAGTCACCCTGTTACGGTGTGACATTTGATGTCATCAAAGTATTCTTTCGGTATTAGTGATTAACATGATCTCATGGTCTAAGGAACAATGTTACTCCGAATGTAAGACATAACAACAAAACTAAGTGACTTGATCGTATTGTTATACTTTGTTAGTGTCTAAGTTCATCACGTCGTTATCCTAATGACATGACCCCGTTATTAACAACATCCAATGTCTATGATCAGGAAACCTTGATCATCTGTTAATCAACGAGCTAGTTAAAAGAGAGACTTCACTAGGAACGTTGGTTTGTTTATTAATCACTCATGTATTAATTTTTCCGGTTAATACAATTCTAGCATAAGAAATAAACATCTATCATAAACAAGGAATAACATAATAAACACTTTATTATTGCCTCTCGGGCATATTCCCTTCAAAAAGTAGATTCATGTGTTTTCAGGTGAAGAAGATGCTCACATAAGAAATATGAATTAGATCAAAAGAGAGAATCAAGAAGCAAGTATAAAACAAATTTAAGTATAACACACTTTCTATGCATATGAATCTTGTAAAGAAACATATTAAAAAAGCTCAAACTAGAAATCATGGGAAGGTGGAACAAGAGCAACTTCAAAACTTTCAACAAAAAGAGAGGTGTTTTAGTAACATGAAAATTCCTACAACCATATTTTCCTCTCTCATAATAGTTTTCAGTAGCATCATGAACAAACTCAACAACATAATTATCACATAAAGCATATTTGTCATAGTCTAAAAGCACACAATTCATACCAAGCTCCAAGAAGTGTGATCAAAATTTAAAATCAGCTCCTCCTTTTCCCCACTTTTAGCAATGTTAAGACAAAATGATTGATCACTCATAAAAGGCATTGGACACATTATAGCAATCATATTTTCAGTAGCATTATAATTTATAGCATCAAGTAACATAGGACCATCATCTAGCGCATTATCATAGAAATTATCTAAACAAACTTCCTCATTATCATGCACATCAATAGTTGGAATAATTAGAGAATTATCATAAGATTTATCAAAGTAGCATGGATTATCATAAATAACAGTACCAATATCATTCTCACAAGTTTCATTCATACTAGTATCAAGGTCACAAGTATAGCAAGTATCAACTCCATCAAAAAAGGGATATTTCAGAAGAATCAATAGGATAATCACAATTATGAGTTAAAGTGTTACTCTCATTTGGAGGTAGACATGCGTTCCATTCTTCGTCCTCTTGATCATCACTCTCCTCCTCTTTTTCATCCAATGAGTTTTCAGATTCAGCAATTTCTTCTTCCATAGGCTCCTGCAAGGCATTAGTCTCTTCCTTAAGTTGAGAGCATTTATTAAGATATTCTATTATGTAGTAATTACAATCCTTGTAATTATCAAAGCAATATTCAAGTATAGCATAAATCTCGTATTTATAAGGTGCATCATCAATACTTTCAAGTAAATAGGAAATTGCGAATGCACCCTTCCAAGCAATAAATTCTTCAATTTGTTCCACATCATATAATTCATAATTTCCCTTAAACATAAGAAGATATGGTAACATTATTATTATACTCACATTGAAAAGGGAGGCGTTTATACCTCCTACAGCAACAATATTTATCAAAGGAATAAATAACATTATAGGTAGAACACAAGTTTCTAGCATAGTCATGCAATTTATTAATTTGTTCCAATAAGTGTTCCCCTTTTTGTGACAAGCGGTGTTCCTTATAATATTTTGTTGTTCATATGTGAACCCATATTGCCTATAAGATCTAGTTTCAAAGACATCAAACATTGATAGCAAGCATGATAAAGCAAAAATAACAACTAGAATAAGAACTAATTTTGTGTGTGTTATTTATATAGAGAAACAAACAAGATAAAATAAACTAAGAAAAACAATAATAAAGTAAAGAGATTGGGGGTGAGAGACTCCCCTTGCAGAAATTCTCTTCCTCCCCGGCAACGGCACCAGAAAATATCTTGATGGTGCAGGTCTTGCACTCGTTGGGAAACCCCAAGAGGAAGGTATGACGAGCACAACATCAATTTTCCCTCAGAAAGAAACCAAGATTTAATCGACCAGTAGGAGGAAGGATTAACTTCAGAAGGTTGATGCAGCTGAGATGGAAGGACGCACTACCGGTTCAGCAACAACGTGGAACCTACACAACACAATCAAATCACTTTGCCCCAACGAAGCAGTTAGGTTGTCAATCTCACCGGTTTTGCTGATAACAAAGAGGTTAAACATATTGTGTGGAAAACAATATGAGAACAATAGCATTAGTATGAAAATAGTAGAAGCGGTGTGTGTATTATCAGTATGAGGAAATGGACCGGGGTCCACAGTTCACTAGTGGTGTCTCTCCGTAAAAGATAAATAACATGTGTGGTGAACAAATTACAGTTGTGCAATTGACAAAAATGAAGGCTGCACCGTAGTGCATATGCAAGAAATAAAGATTACTATGTGATTCATGCGGGTATTACAACAAGATACATAGACCGTCATCCAACTGCATCTATGACTAATAGTCCACCTTCCGAATATTATTCAAACAAACATTGGGTATTAAGTTGCAAACAACAGATAATCACAGTAAGCAAAGTGTGTAATGTAAACAATGTAAACTAAGTAAAAAATCGTTGTTTTCTCCCTAATGGCAACAACACATCCTCCATTCGTCACGTTTCTGTCACTCGAGCACAGATGCAAAGGAGGCATGAACCCACTATCGAGCATAAATACTCCCTCTTGGAGTTACTAGCATCTACTTGTCCAGAGCATCTACTAATAACGGAGAGCATGCAAGATCATAAATAACATATTCATGAAGATAACATGATAGGTTGATAATCAGAAGACATAGCATTCAACATTCATCTGATCCCAGCAAACACAACATGTATCATTACATAAAGATGATCTCGATCTTGTAGGGCAGCTCACAAGATCTAAACATGAGGCATAAAGTGGAGGATACAACCATCTAGCTACTTATATGGACCCGTAGTCCGAGGATGAACTACTCATGCATCACTTCATAGGAGGGCATGGTGGTGTAGACCCCTCCGGTGATGAATTTCCCTCTCGGCAGGGTGCCGGGTGAAGGATCGAGAGGTTAACTAGAGGGGGGGTGAATAGGTTAACTACAAATTTTAACTTCTTTTTCAAGTTAACAAGGCAAAGCTCAAATATAGATTATCTAGAGTATGCAACTAGATGGACAATCCTATATGTTGAGCAATTACGACTAGCACAAGGTGAACAATATGACTAAGCTAGTAGTAACAAGTAAAGATAAGTTGAGGAATAACCGAACATAATGACGCGGAGATTTATCCCGAAGTTCACTTCCCAATGGAAGCTAATCTCCGTTGGAGCGGTGCGGTGCCACCAAAGTGGAACACCGAGTAGGCCTCAAATGCCACACCGTATCTCCTTCGAGATCTTCCACCGATGTGGATAGACTCGACTCACTATGTTGCCGTTGAGGTTGACAACTAGAACCTTTACAAGGATGAGGCACACTCCACAAGATTGGAGGGTCCTCACCAAATCCCAAGAGCCGCCAAGACTCCGAGAAGCAAGATCCACGGGCACAAAAGCACCGGGGATATCAACAAGGCTCCGAGCTCCGATGAACTAAGAGCAACAAGATTCCTAGCTCCAATGAACTAAGAATGACAAGATCCCTATGGGATGAGTGGATGGATTTCTAATCGGCTCGGTGGAGTTGTAGATCGGGGGTGTCTCCTTCAAATCCCAAAGTATCACGAGCTTTGGTTGGGGATTTGTGGAGATCTTGTTCTTGATGCTTGAGCTTGGTCAATCAATGGTGGTGAGAGAGAGAGTGAGTGGGATTGACAAAGAGCAAAGGTAGGTGAAGACCCCAAATATATACTCGTTGTCGAAATATGGCCGTTTTAAGGGAGCATCCCCTTTCCTGCGTCCCACCCCGGCCTGGGGGCCGGCCTGGCCGGCCTGGGAGCAGCCAGGGCCGGGCCAGAACCCACCCCGGCCTGGGGGCCGGCCTGGGGCCGGCGTGGGCACCAGGGCAGGCTGGCGTGGGGGCTGCCGACCCGGCCTGGGGCCGGCGTGGGACAGGGGGGAGGCCGGCCCCCCACCCGGGCGCCCCGGCCTGGAGGCCGGCCTGGGGCCGGCGGGGGCGAGGGGTGAGGCCGGACCCCCACCCGAAAGCACCAGCCTGGGGGCCGGCCTGGGGCCGGCGTGGGGCTGGCCAGGAGCTGCGCCAGCCCGGCCTGGAGCCCGGCCAGGCCGGCCTGGAGGCCGGCCACCCTGCTTCTTTCTTCCTTTTCTTCTTTCTTTTCGCCGTTTCTTTTCACTTCTTCCTTGTATTTTCCCGTAGCATTTTCTCACTTATTGCTGAACTTTGTAAGACATTTACGGGACTATGTTTTCTGAGTACACTTAGCAAACCACATTAGTCCATCTATATGTTGTAATCAAACACTCAAAACAGGATTTAGAACCTATGTTCTTTCAATCTCCCCCTTTTTGATGTTTGATGACAACATACGGATTTGCATAATAGATAATATTGCATGGCTATTTGTGAGAGAAATAACATGTATTCGTACTCCCCCTATTTGTGTGCACATACCAATTGACATGTATATTTTATAATCATGATGATGATGAGACTATACCATATTTATGTGAAGTGCAAGAGATTAGTTCATCCATGATTTTTACCATTGAAGATACACATGTATGAATAATAATGTTTATTTCTTTCAAGATCTTACCATAGCACTCTTCTTATGAATAATACCTTCACTCAATATGGCTTCAATATATGGAAAATAGTGAGTGGAGGAAATAACTTGATAATCTTGCTAAGATCTTCAATAACCATTGTCACACACATAATATAGAGTACGATAGATAGTTAAGAACATAGTCTTACAATAACACAAAGGTTCACAAAGCACACAAATAGTTTCAACTAGAAAGCAAATCACAACGATAAGACGCAAATGAATGCATGTGATGCAATGCAATGCGTGAGTGGTTCTCCCCCTTGGCATCATACACCAAAAAGGGAGAAAAATGCAATGCGATCACTCGTCGCCCATCTCATCCTCATCCTCGTCCTCATGGAGGTCCTCGTGTGGAGCCTGACTGGAACTAGCCTCAGCGGTGGTGTATGGCCCCGCAAAAGAGCCGAGAGAGGAAGCATCATCTCCACACCAATATGTATGCTTAGACATCCACTTTGCCTCGGAAATCTCTTCGGAGCTGGAAGGGCTAAGAGGAATCTTGAGTGCAGTTTGGATGGCGCGCTGACGGCGACTAGATGCTTTCCCTTTGCGATACGCCTCATAATCTTGATGTTGCTTATCAATGAAGAAACAATTCATCTTCTGAAGAATCTTCTTAAGATTAAATGTCTCAGGAGCAGGAGAAGGTGAAGGAGAGCGGCGAGTAATGGACTCGGTGCGGGTGCGCTTAGGCCTTGGCTCATTAGCAGTCTCAACTGGAGCATCATACATGAGAACATTCTTCTTTGGAGTCACTTTGGCATAATTGTTGAGGAGACCTTCGGGAATGCGGGTCTCAATAAGACGCTGAATGTATGAGCCATAGATGGGTACCCTCTTCTCCTTAACCACACTCTGCATCTCATTCCACATATAGTCTAGTACATCCAACTGCTTCCTTGCTTGCATCCGAGACTCAATGTGGAAGAGGAGGTTGATCATCCACTTGCGTACCTCGCCCTTCTCACCGAATTTGGCGGCGATGGTGTTGCGAAGAAAGGCATGTATCATGTACCAATGCTCAGAGAAGAACTTGATCCTAGGAATATGCATGGAACCGGTACCTTCGGGATAGCAATGACGAATCCCATCCTTGGCCTTCATAATCTTGGAGGGCTCCCCATGAACACGGAAATAGAATGTATAGTCAAACCGGTATTCGGGGATACCCAATATAGCACCAAACTCATCCATGGTAGCCTCACACTTGGTGCCACCGCTCATCCATATCAAAGTAGGTGGGAGACGCGTGGGACCGCCAGAGGCGAAGTGAACGGTGGAGTAGAACTCCCTGAGCAACTCTGGAGAGAACGGATGAGCCAGTGTGTCACCCATGAGAGGAGTGAGGTTGTGGTAGTCCATGATGGTCATCACTTCAGGCCACTTGTTGCGAGCATACTCAATGTCAAAGAAGTGTTGATCCACATGAGTGTGCTGTAGCTTGCCAAGAATGAATTCATGCATTACTTGATGCATGTTGCAATAAAACCGATTATCCGAGCATGTCCTTTCACCAAAGTCATATGGGTTAAACTTCAGCCTAGCTTCCTCAAAATCAGCAGCACTAAGGCCACCCCAGTTCCTGATCACGGGTTCCTTTGGATTGATAGGAAGGGCGGATCTCCGTGAGGGAGTAGAGCCAGCAACATCTTGAGCACTTTTCTTGCGAGGGATGCGAGGACGGAGAGAGCGAGAGGCATCCTCATGAGGAGAGTCACCTGAAAGATATGATGCATATAGATGGAATATGATAATGAGTGCACATGGTCGTTTGATTTATGTGAGAGAAAAAAACTTAAAAAAAATGAATCTATGGGACAATGACATGGTAAACGAAATACTAGCCCAAGGGGTGTTTGCATATTATCATATCATGTGGATAGTAGTGTTTGATGTGAAACAAAATATTTGGTATTTAAGCATACAAACAACCATGAGAATGTAAAAAAAATATTTAAGTGATATCATACACATTAGGTCTTAATGATAGAACAATTGGATCAAGTAATGAAATTTTTTGAATATGTATTCATGGTCATAGTCATGATATCGAGGGCTAGGTGAGCATCAACATGGCATAAACATAAGAATATGTGGCACATATGTCATGAAAAAAAATATAATAGATTATAGTGGAGTAACCCGAGCATTAATCGATTATGAGGATCATGGCATATCATACGAAATAGATGGAACATATGTGATGAACAAAGCATGATAGAACCTAGTGGTATGAACCCTAGTATGAACCCTAGCATATGAATCCTAGTACAAACGTATCCATGGATAGGATTGAAACGAGTGACATAGGTGTGGCATGAACCCTAATATGATGAGATGAAAACAAAAACAAAAAAAATCTAGCACATGAATATGAGTACGAGCACACACATGGATGGCACTAACATACATATAACACATAGAAAAGCCCATAGAAAAGGGGGAGGAGGAAGAAGGGTGGTTGGTGGAGTGGGGGATGTGTAGGGAAGAGAAGGGGGCGTGGGGGGGGGGTTGGCAGCACCCACCCCGGCCTGGGGCCGGGCGAGGGGCCGGCCAGGCCGGCTCGGCGCGAGCAGGGGCGGGAGCCCCCGGCCTGGGGCCGGTGCGCGGGGGGGCGGGGCCGGGCACGAGGCCGGCAGGGTGGCCGAACGCCCCGGCCTGGCCCCCGGCCTGGGGCCGGCTCGGCGGCGGCTGGGGCCGGGGTGGGGGGGTGCACGCGCGAAAAAAAAAAATTTGTTTGTTGATCTGTTTGGTAGTGTGTGTGTGTGTTTTGTGTTGTTTTTTTTTTGAAACAAAATGAAACACAACTTATCAAATCACAACATGCGATACATAAAAAATATTGTAATTCAAGAAATTTTCATGATATGTAATCTAACAACATTTGTTTAGTAGAGCATTTTTAATTGACCATGTGCACGAATGATATGAGGATTATGATATGCATAAGATGTTTTCATTTGCATCCAATGGGGAAAAAAGAGAAAACGAAATGAGCAACATTGGATACTAATGAAATATGAACTCAAAGAGAGAAGCAATTGAGTGAACACTCGAACACAAATGTTGGATGGAGAAATGGGCGGTGGCCGTAGCCACCATGTATGAGTATGTTCGATATGACACCGCGAAGATATATCTTGGGTGCATTGTCGAGACTCATCATTTAAGCACATGATGTCATTAAAAATGATCATTTAGGCATGATTTGTTTATTTATGCATAATAGAGGTAGTGTTGACTCATCGATTGAGCTACACTCCCCCTATGTCTATGCGTGCATTTAAATCCAAATAAGAGTCTAGTAGGGGTGTGTATGCGAGATTTCCAATCAACTAAAATTGCTTGCACATATGATGTTGAGCTCACTCCTTAATTCCTTGAATCTCTTCACATCTAGAGGCTTGGTAAGGATGTCGGCAAGTTGATCTTTAGTGTTGACATAAGAGAGTGAGATATCACCATTTGCCACATGATCCCGAATAAAATGATACCGAATCTCAATATGCTTGGTCTTGCCATGAAGTACCGGATTGTGACCAATTTTAATGGCACTCTCATTATCACATAAAAGAGGCATTGTCTTAATCTTAATTCCAAAATCCTTAAGACATTGCCTCATCCATAAGAGTTGAGAACAACAACTTGCGGCGGAAATATACTCCGCTTCCGTGGAGGAGGTGGCAATACAATTTTGTTTCTTGGAAGACCAACACACGAGAGACCTACCAAGAAATTGGCAAGCACCCGAGGTTGATTTTCTATCCACTTTGTCACCTCCCCAATCCGCATCCGAGTATCCCACAAGATCAAAAGTTGTGTTTGATGGATACCAAAGACCATGAGTTGGAGTGTCAACCAAGTACCTAAGAATTCTCTTGACCGCAATCATATGGCTTTCCTTGGGGTTAGATTGAAATCTTGCACACAAACCCACACTAAACATAATATCCGGTCTAGATGCACAAAGGTAAAGCAAAGATCCAATGATGGATCTATAGAGTTTGGGGTCTACCGGTATACCTTCATGATCCAAAGAGAGATTTGTGGTAGTTGGCATTGGATAAGGTAATGGTTTGGCATTAATCATATCGAATTTCTTGAGCATGTCTTGAATATATTTGGCTTGACAAATAAAAGTCCCTTCATGATATTGCTTGATCTCAAAACCTAGAAAGAACTTTAATTCTCCCATCATAGACATCTCAAATTCACTTGTCATTAGTTTGGCAAATTGATCTACAAAACTCACGTTAGATGATCCAAATATAATATCATCAACATATACTTGGCATACAAAGAAATGTCCATCTACACTTTTGGTAAAGAGTGTGGGATCAATTACCCCAAGCACGAAACCACGATCCACTAAGAACTCCTTTAAGTGATCATACCAAGCACGTGGGGCTTGTTTGAGGCCATACAAAGCCTTGTGGAGGTAGTAGACATGGTTAGGATACTTGGGATCTTCGAATCCCGGAGGTTGTTTAACATATACCATTTCATTTAAAGGTCCATTTAGAAAGGCACTTTTAACATCCATTTGATGCAAGATGAAGTTATGACTAGTGGCAAATGCAAGCAATATACGAATGGATTCAAGCCTAGCTACGGGAGCGAAAGTTTCACCGTAGTCAAGTCCTTCGACTTGAGAGTAGCCTTGAGCAACCAATCGTGCTTTGTTGCGAATCACTTGCCCATGAGAATCTTGCTTATTCTTGAACACCCATTTAGTTCCAATGATATTGTGATCCTTGGGTCTTTCCACTAGAGACCATACTTTGTTCCTTTCAAAATTATGGAGCTCTTCATGCATAGCTTGAACCCAATCTTCATCTTCAAGAGCATCATATACTTTGATGGGTTCAACATGAGAGACATATGAATGAATACCACAAAACTTGAGCACTTGTCCACGAGTGGAGACACTTCTTCCCAAGCCACCAATTATATTCTTTTGATATAGTGACTTTTGTTGCAATCTTGATGCTTGACGAGACTTGATACGAACTAGAGCATCATCGGGATGTTCATTTGGTGGGACATCCTCATCATTTCCTTCATCAAGACCATTGTCCACCCTTATTGGAGTTCTTGGAGAAGTATCACCAAGACCACTTCCACCATTATCATTGGGTGGATCTTGATCACTTTCTTGATGAGAGATATCCACATTAAGATCTTCTTCTTGTTCTTGGTTTACCATTTGATTGGTGGTTGATGTAGAGGGCTCCACTTGCGTAGAGCTAGTTCCATCTTCATTTGCCACAAGGTGTCCCTCAATGGGTATAAGTGGACCTACACCCATTCTTCCTATGGCTATGGAGGATGGTTCATCACCTACATCATCACAATCAATTTGCTCCACTTGGGAGCCATTATCCTCATGAAATTCCACATTCATAGATTCTTCAACACACCCGGTGGATATGTTGTAGACTCTATAAGTGTGGGAGTTCGTGGCATAACCAACAAAAATACCTTCAAATGTTCTAGCATCAAATTTAGACAATCTAGTTCCTTTTATGTATACTTGGCATTTGCACCCAAAAACTCGAAGATATGAGAGGTTGGGTTTGTTACCGGTTAGAAGCTCATATGGAGTCATACCAATCATCGGACGAAGGAAGAGTCGGTTAGATAGATGACAAGCGGTGTTGATAGCTTCGGCCCAAAAGTTATATGGGGATTTGAACTCGGCCATCATAGTTCTTGCCATATCAATAAGTGTGCGATTCTTTCTCTCCGCAACACCATTTTGTTGAGGGGTGTACGCGGCGGAATATTGATGTCTTATCCCCTCATTACCCAAGAATTCATCCATGGTGTAGTTCTTGAACTCGGAACCATTGTCACTCCTAATGGATAAGATCTTGGTGTCATATTGGCGTTGCACTTCGGTAGCCCAAGTAATGAATCTTTCTTGAGTTTCACTCTTCTTCTTGATATAGAAAACCCAAGTGTATCTTGTATAATCATCAACAATAACCAAACAATACTACTTGCCACCAAGACTATCATATGTGGGAGGACCAAATAGGTCCATGTGAATGCGCTCAAAAGGTCTTGTTGTGGCGATGATAGATGTTTTGGGATGATTCTTCTCATGCATCTTTCCGGCAATACAAGAGCTACAAGGACGATCTTTGGAAAAATTCACACTTGTTAGTCCTACCACGTGCTCACCCTTCACAAGAGTTTGTAGATTTCTCATACCGACATGGCCTAGGCGACGATGCCAAAGCCACCCCACGTCGGATTTAGCCATTAGACATGTGGCAATATGTGTAGTTTCTTTCGAGAAATCCACTACATACATACCGTTTTCCACAAATCCAACAAAGGCTACTTTAAGAGAAATAGTGTGAAGGACAAGCACATGGTGACGCCCAAATACGCATGTAAAATTGCATTCACAAAGTTGCAAGACGGAAAGAAGATTATAGCCAAGGGACTCAACAAGGAGGACTTTCTCAATGGATGAATCCGGAGAAATGACCACCTTGCCATGTCCCAATACCTTAAGTTGTGAGCGATCACCAATAGTTACATGAGCAAACTTGAGAAGTTGGAGTTTCAAGTCTTCTAATACTTCTTTGCTTCCGGTCATGTGTGCGGAACAACCGCTATCAATCATCCATGATGTTCCACCGGAAATGCAACCCTACAATAAATCAACTTCTTGTCTTAGGTACCCATTTTTGGATGGGTCCTTTTTTGTTAGTCACAAGGGTCTTGGGAACCCAAATAGCGTGCTTGTAATCATCACCATATGAGGTGCCTACATACTTTGCATAAACATGACCATTAGTAGATTTTAGAAGCACATAGGATGGGTTATACTTTCCCGCAAAGTTGTTGTGAGAAGTAGTGTTCCTAGAAACAATACTTTTAGCAATAATATCAAACTCATCTTCCTCATTAGCCAACTCCCCCTCCTTCACAAAAACAATAGAGTTAGTGGAGGGAGTTGACTTCTTCTTGTAGGCCACCTCCGATGAGGAGCCAAAACCAAGACCTTCTTTACCAACAACTCTCTTATGATTACTCAAAAGATCATTGAGGTTCTTTTGGCCTTGGATGCATGTGGCAAGGCCCTTGTTGAGTTGTGCCTTCAACCTATTGTTCTCCTCAATGAGAGTTGCCTTGACACACAAAGGGTTAGTAGCACAAGAGTTTTCATTCATAATTCTAACTCCTTTTAAGGTTTTGAGCTCATTTGAGATAGTACGATGATCAATTTTAAGCTTATCAAAATCCTTAATGAGTTCATTATACCCTTGGTTAGTTGCATCATTTAAACTCATGAATTCCGTTACCTTAGCAAAAGCATGTTGACAATCAAGTTTAACCTTAGCTATGTCAATTGCAAAGGTTTCTTCAATGCTTTCTTTAAGGCAATGTGATTCATCTAGAGCTTTCTCAAGCTCCTCAATTTTATTAGCATCATCACGAGCAAACTTTTCAAGCAACATTATTCTCTCCTCATGTTCATCAATGAGGCCATGTGCCTCACTTAATTGATCCATGAGAGAGACAAAAATGGATTTAGTTTCTCCTTCTAGTTTTTCAACAAAGTTTGTCAAGGGATCTTCCTCGACACAATTTAGTAGTGAAGGAATAGAGGAGTTAGCAAGTTTAAGTGTAGGAGTCACCTTTGCGGGTATACCCTTGGCCATGAAGCACTTGTGAATCGAGGGGCCCTTGTTGTCATTTGGGTTGGAGAAGAGAGAGCTTAAGTTAGGAGGTATGACGCCCCTAGCCATGGCCGCCATACCTACTTGTTCGCCTTCACCATCATCCTCTTCACCACCGGATGTGTACTCGACTTCGTTAGCAATCATTGCCCTAGGAGGGCCTCTCTTGATGAAGTTCTTGTACTTGGGAATGAAGGTGGATTTCTTGATAAGTCTTCCTCCATTCTCAATTCTACTCTTGAAGGGACACTCGGCAACGAAGTGCTCGGAATCTCCACAATTGAAGCAAGTTCTTGCTTTCTTCGTGCTCGAGGATTCCTTTCCTTTGTTCTTGGTGGCATTGGATCTAAAGTCTCCTTTCTTCCACCACTTGTGTTGAGCAAGAGCTAAGCATTCTTCATGTGATGTCCTCATTTCTCTCTCGGAGACCTCATGCGTAGAGCCACCATCATCACTCGAGTCATTATCTTCATGGGGAATGACCTTGGCCTTCAAGGCAAGAGATGCTTTCTTTGCTCCGTTCACACGGGCCATGACATCATCGGAGGTTTGTTTCATGACCTTGAGAGTGATAAAAAGACCTAGGACATCATTGGGGGATAGGTCCAAATAGTCGGCCCTTGCTTGTACATTCATCACCATGTTTTCATTGTATGGCATCAAGGTGAGAAGGAATTTCTCCTTGACCCAATTCTCCGTGCAATCCGTGAATCCACCATCTCTCATATCATTAACAAGAGCCTTGAGTCTTCTAAACATGTCTTCTATGTTCTCTCCGTCGCCCAAATGAAAGTGTTCAACTTTTCTTTGAATGATTGACCTCTTGGACCTTTGGAGGTTGACATTGCCGTCAAACATATCAACAAGACCATCATAAGCTTTCTTTGCACTTGTGAAGGACCGGATGTGCTCAACTCCTTCCTTCTCCATTGCCCTTTCCAACATGTGCAAGGCATGAGCGTTGAGTTGCTCATCAATGATGTCACTTGAGCTTAGATTAGCGGGATCCTTTGGCTCATATCCCTTTTCAACAATTCTCCATATTTGCATTGAAGAGCTGCACATGTAAGACTTCATGGAAGCTTTCCAATTAATAAAACGATGCCGATCCACCAAAGGAGGTGGACCAAGATGAGAAACATGCGGATGTTGAACATTAGGAGCATTGTTGTATGCATAGCCAAAAGAATTGCCACCACTACCATTTGATGGTGCACCATTATTTAAAGGTGAAGTTGTATCACTTCCTTCTTTAGTTGGCAAGGGGTTTCCATGTTCATCTAAGATAATCTTTTCACTAGGTTGCTTAGATGGAGATGTCAATTCTTTTATTAGTCCCTCCATCTTCTTCTCGGAAGAATCAATCATAGCTTGGATTAGCTTTTGAATCCCATCCATGGTGACGGGATCATCAGCCATCCTCACCTCCTCTTTAGGCGGTAAAGCCTTTTATAAAGAGACGAGGCTCTGATACCAATTGAAGGATCGAGAGGTTAACTAGAGGGGGGGTGAATAGGTTAACTACAAATTTTAACTTCTTTTTCAAGTTAACAAGGCAAAGCTCAAATATAGATTATCTAGAGTATGCAACTAGATGGACAATCCTATATGTTGAGCAATTACGACTAGCACAAGGTGAACAATATGACTAAGCTAGTAGTAACAAGTAAAGATAAGTTGAGGAATAACCGAACATAATGACGCGGAGATTTATCCCGAAGTTCACTTCCCAATGGAAGCTAATCTCCGTTGGAGCGGTGCGGTGCCACCAAAGTGGAACACCGAGTAGGCCTCAAATGCCACACCGTATCTCCTTCGAGATCTTCCACCGATGTGGATAGACTCGAATCACTATGTTGCCGTTGAGGTTGACAACTAGAACCTTTACAAGGATGAGGCACACTCCACAAGATTGGAGGGTCCTCACCAAATCCCAAGAGCCGCCAAGACTCCGAGAAGCAAGATCCACGGGCACAAAAGCACCGGGGATATCAACAAGGCTCCGAGCTCCGATGAACTAAGAGCAACAAGATTCCTAGCTCCAATGAACTAAGAATGACAAGATCCCTATGGGATGAGTGGATGGATTTCTAATCGGCTCGGTGGAGTTGTAGATCGGGGGTGTCTCCTTCAAATCCCAAAGTATCACGAGCTTTGGTTGGGGATTTGTGGAGATCTTGTTCTTGATGCTTGAGCTTGGTCAATCAATGGTGGTGAGAGAGAGAGTGAGTGGGATTGACAAAGAGCAAAGGTAGGTGAAGACCCCAAATATATACTCGTTGTCGAAATATGGCCGTTTTAGGGGAGCATCCCCTTTCCTGCGTCCCACCCCGGCCTGGGGGCCGGCCTGGCCGGCCTGGGAGCAGCCAGGGCCGGGCCAGAACCCACCCCGGCCTGGGGGCCGGCCTGGGGCCGGCGTGGGCACCAGGGCAGGCTGGCGTGGGGGCTGCCGACCCGGCCTGGGGCCGGCGTGGGACAGGGGGGAGGCCGGCCCCCCACCCGGGCGCCCCGGCCTGGAGGCCGGCCTGGGGCCGGCGGGGGCGAGGGGTGAGGCCGGACCCCCACCCGAAAGCACCAGCCTGGGGGCCGGCCTGGGGCCGGCGTGGGGCCGGCCAGGAGCTGCGCCAGCCCGGCCTGGAGCCCGGCCAGGCCGGCCTGGAGGCCGGCCACCCTGCTTCTTTCTTCCTTTTCTTCTTTCTTTTCGCCGTTTCTTTTCACTTCTTCCTTGTATTTTCCCGTAGCATTTTCTCACTTATTGCTGAACTTTTTAAGACATTTACGGGACTATGTTTTCTGAGTACACTTAGCAAACCACATTAGTCCATCTATATGTTGTAATCAAACACTCAAAACAGGATTTAGAACCTATGTTCTTTCACCGGGTAGTGCTCCAGAACCCTCCCGATCTCGGGATGATGATGACGGCGGCCTCGAGTGTTTCTCGGATAAAAGTGATATATTTTTAGGGTTGATATGTTGGGAGGAATAAATAGGCGAAAGGGCGGTGGGCGCCTGTGGGTCCCACACCACCCCAGGCGCGGCCATTGTCGAAGAGTCGTGTCGACAAATCCCTCGGATGATCCGGTAGGGTTTCGAGTAGAGGAACGATATACGCGCTGGTGACCTCGATGGCTAACAAGGAGAAAGATTTTACCCAGGTTCGGGGCCCTCGTAGAGGTAAAACCCTTACTCCTGCTTGTCTGATATGTATTATGGCGAAATAGTCGAGCTGTTTACAATGGCGATGCCATGGTAAGGCGTACGGGGTATCCCGTGTATTGCCTAGTCTAGTTGTGGCTTGTATCCTCCTCTCTCTAGATTGGATCCCCAGATTGGATCCCCAGATTGGATGTCTTTTTCTCTCCTCCCTCATGACTTTATATATGCAACCAGGAGGGGGTTACATGAGTCCTAGTAGACTACGTATAGGAGTTCTTGTCTTGACCCGCAAGTCTTGCGGGTGGGCTTCTGTTGGGCCTTCTAGAACCGCGGGATATCACCTGTCTTTGGGTTTTGGTCTTGGGCCTTGGACCGGGTATGCTCACCCGATAGGTCCAGGAATCATCCCCACGTCAGTAGCCCCCGAGTGTTTAGTCGACTGAGAATCAGTCGGGTCGGCACTCAGAGTCCGTTCTTGATTTGTTCGATTGGTTATTCAATCGTCTCGTTTTGAGGGTGTATACTCTGTGCGCGATGCGCTTTCCTCTACTCGAGTATCGAGTGGTAAATGTGCCTGTGTTGGCTATTTTCGCAGAAGGATGTGGCTTAGTCGCTTGGCTCTCCCGAAATAACAGGGCCAATTAATTGCATCTAGGGAAAAAATGGTTCTTGCCTACACGAATTCGAGACCTCGGACTTGAATCCGGCGAGGTGATCATTGCGACTGGGCCGTGTAGGTCTTACCGAGTCGAACTTAACCTAAAGGGGTACCCGGCGCGTCCGCTAGGATTTTTCTTCGTGTTGTTGTCACGGAAAGTTTACCGGAGGACAGAATTTGAGTGCGATTCCAGGCCCAAAAGAGAGATCCTTGGGTCTTATCTTCGTACTCGAAAGAATACGGCATCCGGATGTGCCTAGTCGGCCAAACGATCCAGGATAATGATGTGTAAATACATCGGGTGGTAGAGTTGCGGGAGCCGCATACTCGTGATTTTACCTTGGTCGTGTTCTTGCAATTCTTCGGGTGAAGAGATCTTCCGTCTTGATATTGTGCGAAAGAGATTTCGCGTTATGAAGTTTACACGAAAGAAATTTCGTCTTGATGTGCCCATACGAAAGAGATTTCGTGTCAGGGTGACTATGCGAAAGAAAATTTCGCGTCTTGATTCTCATACGAAAGAGATTTCGTGTTAGAATTCCCATACGAAAGTAATTTCGTGTTAGGGCGTCCATGCGAAAGAAATTCCGTGTCTCGATGCTCATACGAAAGAGATTTTGTGTTATGAGGTGTGCAATGACATCAACGCGCACTCGCCTGCTCCCGATGGGACGTGACGTTGTGGGGCAGGGCACGTAGGGCCCATCGTGTCAGCTTTTGACCGGAAGCGTGCCGCCGTGCCCCCGTTTTTTCGCATGACGTAATTACGCGGTGGAGATGTACTCGACACGGCGGATAGAGTCGACGCGGTGGAGGTGTACTCAACACGGAGGATAGAGTCAACGCGGTGGAGGTGTACTCAACACGACGGAGGGAGTCGACGCGGTGGAGATGTACTCGACACGGCGGACAGAGTCGACGCGGTGGAGGTGTACTCGACACGGCGGACGGAGTCGACGGGGAAGTCGTGTAGTCGACGGGGCGGATGACGTTGACGCGGTGGAGGTGTACTCGACATGGCGGACGGAGTCGACGAGGAAGTCGTGTAGTTGACGCGGACGTGGCGGAGTCGCAAGACGACGTGGAAGTCGTGTAATTGACGCGGACGCCCAGCCAGCTAGTCCACACAAGAAGATGGACCCGAAAAGTCTTCAAGATGTTCTGATTTCGTGAATTGGCTCAAGTTGTCTTATGCGTCTCATCGAGGAGGACAAGTTTGATGTTTTTCTTTTCTTCATCCGAGTTAATATGCGGTTTGTACGACCACAATAAGGACCTGGACGAAGAAATCTGACAGAGCTCCTCAGGTACGCGGCCATCGTGTTAGATGCTTCCGACGCGGTAGTACGTCGAGTGAGCATGTAGCGCTCGTCGGTTGCACGACCAACACTCCCGATGGGAGTAGCCCCCGAGTCTACGTGCGATTATTTGTAATCGGGCATAGACTCAAAGATTTTCCAACGTTGCTTCTTCGATTTATCGGGTGCACGGCAGTGCTCCCGATGGGAGTAGCCCCCGAGGCTATGCTCGACTCACAGAGTCGGGCATAGGCTCAAGTTGTTCTGAAGCTAACCCCTTGTGCTTGTCTTCTGTTGGCTCGCGGAGGAGGACATGCGTCGACTCCCGGAGGAGGGTATGTGTCGACTCCGAGCGGAGGATGTGTCGACATTGTGATTCCTGCGTTGCAGTTGCAGCCATATAATCGAATGTGGTTAAATAATGTAGCAGTAGTGCTGTCTATAGCAAAATGTACGGAACAAATTGTTGCTCGGGTTAATCTTGGTTGTGAACTAACAATTTATCGACTCGGAGAGTCGAGTATGGCCTGTTGGTAGGCAATGATTTGATCCTACGTGACACTTTTGCATCGTATGTTGTGCCCTTTCGTTAGCCTGACAGCCATTGTCTATGCTACTTGCCGACCTATCAGTTGCTGCTGCAAACCGGGTCAGAGTCAAGGGTCGACGTCAAGCAGTATCAGCTACTCGGGATGTAGCGTGTAAATGTCGTAGTGTAACGCTGACGAAGGCATAGATCTTGGATCCTGCGGGTAAGGACACCTCCTCTCAGGCCCAATGTCAAGGCCCAAGAAGAGGCGCCTTTGGAAGACTCCAGAAGGCCTACCAGAAGCCCACCCGCACCAAACTTGCGGGTTAAGTTAGGAAAATTGTAACCGACCTAAACTAGGGTTCGAATCCTCTCCGGGTGGGACTTGAGACCTGGCCATCTATATAAGGCTAGGAGAGCCCCCAAGGAGAGGACCAAGTATTACCGCACGACCACAAAAGCCTTGAAACTCGAGATCTACTCTCGATTCGAGCACCCTGTAATCGATCTAATCATCCAATACAGATCAGCAGAAGGCAGGAGTAAGGGTTTTACCTCTTCGAGGGCCCCGAACCTGGGTAAATTTCGCCTCCCTGTCAAGCCGACGATTTCACCAGCGCCTATGACATCTCCTAGTCGAAACCCGATAGGATCACCTGAGGGATTTGCGGAGCCAGAGCTTCGACAATTGGCGCCGACCGTGGGGAACGCGGGCGCTGGATCACCGGCATCTTCGGCTTCATCGACATCCAACTCCCGTTGGAAACCATCGACTACGGCTCCGAACAATCCTGTACGGATCGGATCCGTCATAGTCACGCCTCATTCGCCGGAATCACGCCCGGTATTCGAGGATCTGGAGAAGAGCGTCACCCTGACGTTCGGAAGTTTCAACTTCATGGCGAACAGAGACGGAATCCTCCACTTCTCGGATGAATCTGAACCCGAATCTGGAGCCGTCAACTCACGTTTCCCTATGGAGAAAAGCGGCGAGTCCATCCGCTTCAACACGATCGACTACCACGCACTCTCGACAGAGGAACCCTCTCGGGTGCGAAGAGCCCCCCGATCTGCGCCTAAGACACACGGGCCACGACTGGCCCAAGTCTGCATGGCAGGATCGGAGCAGCCCTCGGAAACTGAATATAGCGCAACCGAGCGCGATCTAATCGGCGTCTCGCGGGAAGCCTGGAAAAGAGCCAAGGAATCCATGCGAAAGAGTCAGCCACCCGCAGCAGGTGCCACACAGGAAGACCTAACCGCCTACCACTATCACCTAGTGAGAGCGGCCTCAAACATCAAGGATGCCCGAGCAGATCTAGCCCGTCGCAGGAGAGCGGCGGATGAATCAAGCCTACGTCGAGCCGAGCTGTCCCTTGCACCTTCGGTCGGTACCCGACCCGGGGGAAAAGGACCCGCAACGTCGACGAGGGACCACGAATCTATGGCTGGGACCAACAGGTCCACCACGTCTTCTTTCATGAGGGTTGACGACGATGGCAACGTCTACCCGCAAACTCCAGCCGCCGCAATTCTAGCCGCGGCAACCTACATGCAGATGAACCAACCGACGGACAGCGATCCTCGGGTGGAACAATACAAGCATATCCGCAAGGGTCTAGGGCTGGCAGCCGCGAAACTCGCCTCCCACGATCGCAAGGAACAACTGGAGAAGGCGCGCCAGGAGAAGGACAAAGACAAGGACACGCCCCGCAGGCACAGGAGCTCCTCTCCGAGAAAGGATAAATCGCCGCGTCGCGGCCGAGGAAAAGAGGCTCGACGCCGCGGCGACAGTCGAAGCAGCAGCGACGACAGCCCGAGAGACAAAGATTCGCGGCACCACAGCAGCCGCTCGAGAAAGCGAAGTAAAGAACCAAGAAAAGATAGCGACCGCGACCGGTCCGGGTACGACGCGCGATCCGATCTCGCCCAGAAGAAGGTGGATAAAGCAAGGGCTTCACGATATCGCGAACGCTCCTCATCCGGGTCTTCGGACGATGAAACCTGCGGAGCACTTTGCTTTGCTCGCAGTATTCGCGAAGCACCTCTACCCAAGAGATTCAAGCTCAGCTCGGAGGTGACAAAATACGATGGCTCACTCGAGCCCTCCCAGTGGTTAAGCGACTACCTCACGGCAGTAAAATGCCAACGTGGTAACAAGAACACGGCCATGCAATACCTCAATTTGCACCTAGCCGGAGCGGCCTGCAGCTGGCTGGAGAGGAGACCACGGTCTTGCTACGCATCGTGGGACGACCTGCATCGCGATTTCTGCAAAAACTTCCAGTCGACCTACAAAAGGCCAGCTACAATCGAAGAACTACGAGCTTGCAAACAGAAAAGTGGCGAATCCACGCGAGAATACATCCAGCGGTGGAACACGCTCAGGAACACCGCAGGGACGATCTCTGAGGAAGTGGCGATTGAGGCCTTCGCCAAAGGAGCAAGAAGAACCGCGTTTCGAGAAGAACTCGGCAGAGCTGCGCCCAAAACCATAGGGGAGCTCATGGTCATAGCCGAAAAATGGGCCAACGGAGAAGACGCGGTACGCAATGAAAGAACATCATCGCCCACACACGACGAAGACCGTCATGGGCGAAGAAAGAGAAGAAAATATTACGACCACGAGGATAGAGAAGAACTAGTGGCAGCAGAATTCACGCGAAGTCGCGACTCCGGTCGTCGTGGAAGTCGCGAATGGAGACCAAAAGTAGAAGAAAAATCACCCGAGGAAGACCTCGATGCGTACTGCTCGCTACATCTGTTCACAGACAAGCGCACGGGCAAGACTAAGGCAACACACCTTCTCAAGGATTGCCGAAAGTTCATCGAAATCTCGGACGCGCTCGCCAAGAAAAGATTCGCTTCCACCCAAAACTATCCACCGCTACCAGGAGGCGGACAACAATTCCAGCTACCACCGCCACCACCTCCACCGGCCAACCCAAACATGGCACTCGCCGCATTGCCAGCACCACAACAACAAAACACGGGAGCAAATACATACCCGACTCCGCACGGACAACTCCTCGGGATGATACAGAAGGTATGCCCCTCTCGCAGAGCTCAAAAAACTAACTCAAGACAAATATGCATGGCAGTGCAGACGCCACCAACGAAGCCCGAGTACCTGAAGATGGCCGAGCAGCCAATCACGTTCTCGAAGGAAGACCACCCGCCACGAGTCTATCGACCAGGACACGCCGCCCTTGTCATTCAAGCTCAAATTGGCAACTATGACCTGGCCCGCGTATTCATGGACGGCGGCAGCGGCATCAACATCATCTACGCGGACACACTCCGTCGAATGAACAAAAACCTGGACGGCCTAACGGAATCAGAAACATCCTTCCACGGGATAGTTCCGGGCAAGGCAATACGTCCACTCGGAACAATCAACCTTGAAGTTGTACTGGGCTCCCCACGCAACTATAGAAGGGAATTCCTGGACTTTGAAGTCGTCGACTGGCCCTCACAGTACCACGCCATTCTTGGTCGAACAGCGTTCGCCAGATTCATGGTCGTACCACATTACGCATACTTGAAGCTCAAGCTACCCGGCAAATACGGTGTGATCACCATTGACGGGGACTTCCAGAAATCGGATAAGTGCGACATAGAATTTAATGAGATCGCGAAATCTTTCGGGATGCAAGAAGAACTACAAGAGCTGGCAAAAACCACGGATCACTCCGTCATGCCCCTCACGAAGAAAAACGCGCCTGAACTGGAATTCAGCGCCAACAGCGACACTCGCAAGCACCAAGTGCACCCGACGGATTCCGCCAAAACCGCGATGGTTTCCACAACCCTCTCGCCAGCATAGGAAAGCGCGCTCGTCAAACTCCTCCGTGAGTACTGGGAGATTTTCGCCTGGCAGCCCTCAGATATGCCAGGTATACCCAGGGAGTTTGCCGAGCACTCACTCGAAGTCTTTCCTAACGCAAAGCCCATCAAACAGACGACTCGACGATTTTCAGAACCCAAGCAAAAGGCGCTGGGAGAAGAAGTAAATAGGCTGCTAGCCGCCAACTTTATTAGAGAGATCAAGATATCCACCTGGTTGGCAAATCCGGTGCTGGTCCCCAAGAAGAACACGGATATCCTTCGGGTGTGCATCGACTACACGTCACTAAACAAGCACTGCCCCAAGGACAACTTTCCTCTACCACGAATCGACCAGATCGTGGATTCCACAGCAGGTTGCCAACGTCTCTCCTTCCTGGACGCCTACTCGGGATACAACCAGATCCGAATGAAAAAGGAAGACGAAGAGAAGACGGCATTCATCACACCACACGGTGTATACTGCTACACGACAATGCCCTTCGGGCTGAAGAACGCAGGCGCAACATATCAACGTTGCATGCAGAGATGCCTTGCCAATCTCATTGGCAAGAACGTACAAGTATATGTTGACGACATCGTCATCAAAACTCGAGTAGAGGACACACTTCTCGAAGATATTAAAGAAACATTCGACGCCCTTAATGCATATCGGATCAAGCTCAACCCGACAAAATGCGTTTTCGGCGTCCCCGCAGGAAAACTCCTAGGATACCTGGTATCCGCCAGGGGCATTGAGGCCAATCCGGAGAAAATACAAGCCATCCTCACCATGAAGGAGCCTACCAATCTACGCGGAGTCCAACAGCTCGCAGGGCGATTGGCCGCCCTAAGCAGGTTCATCGCACGATTGGGAGAGCAGGCATTACCCTTCTACAAGCTACTGAAGAAGACGGACAAATTCGAATGGACACCCGAAGCCAAACAAGCATTCGCGGACTTGAAACGGTCGCTGCAAAGCAGGCGCATTCTCGCAACACCACAAGAAAGGGAGCCACTTCTTCTCTATTTAGCCGCCGCAAACCAGGTCATCAGCACTGCAATCGTAGTCGAACGACCTGAAGATGGCAAGGCATACGGAGTCCAGCGCCCGATATATTACATTAGCGAAGTGCTCTCGCCATGCAAGCAGCGATATGCTCATTACCAGAAGCTTGCATATGGAGTTGTCCTCACAGCCCGAAAACTCAAACATTACTTCCAGGAACATGCCATTACAGTGGTTAATGATGCGTCACTCGGGACAATCATGAACAACCCTATGGCATCCGGAAGAATAGCGAAGTGGAGCATCGAGTTGGGCGCTTGGGATATCACCTATGCAGGACGCAATGCAGTCAAATCCCAAGTTCTCGTGGAATTCATCAGCGAATGGACAGAGCTACAAACACCCGGGCCACCCGAGTATACAAGCAATTGGATCATGTACTTTGACGGGTCCAAAAGAAACGAAGGGGCAGGAGCTGGAATCGTTCTTATCTCACCTCGTGGAGACAAACTGCAATACGTCCTGCGACTAGACTTTCCACCAGATGACCCAGCGTCGAACAACGACGCAGAATATGAGGCACTATTGCACGGGATGAAGATGGCGATTGCTTGTGGAGCTACCCGGTTGATGATTTATGGCGATTCCAATCTCATAGTGCAACAAACAATGAAAGAATGCGATGCCGTTGCTGAAAACATGATCGCGTACCGCGACATGTATAATCTACTCGAAGGAAGCTTCAAAGGATGCGAGTTGAAGCACATTGCAAGATCCAGCAACGAAGAGGCGGATAGACTGGCCAACATGGGTTCCACGAATACACCCATACCGCCAGGGATATATTTCGAGCGGATGATTAAGAGATCAGTCAAAGTGAAGAAAGCCCTAGAGACACCCGCAGCACAAGAAACCGAGGTCAGCCCGCAAATCGCGCTTCTCGAGCTTACTCATAACATATCACGGCAGGTTTTTCTGGTCGAGCCAATCTGGACGCAGAAATATCTCGACTACCTGCTCAACAAACAGCTCCCGGCCGATCCACGCGAGGCTCGACAGCTAATCAGGCGTAGCAAATCCTTTCGGGTAATCAACGGAGAGTTATACAAGCAAAGCATCTCGGGCATCCTTCAGCGGTGCATCGCACCCGAAGACGGCAAAGAGTTACTCCGGGATATACACCAGGGTGATTGCGGACATCATGCTAGCTGGAGAGTAATACTGGGAAAAGCCTTTCGAGCAGGATTCTACTGGCTAACAGCAGCCAACGATGCAAAAAACCTGGTCGATAGATGTGACGCTTGCCAGCGATTCTCACCCAAGCCGCACGCGCCCGCCACAGAGTTGCACATGATACCCATCGCCTGGCCCTTTGCACAATGGGGGCTTGACATGGTTGGCCCACTGCGCAAATCCACTCCAGGAGGGTACACACATTTGCTGGTTGCAGTCGACAAATTTACCAAATGGATCGAAGCTATGCCAGTGACCTCGGGTAGCGCCCAATGCGCAATCAAGTTCCTCGACTCCATAGTATGCAGATTCGGGGTACCACACGACATCATTACAGACAATGGTACGAACTTCACTGCAAAGGAGACACAACAGTTCTGCGAGGAGAAAGGAATTAATCTGAAGTTTGCTTCGGTCGCCCATCCGCAAACAAACGGCCAAGTCGAAAGATCCAACGGCTTAGTTTCGGCTGGCATCAAAAAGAGATTGCTCGATCGGCTACATCCCGCTGCACGACATTGGGCAGAGGAGTTACCCTCCGTACTTTGGAGCCTCCGCACAACCCCCAATCGATCAACGCAATACACACCATTTTTCATGGTATACGGGGCAGAAGCCGTCCTCCCCGAAGAGGTTCGATTCAGCGCCCCACGAGTTGTAGCCTACAGTGAAGAAACCTCCAACAAAGCACTTGCAGAAGATATGGACGCACTCGACGAAATTCGGGACATTGCACTCGCAAGATCTGCAGTCTACCAACAATCACTGCGCAATTATCACAGTCGCCGCATACGCCACAGATCATTCGTGGTTGGCGACTTGGTGTTGCGGCTGAAGCAAAAAGAAGGACACAAGCTCGAACCACCTTGGGAAGGACCCTTCATCATACATGAAGTGATCCCGGGAGGATCCTATCGACTGAAGAATCCAGAGACTGGAGGCATCTATTCCAATCCATGGAATATCGCGCAACTGCGCAAATTCTACCCCTAGGTTTATTTATTTTGCAACAATAAGGCTATACTAGCCAATCTTGTAGCTCGAACACATGACTTCTCAGTCATAGCAATAAAAAACATGATTCCCTCATCATATTTACTCGACAGCTTTCAAGTTTACTACATGCTAAAAGTTTACAGGTACACACCCCATAAAATACACGGGGGCTACACCTAAAACTAAGCATCACAGAAATGAATTATCGAGTACAAGGTTGCACACCTTACTACAGTTTTTACAAACTACAGATAAACTTACAGGATATTCACATCCGATAAAGTCAGTCGAAACGCTGAGCATTCTTAGTCGCTAAGACCCTATCCACCTCTTCAGAGGTCATTCGGATAATCTTCTCGGCTGCAGGACGAACAGCATCATAGTACGGCGCAATATCTTTGATTGCATAATCTGGACGCCGAGCTACGGAGTTCAAGTCTATCTCAGGATGCCATATTCGGACAAACGAGAGAGCAACAACCGCGCCGCACGTCATCTGGTTGCGAACGCACGCGCGAACCTCTCCTTCTCGTCCGAATAACCTGAGAAGATAACTCCAGTCTTCGGGGCCCCTCTCAAGTGGATAAAAAGCAGCATTCACCGCAACCAGGACCTCGTGGAAAGAACTCACGAGAATTTTCGCCTGGCGGACTCGAAACTTCAAGGTAGCCATCACAAAACCTCGATTGCGATCAGACCAGAAATTACTCGCATGAGGCTTTGTGCTGTTAGCTTCTTGATGAATGTGGTTTTCCACCCACTGCTTTTCTTCCCTGTCATCTGGTTTCACAACTAAGAAGCAAACGCACTTAGTAAGCTAAGAAACACAGAGGAGGAAACAGCATGGGGGCTACACTACTCACATAGTAACTCCTTTGCAATCGAAGACAGTTCACCAATTAGAAATTGCTCGCGCTCAGCCGCCAATTTCTGCTTGGATATTGCCACGTCAGCTACTCCGCGCAGCGCTTTCAGCCTACGCTCACCCTCCTGAACCTTATCACGAAGGCCAGCAAAAGTGCCAACGGCAGCCACAAGTGGACTTACTGGATTACCACGTCCACTCGAAGGTTCAGCGGCAGACGCAATCGCCTGGAAGAAGTACAAGGAAAGAAGTGAGACGCCCTACTCGAGTTGTTTCCAGTCGCACATCTGACTAATCGCTCGGGGGCTACTCCCATCGGGAGAAAAAGTATAGACGACAAGGATAAATTCTAAATGCAAAATGCTTCGATTAAAAGACCAGCAAAGGTACGGAAATACATCCCAAAATTCATTACATCCAAGCAACAGAAACAAAAGAAAAAGAGCCTACGAAGCCGCGTTGGTGCTGCCACTAGCAGCGGTCGACCCTCCCTTCTTCCGAGCAAACATCTCAGATAATTTCCGAGCAAGAACAGTGGCTTGCTCAGAAAAACGAGATAGCCGTACCTTCTTGCCCGTGGAAGGGTCGACCGGCATGGACGAATAGGCCTCCTCCAGACCATCAACTCCGTTCGCCAGAGCGAACTGAATCGCAGTCTTTGCGCCAGCTTCCGATTGAGCAACCGCAAAGGCTTCCAGGAGGTCGCCTTCCGAGAAGACCTTCAACAACTCGCTCAGCGCAGGCGCAGGAGTATCGCTGGCAACAAGACGGCCATGCACTCGCGCCAACGCTTTGGAAGCATCATTAATCAGGGAAAATATTCCCTCAGAATGCTTCCTGAGCTGCGCGAGAGTGTCGGTCAGCACGTTCATTCTGCTGGGGCTACTGACGAAGGCATAGATCTTGGATCCTGCGGGTAAGGACACCTCCTCTCAGGCCCAATGTCAAGGCCCAAGAAGAGGCGCCTTTGGAAGACTCCAGAAGGCCTACCAGAAGCCCACCCGCACCAAACTTGCGGGTTAAGTTAGGAAAATTGTAACCGACCTAAACTAGGGTTCGAATCCTCTCCGGGTGGGACTTGAGACCTGGCCATCTATATAAGGCTAGGAGAGCCCCCAAGGAGAGGACCAAGTATTACCGCACGACCACAAAAGCCTTGAAACTCGAGATCTACTCTCGATTCGAGCACCCTGTAATCGATCTAATCATCCAATACAGATCTGCAGAAGGCAGGAGTAAGGGTTTTACCTCTTCGAGGGCCCCGAACCTGGGTAAATTTCGCCTCCCTGTCAAGCCGACGATTTCACCAGCGCCTATGACATCTCCTAGTCGAAACCCGATAGGATCACCTGAGGGATTTGCGGAGCCAGAGCTTCGACAAACGCGCAGAATGACGGATGTCGAGTATACATGTAGTATACGGGGCGCAACCCCCCGAGTGTCAGGTGTAGCTTCACAGCATATTAGAAACACATAAAACAGGTAAATTTGTCGACTCGTATGAGAGGAACTTATCTTTGTATGACACTGCCGTAGTCGACGAGGTGGTGCAGAGTGATATTGCCGGAATCGATGAACCGGACTCGTGTGTCGAGTGCGGTTGTTTCGCGCCTCAGCCCCCGAGCAACGAGTGTGGCTGCGGCGAAGGACAGCCCCCGAGACGCTTAGTCGAGAGGATTCGATGTAGTGGAGTTGTGCGGCGGAGTCGCGATGTTTCCCGGAAGGACCCGACGAGGCGGACCGAGTCGACGCGGCGGAGTCGCGATGCTTCCCGAAGGACTCAACGCGGCGGAGTAGTGATGCTTCCCGAAGGACTCGACGCGGCGGACCGAGTCGACATGGCAGAGTCGTGATGTTCGTCCGAAGGACTCGACGCGGCGGACTGAGTCGGCGCGGCGGAGTCGCGATGTTTGCCCGAAGGAGTCGACGCGGCGGACCGAGTCGACGTGGCGGACCGATTCGACGTGGAGGACCGAGTCGACATGGCGGACCGAGTCGACATGGCGAACCGAGTCGACGCGGCGGTGTCGCGATGTTTACTCGAAGGACTCGACGCGGCGGACCGAATCGACGCGGCGGACCGAATCAACGTGGCGGAGTCGCGATATTTGCCCGAAGGACTCGACGCGCCGGACCGAGTCGACGCGGCGGAGTCGCGGATGTTTGTTGTGTGTACACGGAGGGAAATATTGACGCCGAGCCCCCGGGAACTAGTATGGCGAGTCGCCATATTTTGTTGACGTTGCTTGGTCTTTGTGTCGACTCGCAAATTGCCGAAATAGGATCCGGATTCGCGAACTCGGAGAGATCCAAAAACGTGTCGTAGTGCGCGAGCCGCTGACGGAGGTCTAACCGTTGGAATTGGATCAAAAAAGACGGAGTGGCGTGAGATTGTATTACGCAGCTGTTCAACGGTGTGATCTTTAAATTGATGACCGAGTCGACTGTGATAATTATTTTTTCCCAAAGTCGCGCGGAGTTCCGTCAGATTCTGACAATGCTTCAGTGTTTGGGTCATCCATGGAGATCTAACCGTCGGAATTCGCCGAGTCTTCTTGGAGCCGAGAGAAAATTTTGATTTCGCATCTTTTCCCCCGAAGGAATTTTCCAGATGCGTTTCGAGCCGCCGTTGATGACGTCCGCAATATGTACGTTGTTGCTGTCCTACAACCTGCACGTGAAGAACGATGTCGATGCAGACGATGAAGGCCGTGCGTGATGCCGGCGAGTGCTCGATGTAGTTGAAGGAGCCGAAGTGATCGAATCCATTGGTTTGAGGACCCGAAGCTTGATGTAGATGAGGCCGGCGAGACCGTAGATCCAGCGTCTGTCGTTCCCACAGACGACGCCAATTGTCGAAGAGTCGTGACGACAAATCCCTCGGATGATCCGGTAGGGTTTCGAGTAGAGGAACGATATACGCGCTGGTGACCTCGGCGGATAACAAGGAGAAAGATTTTACCCAGGTTCGGAGCCCTCGTAGAGGTAAAACCCTTACTCCTGCTTGTCTGATCTGTATTATGGCGAAATAGTCGAGCTGTTTACAATGACGATGCCATGGTAAGGCGTACGGGGTATCCCGTGTATTGCCTAGTCTAGTTGTGGCTTGTATCCTCCTCTCTCTAGATTGGATCCCCAGATTGGATCCCCAGATTGGATGTCTTTTTCTCTCCTCCCTCATGGCTTTATATATGCAACCAGGAGGGGGTTACATGAGTCCTAGTATACTACGTATAGGAATTCTTGTCTTGACCCGCAAGTCTTGCGGGTGGGCTTATGTTGGGCCTTCTAGAACCGCGGGATATCACCTGTCTTTGGGTCTTGGTCTTGGGACTTGCACCGGGTAGGGTCACCCGATAGGTCCAGGAATCATCCCCACGTCAGCCAGGGGGCGCCGCCCTATGGTGGGGCCCCCCTGTGGCCCCTCTCCGGGTCTCTTTGGGACTCCATGGAACCTTCGGGAATTCTAAGACTTCCGGGCTTCGAATTTTCCAATTCTGAGAATATTTTCAAAACAACTTTTCTGAAACTAAAAATAGCAGAAAACATGGAACTGGCTCTATGGCAGCTTGTCAATATGTTAGTCCCGGAAATCGATAAAAATGACATAAAGTGTATATCAAACATGTAGGAAATAACATGAAAACAACATAGAACATCAGAAATTAAGGATACATTTATGACGTATCATTGTTCGTCGGGTGCCTGCAGCATGGGATGTGTTCCTCACTATGCGTTCACAGGTAGCGACCCAACGACGCATCAACGACTCCAAGATGATCTAGTGGAGCAGCTATGGAGGCGCAAGGGCAACACATAGTTTCATGAGTTTCAATTTGTATGCATAACTCTTTAAATTATGAACCGCTTTGTTGAACTATTTAATTCGTATTGATTTATGTGATAAACTATGTTTCATAATGTATGTGGTGTTGAATTCTGTGCCGAAATGTGCCTTTTTTTGGGCCGAATCAAGCCCAAACCTACCGAATCATGCCAAAGTTTTGTCCAAAACGCCGAATCCATGCCGAATCTTTCAAAACCCTTCGGTCGGCTGGGGGCGCCACGAGTGGAAACCACCGACCCTAGGCCGAAGAAATCGTCGACATCGCCCCAAAGCGGCAAAATTTTGGCTAAAACCGGCCTTGGGGGAAAACGAGTGGAGATGTTGTTAGCTAGTACCTCCCGACCCTCCTGTCGCTCCTCGTGAGAAACCTAATGTAGCCCAACCATCTACTCCAAGTGGACCGATGACAAGATCACGCGCAAAGGCCATCAAGGATAAGGTGAACTCGCTCCTCTCGCTCTATACTTTCGGTCACGTGGAGGATGGTGCGCTACCTCATGTTTCCACACTTTGCGTGCTCAGGTTCAAACCCACCACAGAGGCACCGAAAAGTACCCGAGACGATGCGCAAGAAGATACGGAAAACAACGGTGAAGACGGCGTCCAATTCGGAGTCCCGACGAAGAAGTTAGGGGCGAAAAACCCCTTCCCGGCCTCGGGAGCCGGCGAGGCCGGCCTCCCTCACCCCCAGGCCGGACCCCCACCCGAAGGGGCCGGCCTCCACCTCGGCCTCGGGCCGGCCTCGACGCCCCCCTCAGGCCGTACCCGCTCCAGAGGAGGCCGGCCTCAAAACCGGCCTGTCCTCCTCCCACCCCGGCCCCAGGCCGGGCACCCACCCGAAGCAGCCGGCCTGGGGGCCGGCCTGCCTCCTCCCCACCCCGGCCCCAAGCCGGCCTCCCCCTCCAGACGCCCACCCTAGCCCCAGGCTGGGTTCCAGGCCGGCCAGGCCGGCTCCTAGGCCGGGATGGACCCGAAAATGCCCGGAAAAGACCCGTTTTCGCCCCCGTTTCCACCTACTTCGACCCCCGGCTATATAAGGACGCCCCCAAGCTAGATCTAGGGTTTAGAGTTGAATTAAGAACATTTGGAGCTCAGCTCTCTTGTATCACTCTTTGAGGAACCATCCCTCCGGCATCGTCGAGGATTGTATCAAGGATCATCCAATTACTTGATCTCTCCCTTTGGGTTTCTATCAAGGAATTGTCCAATCTTCCTCTCGATTATCTTGAGGTTCTATTGGCGTAGTGGACCGGCTACGGGCGTGAAGCGGTTTCAATCAAGGTGAGCTCAGTTGAATCGATCGTTCTGGAGGCGGCTCTCGGGGTTAGTTGCCGGAAGATTTGGGGTTCTTCGGTTCTTACTAGTTACCTTTGCGTTTGTTTGCGTTGCCCACGATTTCCCCCCCTCGATTCCCCCTCGTGTGTTCATCGTGTTCATCGTGTTCTTCGTGTTCTTCGTCGATTCGAGAAGATCGGGCCAATCTAGGAGTAACCCTCCACATCATCTGGTATCCAGAGCTAGATTGACACGAATCCGACACCCCCAACACTTTCCATCCACCAATTTTTCTTTTTCCACCAAAAATTTCGAAAATCCTCAAAAAATAGCCAAAGGGGAATTTGACCGATCTGTTGACTTGTTGAGTTTTTCGTGGTTTTTCTTCATAGATTTGTTGCCAAACACCATTCCACACCTTTCTATTCAGCCATTTTTTCCAATTTCGCCCAAATTTTTTCTTGATTTTGTGGGAATTTCGAATTTGAGCCAAAAACTCAGAAAATTTCAGCTCTTCGATTTTCCGACATATTTTGGAACTTGTTTTTCTTTGTCGTTTGTGATCCAAATTGAGTGCAACAAAGTGCTTCGCGACGCCCACGACATTACCTACGCTTCCACATCATCGGATCACCACGACATCGACATCCACCGGCCGCAAGTCCGTGATCATCAATAAGAGAGGTATAACTTGCTTCCGCTTGCACCACCCCACCCCATTGTGTTACTTACCTATCGGACTAGTTCTCTTTACACCGCTTGGCATCGCATTTGTGGCATCGAGAGTGGGAAGTTAGCGCTTGTGAGAGATTAGCTACGAGTAGGCATTGGCACTTTGGAATCCATCAAAAAGAGAATAAAAAAAGAGAAAATAGAAAAAGAAGCAAAAGGATCGGTGCCAATTGCTTTCCATTGTAGGAACGTGTAGCTTTGCGTCGCAAAAGAGAAAGAGTGACCGATTGCCACGGTGCGAATCTTGTTGCCTTATCAAATTTGTGGTTTGAGCTAGCATCCTCTTTGTGTTAGTGCGGCATTGAGCATTAGTCTTCGTCAGGATCATTTCGTCTTCGCTTGTCCATTGGGTGCACTAACCCCATTTATCCCTTGTGTGTGTGTGTTCCACCATATTTCCATCCACTAGGTTTGGTTTTTGTGTTAACTTTTCTTTGACGTTTCTCCACGTTTGACAATAGATGTTTCTTCGGTTTTGTCGATTTTCCTCGCCATTTTTCCTAACCCATTTGCCTTCCACATAAAGTGTGTGTGTTGTTGCTTACGGTTTCTTTCGATCTTTTGGGTTCGCTCTTGACATACCGCCCTACACCTAGGCTCGTCCACTAGCCTCAATACGACCAATAAAGGTAACGTTGGGTAAGTGAGGCATCCATTTCTTCAATATCACCCTTGTGTGTGTTTTTGAGATGGCTAGGGAAGGAGTATTCACAAGCCCGAGTTCGGAAGATGAAGGCAATCCATTCCACAACGTCAATGCTAACGCCACCTACGTCACCCGCAATGACCATTTTCACCTCCGCGAACTCGTGAAGGATGGATTGCAACGCTATGAGCATCGACTCCAAGAGCAAGAGGCTCGATTGAATGATCAAATGACGCGCATCAACATCAACTTGGCTAACCTTGCCAATCGCCGTCATTCATCATCGTCCTCAAGGTCTCGTCGCTCACATCGTGACAATCAAGATCTTCATCAACCTCGTCGCCATGATCGCCATGATCGCCACAACAACATGGAGGAGGATGGTCAACAACAACAACCACCACCACCTCCTCCACAACCTCAACAAGCTCCGCGACGAAATTGCACTGAAGATAGCTCGCCATCACCACCACCTCGACATCGCCAAGGCCGTGGTGACCCTCTTCAACAACCGCAACGCCCGGACCTTCGACAACATCATCATCCACCTCCTCAAGGCCACGATCAAGATTATGGCCACAATGACTTCGTGGAAGGTGCTCATCAACATCGAAGGCCACCAAGGCGTATTGCGCGTCCCAACAACAATGACCGCCAAGAACAAGAACGTCCTCGACATCACCGCAATGACAATGATGATAGTGAATGCCGCGAAGCAAGAATCCGTCACCATCAACAACCCCACCTAATGACCACCGGCGTCATCCTCTCCATCATGATCGCCACCGCCAAGACAATGAGGATGACCCCTATGATGATTCACCACCCATCTATGATGAAGATCACCATGAGCGTCCCCAACGTCAACAAGAAGACAACAACATGAGTGCCCTTCGTTTCCATGTCCCAAAGTTCAATGGTGAGCATGACCCCGAAGAATATCTTGCTTGGGCTCTCAAGGTAGACAAGATCTTCGGCATTCACAACTTCACCGACAAGAAGATGGTTGCTCTAGCATCATTGGAATTTGAAGGATATGCACTTTTGTGGTGGGATCGCCTACAAGCCGAAAGAGTTCGCAACCGCATGGCTCCTATTGCCACTTGGAATGACATGAAGCAATTCATGCATGCTCGTTTTGTTCCTCCACACTACAAGCGTGACCTCTTCAAGAAGCTACAAGAACTTCGTCAAGGTTTCAAGTCCGTTGATGAGTACTACAAGGAAATGGAGACCGCTTTGATACGCGCCCATGTGATAGAATCTCAAGAGAAAACAATGGCCCGCTTCCTCAATGGCCTCACATTTCCTATAAGGAAGATCGTCGAGTATCAACCTTATGACAACATTGTGGCCCTTGTCCACCAAGATCTCAAGGCGGAACGCCAAATTGCGGAAGAACTCAAGTACAATAAGCAAAAGACTTTCTTCAACCCAAGACCTACTTCTTCTTCAACTCAAGTCACTCAAGCTCCTACTCCTACTACCAACAAGAGCAACACTCGAGCCTCTAGTGCTCCCAACAAGTCTTCACAACCGTTCAAGAAGCAAGTACCCTCCACCTCTTCTTCAAGTGCTCCTCAAGTCAAGTCAAGCACTATTACTTGCTTCAAGTGTGGTGGTAGTGGACACAAGTCCTTTGAGTGTTCCAACAAGATGATCATGATAGTCAATCAAGATGGTGAACGTGATTCCATGAGTGAGGGTGAATACTATGCTATGCATCAAGTGGCTCTCAATTCTTTGGATATGCCCAATGAAGATGAAGAAAGTGTGTATTGTGATGAGGACAAAAACCCATCTCTAGTGGTCACACGAGTCCTCACTTCTTCTCCTCAAGATGAGCATGACCAACGGTGCAATCTCTTCCAAACTAGAGCCGGTATCAATGGCAAATCCATCAAGGTTATCATCGATGGTGGTAGTTGCCACAACTTGGGTAGCAAAGAACTTTGTGACAAACTTCAATTGCCCTTCAAGAGACATCCGCATCCATACCATGTCCAATGGCTTAGTGACTCCGGCTCCTTCAAGATTCAACATACGGTTTCCGTGCACTTCAAGATTGGTCCTTATGAAGACACGGTGGAGTGTGATGTTGTGCCTATGACCGTGTGTCATCTTCTTCTTGGCCTCCCTTGGCAATACGACAAGAGTGCTATCCATGATGGGCGTACCAATTACTATAGCTTTAAGTGGAACAACAAGACCTTTGTTCTCCGCCCCATGTCTCCGAGCCAAGTGATCGCCGACAACGCCAAGACACTTGCACGCAAACAAGAAGATCTTAAGTCTAGTGAGATGAGAGGTGAGAGAGTGATCCACCTAAAAGAGAGTGAGCGCCACAAGCCAAACATGAGCGACAAAATTTCGAGTGCTTCCAAAGGCCTTGCCTTGCTTGCCACCAAAAGAGAGATGCGAGAGCTACGAGATGACCCAACCATACTACACTTTGTCCTATTGTGCAAAGGGGAAGCCCTTGAAACTAATGACATGACAAATTTTCCTCCGTCTTTGTTGCCTTTGTTGCAGGAATTTGAAGATGTCTTTCCCGATGAACTCCCTCTGGGCCTTCCTCCTCTACGAGGAATTGAGCACCGCATTTACCTCATTCCGGGTGCTCCACTTCCAAATCGTGCTCCATACCGCACCAACCCCGAGGAGACTAAGGAGATTGAACGCCAAATCCAAGAACTACTCGATAAAGGTTTTATCCGCGAATCCCTTAGCCCTTGTGCCGTGCCGGTTATCCTTGTTCCTAAGCAAGATGCTACTTCACGTATGTGCATGGATTGTCGTCCTATCAATGCTATCACCATTAGATATAGACATCCTATTCCTAGGCTCGATGACATGCTTGATGAATTAAGTGGTGCTACCATCTTTTCTAAAATTGATCTTAAAAGTGGATATCATCAAATTCGTATGAACATAGGTGATGAATGGAAAACGGCTTTCAAAACAAAACTTGGTTTGTATGAATGGCTTGTCATGCCTTTTGGTCTTTCAAATGCTCCTTCCACTTTTATGCGTCCCATGAATGAAGTCTTGCGTCCCTTCATTGGAAAATTTGTTGTGGTTTACTTTGATGATATTCTCATTTATAGCAAATCTTTGGAAGATCACCTTGATCATGTTTCACAAGTATTGTTGGCTCTTCGCAAAGCAAAACTTTTTGCAAATCTTTCCAAATGCAATTTTTGCACCAACAAGCTTGTTTTCTTGGGTTTTGTGATCTCTTCCAATGGTATTGAAGTAGACAACAAAAAGATTGAGGCAATTAGGAATTGGCCTAACCCTACATCCGTGGGTGAGATAAGGCGCTTTCATGGCCTTGCCGGTTTCTATCGCCGCTTTGTCAAAGATTTTTCAACAATTGCTTGCCCTTTGAATGAACTTACCAAAAAGAATATGCATTTTGTTTGGGGTAACGCGCAACAAAAAGCTTTTTACACACTCAAGAAATGCCTTACCGAAGCTCCTTTGCTTGTCTTACTGGATTTTGAGAAAACTTTTGAGATTGAATGTGATGCTAGTGGCATAGGAATTGGTGGCGTTCTCATGCAAAATGGACGTCCAATTGCGTACCATAGTGAAAAACTAGATGGTGCTAGGCTAAACTACCCAATCTATGATAAGGAACTTTTTGCTTTGGTTCGAATGCTAGAAGTTTGGCAACACTACCTTTGGCCTAAAGAGTTTGTTATTCATTCCGATCACGAATCTTTGAAATACTTGAAAGGCCAAGCTAACTTGAACAAGAGGCATGCTAAATGGGTAGAATTCATTGAATCTTTTCCTCATGTCATTAAGTACAAGAAAGGTAAAGAGAACGTTGTAGCGGATGCTTTGTCTAGGAAAGAGTGTCTTCTTACACACCTTGACATCAATGTGATTGGTTTGGATGAAATTAAAGACTTATATGCTTCCGATGTCTTCTTTGCTCCTATCTTTGAGAAATGTTTGCCTAACCGAGGGTTTGATGACTACTATCTCCACAAAGGTTTCTTGTTTAAGGCTAACAAACTATGCATTCCCGAGTCCTCTCTTCGCTTGTTGTTATTGAAGGAATCACATGAAGGAGGCCTCATGGGACACTTTGGACGCGACAAGACCTACGCCATGCTATTCAACCATTACTATTGGCCCAAGATGAAGCATCACGTTGAGAGACACGTCAAGAGATGTTCTACATGCCTCCGAGCTAAGTCTACCTCCAACCCCCATGGTCTTTACATGCCATTGCCTATCCCACATGCACCTTGGAGCGATATTAGCATGGACTTTGTGTTAGGACTACCACGCACTAAAAACAACATGGATTCAATCTTTGTAGTTGTGGATCGTTTCTCTAAGATGGCACATTTTATTCCTTGCAACCGAACCGATGATGCTTCACACGTTGCTACCTTGTTTTTCAGGGAAATTGTGCGTCTACATGGTGTTCCTACTTCCATTGTCTCGGACCGCGACGTCAAGTTCGCCTCATACTTTTGGAAGACGTTGATGGCCAAGCTCGGCGTCAAGCTTCTATTCTCCACCGCCTATCACCCACAAACGCATGGACAAACCGAGGTCGTCAACCGCACACTCTCTTCACTACTTCGAGCTTTGATCAAGCCCAACTTGAAGAATTGGGAGGAATGCATCCCACACGCCGAGTTCGCCTACAACCGTGCTCTACATCAAGCTACCAAGAAGAGCCCATTCGAGATCGTCTACGGCTTCAACCCCAACACCGCCCTCGACATACTTCCTTTGCCTCTACGCGAGCGAGCGAACATGAACATTGACAAGAGCACCGACTACATCAAGAAACTACACGACTCCACACGAGCTACACTTGAGAAGCACGCCGAGCACCGATCCGCCATCATGAACAAGAACAAGAAACCAATGGTGTTCCAAGAAGGTGACCTCGTTTGGCTACACTTGCGCAAGGACCGTTTTCCCGACGAGCGCAACTCCAAGCTCAAGCCAAGAGGCGACGGCCCCTTCAAGGTCATCAAGCGCATCAACAACAACGCCTACAAGCTCGACTTACCGGCATCCAAGTACCTCGTCCACAACTCATTCAATGTCAAGGACATCTCTCCCTTCCATGGCTACCCAAGTGATGAAGACGACGCCGAGCCGAGGTCGACTCTTTTTCAAGGGGGGGGGGGAGATTATGTAGCCCAACCATCTACTCCAAGTGGACCGATGACAAGATCACGCGCAAAGGCCATCAAGGATAAGGTGAACTCGCTCCTCTCGCTCTATACTTTCGGTCACGTGGAGGATGGTGCGCTACCTCATGTTTCCACACTTTGCGTGCTCAGGTTCAAACCCACCACGGAGGCACCGAAAAGTACCCCGAGACGATGCGCAAGAAGATACGGAGAACAGCGGTGAAGACGGCGTCTAATTCGGAGTCCCGACGAAGAAGTTAGGGGCGAAAAACCCCTTCCCGGCCTCGAGAGCCGGCCAGGCCGGCCTCCCTCACCCCCAGGCCGGACCCCCACCCGAAGGGGCCGGCCTCCACCTCGGCCTCGGGCCCGCCTCGACGCCCCCCTCAGGCCGGACCCCCTCCAGAGGAGGCCGGCCTCAAAACCGGCCTGCCCTCCTCCCACCCCGGCCCCAGGCCGGGTTCCAGGCCGGCCAGGCCGGCTCCTAGGCCGGGGTGGACCCGAAAATGCCCGGAAAAGACCCGTTTTCGCCCCCGTTTCCACCTACTTCGACCCCCGGCTATATAAGGACGCCCCCAAGCTAGATCTAGGGTTTAGAGTTGAATTAAGAACATTTGGAGCTCAGCTCTCATGTATCCCTCTTTGAGGAACCATCCCTCCGACATCGTCGAGGATTGTATCAAGGATCATCCAATTACTTGATCTCTCCCTTTGGGTTTCTATCAAGGAATTGTCCAATCTTCCTCTCGATTATCTTGAGGTTCTATTGGCGTAGTGGACCGGCTACGGGTGTGAAGCGGTTTCAATCAAGGTGAGCTCAGTTGAATCGATCGTTCCGGAGGCGGCTCTCGGGGTTAGTTGCCGGAAGATTTGGGGTTCTTCGGTTCTTACTAGTTACCTTTGCGTTTATTTGCGTTGCCCACGATTTCCCCCCCCCCCTCGATTCCCCCTCGTGTGTTCATCGTGTTCATCGCGTTCTTCGTGTTCTTCGTCGATTCGTGAAGATCGGGCCAATCTAGGAGTAACCCTCCACATCAAAACCGGGGGGAAACCTAACCGCTGCCACTAGAATCTCCGCCGAGATCCCCTCCTTGTCGTTGCTGCCGCTGGCGTGACTGCGGTGGCGGCGTCCCTAACCCCCAAAAAAGGTGGTGTGGGAGAGCTGTGGTAGACGCAGGGAGGCTTCGGTAGAGGTCCAGCGCGGTGTGGCACAAGGCGACGTCGACGTTTGCGGCGGGTTGATGCCTTGAGAAAACCATGGCGGAGGTGGCAGCGATCACTAGATCCGCGGCGGTCACGCGGGCCCATTTGGGCCGATCTAGGCTTTGCACATCACTGCATCTACGTGTGGCTGCGCCCTGTTTCGTGGTGTAGGTGACGGGGAGAGTTTCCGGTTGTGCTATGGCTGATGGGCTCGTGGCCAGGCCCGGTCGCGCGCGTCGAGGGATTTCTCGACGGACGTTTGTCTGACGTGGTGCCCGGTTACCGGAGCAGCGGCTCCAGACGGAGGCGGCCGAACGCGACGCTCGTCGAGGCTGGTCAGGTGTGCGACGTGCTATGGGGTGGCCTGTTGCAAGGTGGGTCTGGTCCCGACGCTCAGATCTGTAGGTGGCTGCGACGTTCTTGTCGTATGCATGGGGTCGACGAGCGTCGAGCATGGAATTGTGTTGGTGATCGAGGTGGACCATGCTCCGGTGGTGGTTGTGGTGCAATGTCGGGCTAAGGCCTTGCTCCCAGCCTATGGCTTGGGCAGGCGACAGTGGCATCAATGGCGTTGTTCCCTTCTTCAAGGCGTCGTTGAGGCGGTTGCATGCCTCTCCACCCAGGAGAACTCCGGGGAAACCCTGAACCCGCTTGGGATCAGACGAGGGTGGCGTCACGCATCACTCACCCCTTGGGGCCTTGTCCTGGAGTCGGCACCGTCTGGAGGGATCTGTTGTAGATGGTGGTCATCTTCCTCTGCTTGGTTTCCCCTCTCTGTGGACATGATGCTCTAGCTTCTCGGAGGAGTTGGAGCCTCTCCTATGACGACGGATAATGGCTCGGGCTAGTGTCGTGAAGCTACTGGGGTGTCGACTCAGCTGCGTGATGCCCTTCGACTTTGCCGGTGGACGTTGTGTAAATTCTCGGCGGCACATGGCTCTTCGTCCGGGTGTGGACTCGACTATGTGTTGCCCTTCGGCTGCTCCAACACCATCTCGGCGGATCTCGGCAGATTTAAGCTCTTCGTCTATGGCGGTGAAGTTTCTGTGCACTAGTGTCCAAGGGTAACCGGAAGACGAAGAGAGTTGAAGGCCTGTCCTATGGGGTTGTTGCTATGTGTCATGTTCTCTTCTCTTTGGTGTTGTTTCTAGCTTTGCTAGTTTAGTTTTCTTTCTATATGTAACTTCACCGGCGTTTGTCCTGGATTCCTCTTAATGAAATGGAGCAGTGCTTGCTGCCTTCCATAAAAAAAAAGGCAACAAGATGTCTCCGAGAGCGTGCGGGTTCGTGGTTCACGCTAGGCGACGTCTTGGTGAAGGAGAACGGGCTGCCGAACGGCGATACTAAGATGGTGAGGTTGCAAAAAGCTCCATAGCTTTAGGAATGTCTTGTAAAATACATCCATAACTCGTTGCCGAGTCTTTTTAAACACAAATTATTGCCGTGTTTGTGCCGATTTTCGAGGTATCTCTTCTGGAACTGTTGAAAAAAGGAAATAATTTTGCATTTGAAACTTCATTCACAACTGTTAGCACATATTTACAAGATTTTGAGGATTTTAATATACTGTAGTAGAACCGAAGAAGAAGGAAAGATCTACTAAAGAATAAAAGCATAGCGAGTGCAGTGCAGGCACATCTGCACAACTGTATGCAGTACGCCCCGGTAAAGAGTAAGACTATCAAATGCACAGTATTATTGCAGAACTTCATTTGGACTATAAATTTCTCTACAACGATGAGTGAGGATTTCAACTTCAGCGCACCGCAATCGCGCTGTTCCTTGGGATTGACTCATCTTGAGGAAACCCAGTCATCTCTTGTATCCTTCCGTTTACCTCTGCCACTGTCAGTCTCGGCCAGATTTTACCAGCTCTGTGAGTGAGTGCTCTGACCTCACCTGCTCCTCGGGGGCTGATTTGAGCCTACCATACCTGGGAAGAGCGCGCCCATAGAATCAGGAGTCCACCGTCACTGGAAACAGACAGCCTTTCACAGATCTCTAGCAGAAGCAAGGCAAACTTATATACTATGCTGCGCTCACTGAATTCATCTTCACTGTCTGTCTTTCTTGTCGCCGCCAAAACTGATGTCTGAAACCATTACAGTGTCGCCTTGCGATCAGGTACATGGATGAAGAATTTAGCTTTCTTAGGTACAGACATTATCACGAAACATGGCAAAATTTCAGTTTACTATGGTATTTAATAAAAAAATAAACCAAGAACAAGCAGATATGTCAGCATACTAACCTTCCAGGATACTGGTCTGCAATTGCCTACTTCAAGAAAAGACCACGACAACCCTAGTCTTCCTGCGGCGATAGCAAAGATATCTCGCAGCTCAAAAGGATGGAACCAAAGAACAAATCGCTGCTCCTATTAATGCATAAACTGTTGAATAACAGATCTTCCTCCTATGGCTTGCAGTTTGGTCTTTGTTGGGAAATACAGGAGGGGCAAGGGAAGGAATAGGTTCAGAAGGGGGTACTGCCAGTGGAGGATCTGGTTCAGTTGGGTCATGTTTGGGGGTGCAAAAGTGTTGGCGTTGTGGGGGGATCTTGGATTGAAAAAAAAAGGATTCACGTCTGATGGTTCTACTACAGAATTTTCAGAACTAATCATCTCTTTCTTTGCAGGATGATTTTGTTTGCTTGCTAAAAATATTCTGATTGTAGCATTCCCTTATTCCTACATAGTGGACAACTGAATGTTAGGGAAAACAAACAATCGAGATTGCAGTAAAAGTTCCTACAAAAAAGCAGTACCATTTTCAGGTTGTCCTTCCAACATAATCATGGCAAAAACATATTCAACGAAAGTTTCATCATCAAGAAACCTTTATAGAAGAAAAGATATATACTGAATAAACAAATAATGGTGTCTCATGCCATAGACTAAAGTACCGAACTCCATAGATGCATCATATAATTAGTCCTTGTAACAAAATATTTACACCGGTCATGCTAGTGACTGCCTTACTTGTGCTCAAGTAAAAGGAGCATTTAACATCCATACATCAATATGTCACATCAAGCCATCAAGGTAGCCTTAAACTGCTATGAAAAGCTGGAATGTAATTTACCATTTTGGCGTAGGGACACTTTCTAAAATAATTTTTAACTTTTTTCTGACACTTCTTAAGTTGAAACAGACGATCTTGAAATATTTCATATATCATTGACATCATATGGTTGCAGGTTTTAATTTACCCAAGATCAAGCTGATCTAACCACTGCCTTGTTTGAACTTCAACTTAATCCTTGCACACATCACAAGTTTAATGAACTCATGCACATGAACGATTAACAAAGTTCTCATGCACATGAACTCGAGGGATAAAATGTTCATTAGCTCTGACGGAATTCCATTGAAGTTGCCGCACCTCCAATCCAACACCTTCAGCTCCTGTAAAATCGACTCTCTGTAGGGCTAATACCTCACAAAAATATTTTTTGTAGAGTGAGGTGTATGGATGGAAGAAAAATACATCAGAACAGTTTGAAGGCTGAACAGCATTTCACAAGTACCTAACATATACAGTACAAAAATACTGTCTGTAGATATAAGATGCTTTCAGTGAATGGGCGTACATAATCCAGAAGACGCACATCCTATAGTAAACAGCCCCTGCATGTCACAGCTATTACTTTTAACAGGAGCAGACACAGCTGCATAAGATGCACATCCTACAGTAAACAGCCCCTGCATGTCAGTGGATTAGATGTTCAACGAAATGCAGCCACAAACAGATAAGCTGTTGCTCACAGGAAAATATATAAACAATTCGATATAGACCATTGGAATTCATGTGCGACCACCCCTGGAGATATAGACCATTGGTGTGGCGTCCAGTAGGGATCGACGGGATCAGCGGCTCGAAATGGGGGCCACTCGTCGGTGCGAGTGGTCGGGTGGGACTAGGCAGGAAGCGGATAGACTACCGCGGCAGGAGGCGCGGAGCGACTTGGCGCAGCGGCCAGTGCTTGAGGTCGGCCTGGAGCTGCCGTAGATGAGGACGAGCGGAGAGGAGGTGGGTGTGGACAAGGACGACTGGCTGGAGAGCCGCTGGCGGGCAGGGCGTCCTTGGACGGGAGGAGGGCGCCGGAGAGGTCAATCTCCAGCATTGGAATTTCATCAAACAGCTCCAGTGCAAAGGCCCTGGCGGACGGCAGCATGCCATGGCTACCAGCTTCTTGGTGCGAGTCATCCGGCAGGACCAGGCAGGAAAACATAGATGAGGACGGGCGGAGGGGATGTTGGTTTGGACAAGGACGACTGGCTGAAGAGCCCCTGGCGGGCAAGGCGTCCTTGGACTGGAGGAGGGCGTCGGAGAGGTCAATCTCTAGCACTGGACTTTCATCAAACACTTGCAGTGCAAAGACCAATCTCAACACTACACCAGGAGGCGAAGTTGCATCTTAAGGGAGAAGCACATGGAGGTGAGCGCAATCCCTCACGCCCAGGGTTGGTTGGCGTGCGCGGCGTCGTCGACCGGAAGGAGGGCGCGGGAGACGCAGATTGCCCGGCGGCGAGGATGTGGTGTGGCTCTGTGTCGTGCGGTCCGGTCCAGTCGAGGACGGGTCGGACCAGCTAAGTTATAGCTCTGGCCCACCAGTCGGTGAGGTTTCAGCACTTACCGGCGCGTCGGCCCTCCGCCCACCACCGCCGTCGCCGTGAGCGGTAGGGACAAGACACACACACAAAAAAAAAAACCGTTTAAGAAATTCGGCCCACCCAGCCCAGCTCGGTACCTTTAAATGTCCCGAAACACTTGCCCTCCCTCCATCTCTCTCTCGCTCGCCCCTTCTCCACCTGCTCGACAGAAACACAGCGCCAAGCCAAGAACCAGGCCCCGAACGGAAATGCCGGGACCTGAGGAGCGGCCGGCGACGAGGATCATGAAAATACTCCGCCGGGTTCTCTTCTTCCTCTCCTCCCCGCCGCCCGACGACACGGGGCTCGCGGCAAGGAGGAAGCGCCAGCGCCTCAAGCGCCGGCACCGCATGCGCACGGCCACCGACGCCTCCTCGGGCACGGCCGCGAGCACCACCTCCTACGCCGAGCCCAACTCCTCCTCGGGCACGGCCGCGAGCACCACCTCCTACGCCGAGCCCCACGCTTCCCCGGGCAGGGCTGAGAGCACCACCTCCGACTCCGAGACCAACGCCTCCGCGAGCTCGCCGGACCTCCAAGAAAGGGAGCTCCACGAGGTCAAGACCAACGCCTCCGACCCTGCCGCTCCCGAAGCCAAGACCGACCCCACGGCGGAGGCCGCTTCCTCCACGGACCAGTCCGCCGCCGGCTGCGACACCAAGAACGCCGAGCCGGCCGCCGACGTCCCCAAGACCATCGATTCCGCCTCCTGCGACACCAAGAACCTCGAGTTCGCCGCTTCCCACCCCAAGAACGCCGAGTCCGCCTCCCGGGACCCCAAGAACCTCCAGTTCGCCGCTCCCGACGGCAAGAACGCCGATCGGGCTGTCGACATCCCCAAGAACGTCGAGTCCGCCTCCTGCGATCCCAAGAACATCGAGTTCCCCGCTTACGACAGCAAGTACCCGTGGATCCGGGTGAACAGAAGGCGGGAGACCCCTGCTCTACGGAGGCCGCCCTCTGCTCCGCCAGGGCGGAGCTCCCCAGCCTTCGCTCCACCCAGGGCCGTTCCATACATTTATGGGGCCCAAGGGCAAGACGACAACCTGGGGCCCTTGCACGACACATATAAATGAAAAATATGTTATATTTTAGAAGTAAAATATGAAACAGTACATGATAATAGATTATCTCTAGACTCTAAGATTAAAAACTCAAACTATTTTTTATCAAGTCAATCCATGGATTTTAGGATCCACTAGTGGAGAACATGACTCCTGTTCATGGCAAAAAACAGCTTTAGCCCCGGTTCCGCTACGAACTGGGGCTAAAGGATGCATTCCAACGACCGGGGACTCGCAAAGCAGCTCGTGGGGGGTCTTTAGCCCCGGGAGAATAGAGAAATTCTTGCCAAAATTTTGAGCCGTGAAAGCGAAAGAATAGAGGCATTTTAGGCCAAAAAGAGGAATGGGAAGGATGAACACCATCTCTCTAACGTCTCATTGATGGGGAATGACCGAACCGTTGAGGATGGAAAAGAGTTGATTAGGGTGATTCGATTACATCGTTGATCTATATTAGTGGTTGCCTGTGACCTCATAATCAAAAACAACTGGAGGAGCCATGTTGTTATCAGCAAAGGTTATTGAGAATTTTGGGGAGAAGAAGAGTCAACAAATGAAGTGTCGACCATTTTTGTTCCTCCCTCGTGAGAGAGAGTCTGGTGACCTGGTGGGTTAGACTTAGTCTGTTAGAATTGAGTCTCCTAATCTTCTAGTATTTTTTTTATATTCTATACATAATTAGAACTAAGACAAGATTTACACTAATATACTATAGAAGTAGTACCTAGGATGAGGCCCCTTCCTTTCGGGGGCCCAGGGCGGGCGCCCCGCTTGCCCACCCATATGGGCCGGCCCTGGCTCCACCACGCCCTCTGTACCCTCCTACCGCCGCCGTGGCCCAGCACCCTCCTCCTGCCGCCAGCGTGGGCCCTCTGGATGATGTTGCCGACGTCAAGACTTTCTTCTTGGAGAAGCTGTTCGAGGAACCACTCCAAGACGAGAGGAGGGCGAAGCACGAGGGATACGTGGCTGCCTGTTCCTCCATGAAGAAGCAGCACACATACTGCCTGGCATGCTATCTCAGCGATGACAAGAAGAAGCATCCACAAATCGGAAACGACTTCGCAAAGGTTTGCGATTTCAAACATTTTACTTGCAACAAAACTGATTTTGCTCTTTCAACTAGTAACTTTTTTTCTTACTTTCTGTTCAGATGACCAAGCATATGGGGTTTCATCACAAAGGAGGTTGGATCAAGTGCGCCAAGGCTGGGTGCTACGCGATGGCGACGAACTTGCAGGACATAACCCTCCATCACTTTTATGTTCATGAGAAGTAGGTAGATCTACAGAGGAGAGTGAAGCTCTTCTTCATCGTAGCGTATAGTGTACTTCGTAGCGTATAGAGTAGTGTGCATTTGGTAAACAAATATCTGCTCATATGACTCCTGTTTGTTTCTTTGAATTGCAAAACATTACTACTGAAGTTGGTGTTTGATGTCATTACATACTCATTGTGTTTGAATTATAAACAATGCATTGCATTATTAAAATGCACACGATCAGCCCTTTCTAGAGCACATTCCTCTCATTACGGTCCATAAAAGCTTCTCCTCACGCCATCTTCACAAATGAAATGTCTTCTAACGACCACTCGAAAAAAATGTCTTCTGGCAGTTGGGTTTGGTTCGAGAGAATTTGCTTAAGAACTTGTATATATTCATGCTGGGGAGTGTGTGCCTATCCATATGTAGGAGCAGACCTGGGCTGTCTAGCCCTGTTTTGTGTTGGAGCTGTGTTGCACTGTCTGTCTTGCCGTTCTCTTTAGTTTTCTTTTCCATGTTTCTGTCACACAGACAAACCATTGTTCTGCTATCCTTGATAATGGAATCGGGCTCCAGGTGGAGGTGTTTGGAAAGGAAAAAAAATCTTCACAAAGTGCTTGCAAGTTTCCAATTAAACCTGCAAAAAAATAAACTTACATTTAGATTCACAAAATGCTAAACATTTTATGTATTCAGGACCATGCTGAAGCTTTGCATCGAAAATTCAGTTCAAGAAGCACTGAAACTTCTAGAACAGCTGTTGGATAGGAAAGTATGATTCAGTACTGGAAAGGATGAATAGTAGGCAACCAAAAAAACAGAAGATATTTGTAGAAAATTAAATATTGAGATAGATGTATTTTGTTTCCTCAGGATTCCTGTAAGTTTTGAACCAGTAGTCAAGTTTGTGGCAGTACAAATCTTGCCTAAAACCACATGATACTTGTGGAACTATCTTTGATTTTATATTGTATTATTGTACACAATTTAGGATAGCTAGACACATAAATCCACTTGAAAAATCATGCAAAAGGTAAACTAGCCATATATGGTAGTAGCTCAACTGAACTTTTGTTGGCAGCACATTCTGTAGTACAGACAGCCCTTAGTTTGAGACAGCGCTCACACAAGCAGCAATGACGCAAGAAGTGGGCCACTCCGTTTCAAAATCCCAGATTGAAGGAAGGAGCATCAAGTTCTTGGCTCCAGCTACCTGTGTCATTGATAATCGTCAGATATGCCTTGCATGTTTGCTCATCTTGTTCCCCCTGATATGGGAAGCTCGAACCCAAGTCAACTCGCACTAAGTAACCTATACCTTACCGTGTTGACTCCTGTAAAATGAAACAATGCACTGCATTAAGTGCACACTCCTCAATACACAGGTCCATAAAAGCTACTCCTTGCGCCAGCTTCACAAAGTGCTTGCAAGTTAAAGATTAAACCTGCAAAAAAATCTTGTATTTAGATTCACAAAATTCTTAACTTTTTATGAATTCAAGACCATGCTGAAGTTGTGTTTAAAATTCAGTTCAAGAAGTACTGAAACTTGTAGAACAACAGTTAGACAGGAAAGCGAGTGTATGACTCAGTACTGGAAAGGATGAATAGCAGGCAAACAAAAAACAAAGGATATTGTAGAAAAGGAGGTATTAGAAATTGAGGTGACCATGAATTTTGAGCAAAAATGTTAGGAATAACAGTATAGAGTTTCTGAAAATCATTCAACAGCGCAACTTAAGTATTCCGCAGCAGATTCAAGAGGACGATCATGAATGGAGAAATTGGTTCAGTGCTAAAAAAGAGTACTAACAATTTGCAGAAGAAAAATTACAGCCCATGAATGTACCGTTCAGTTTCACACGAAACCAATAAAAATAAGCTCCAGGGTTGCCCGAGGACAGTGCTATCACTGAATATCAACAAGTCTGTGATGTACCCTGCACGTTGCCGTTATTGTTCATAGCAATCTGCCACTGGTACTGAATGGGGAACAGCAGCCCAAATCGGGAGAAGGCGGCATCATTGCACGTAAAATTCCTTAACCCTGGTAGCGCTTTGGGGAATAGGTTTGGGATGTCTTTGCAAGGAAAATTATATTTGCGGGTGCGAGATGCAAAAACGGTTAATCATCTTATCCTATTGTTCAGATCTAATGGCCCAGAATTCTGGAAGATGATAACACCAGAAGCCCTTGTTGCACTCGATCTTCTCTCATTGTAGAACAGGGCATGTGCCCCGTGATTGCCGATGCTCATATTTCACCTTATTTTTTTTGTAGAATTACAGTACAGCTGATACTAGTATCTCAAGGTGAGACAGGTGGTTCTAGAGCAAAGTTAGTAGTGAGTTTCGAGCATACGGAATATATGTTATCAGTCTAGAACTCTAGATAGCTACTGAATATCCGATGCTAGCTTCTGGACAATTTGTAAAACAAAATGCTCAATTTTTATGTCAAAAGGTGCCAATTTGAACAGTATGGTGTGGCAGAAGCGAATCAAGAGAGAAATTACTGAGAAGCATCTCAGCAGACACTAAGATAGGCACATTTCGCTTTCCTTATTCCCACTAAGATGTATGCTATCCTCTTACAGCCGCAAACTCGTTTATACTGATCCTAAATAATATGTTATAGCAAATAAATAGACATAATTAGATCAACCTTCCAACATGTGTGCATTCAGTAATGCCCAAAAAAAGAAGGTATAAAGGTGACAGTTCCAAATCGGCAGAGTATTCAACAGGCAGGTGTAAATCACTCAAGAAGGGCCGACTATCTCACTACTTTGTTTTACTACTATAAAAGCAAGTTAATGATTTTGATGTAACTGATAAAAACAGCCTGCTACCTGTTCTGGTTCTGGATCATGTGTTGTCTCCTCTTCCTCCTCTCAAGTACAGCTTAGCTATTTGCTTGTCAGGTTCTGTTAACATGCCCATTACGCCTCCATATTGTTTTGTAAGCTATTCCCCCCTTTAGGATCGTGATGCTGTTAGTTCCTTTGTAGTAAATCTGCTGTGACCGCTCTCTGTACCTCAGTAAATTGACGAGGAACGGAATTCTTCTGTTGATACTACAAGTTAGCTCCTCCCAGCGGCATCTTCACATGGTCGTCATCAGCTGCTCCCACAACATCCATCTATGCATCCATAGAAGCACCTCGAACAAAAAAAAAGTATCATCTTCGACAGCAAAAAAACAGATAACTTATTGCATGAAGGCAACATATCATCTTTTGTACATTTTCTACACTGTATTTGTATGCTGCAGGGTATCATGCAAACTTACGGAGACAGTTCGTGGGTTATCTAGCTTAGGAGTTAGGTCCATATATCTGTTTCGATAATGAGCTTAACTCCACATGTAGGATCCTCTATACAAATAGTTTTGTTTATATTCTTATGTAAAGAACATAAGTGCTATGTCGGCAAGTGGTATGAAAACACCACTACACCAGTTATATACATACAGCTTTCACAGGAACAACTCTAGAAGCAAAATTTAGAAAATTAAAAACAGCAGTAATGATGTTTTAGCATTGCCAATTGCAGGTAAACGCAAGTTAACAGAAGGTTTCGTCGGGAAACAGAGAGCATACTTCCAAGAGGTCAGGGCCTTTGAGCATCTGGAGGAGGAGACCTATAAATCTGACTGAACTAGAGTGCAAAAATCAAGCTCATCTGTCGATCATATGCTTATGATACTACTGGAAAGGGAAACGTTTCTGTACAGATAACTGAGTCATGGAGTAGCAACCTAGTGTAGCATGAGAAGAGTTTTAGTGCTACAAGCCACCGTTTTACTACTGTATTCCCATCCAACCTGAACCATCAGGTTGGCATGAAGGGACAGGATTACTCAGCAGACTCCACCATCTGCGCATTTGCAATTCGCACCCCCCCACAACTTTTTACATTGCAAAACCATCCATCTCCCTTTCCCTATCCACAAGAATCACACCCGCCTCTCTCAAGGTTCTTGATCTGGACTCATAGCTGTATCCACACCGCCACTTCCAGTTCTGGATCTGCTGTTGCATCTCCACCTTTGGGCAAGATATATGGCGATGATGCGCCGAACAGGTTACAAGGTGTTTATAAATTTCATTGTTTTGTTTACGAGAATAGCCACATCATTATTTTATTGAGTAAAACATTTAGTTTAAATCTGCTGAATTTTGATCTTTGAATCTACCTTGGACTTCTGTATTCAAGACCATGCTGAAACTTTGTGTTTAAGACTAAGGTCAAGAAGTACCAAAACTTCTAGGAGAACAGTTGGACAGGAAAGCGAATATACGATTCAGTACTGGAAAGGATGAAAAGAAGGCAAACAAAAACCAGAAGATATTGTAGAAAAGTTAAAGGAGATGTTGAGAGAGATCTATTTTTTCAAGTTCAGAGTGTTCTTGGGTTAAATTTGAGATGAACTACGGCTCACTGTTTCTTCTACATGTAATGTTTACCCCAACACAATACATTGTGATATCAAAATCCGTTGCAATTTCCTTTGGTGCATATACATAATGTTCCTTGTATCTGATAAAATGTGAACCAAGAGAAAAAAACATGATCTGATGCTACATTAAATCCACAAGAATGCACTGGTTCATAAAAAGGATACATGAATTTCTAGGACTTCAACTTAGTTGACATCATAGACCCAACAAGAAATTAGGAACTTCGGTAAGGTTCAGGCTAGACAGGGAAAATTAAAATATTTACTCTTTGGAAATTTAGGTGTCCATAAATTTTGAGCATAATTGTCTGTAAAATAACAGAGTATAACAACAACAACAACAACAACAACAACTAAGCCTTTCAGTCCCAAACAAGGGTAGGCTAGAGTTGAAACCCATAAGATCTCAAAGCCAAGTCGTGGTTCTGGGACGTGGATAGCTAACTTCCACGCACCCCTCTTAACGGACTCCTCCCATGTCAAGTTTGGTCTACCACGACCCCTCTTAACATTCTCAGCACGCTTGAGGCCTCCGTTGTATATGTCCAAACCATCTTAGACGGTGTTGGACAAGTTTCTTTTCAATTGGTGCTACCCCAACTCTCTCACGTATATTTTCATTCCGGACCCAGTCCCATCTTGTGTGGCCACATATCCATCTCAACATGCGCATCTCTGCTACACCTAACTGTTGGATATGTCGCCTCTTGGTTGGCCAACATTCCGCACCATACAACATCGCAGGTCGGATCACTGTCCTATAAAACCTGCCATTTAGCTTTTGTGGCACTCTCCTATCACAGAAGACGCCAGAAGCTTGGCGCCACTTCATCCAACCAGTCTTGATTCGGTGGCCCACATCTTCATCGATATCACCATCCTTCTGCAGCATAGACCCCAAATAGCGAAATGTGTCTCTCTCCGGTAACCTCTCCCTCCCGCTTCCTAGTAGCACTGAAACTGCACCTCATATACTCGGTTTTAGTTCTAGTAAGCCTAAAACCTTTCGATTCTAGAGTCCGCCTCCACAACTCTAAATTTCTATTAAACCCCCCTCGGCTATCATCCACTAGCACCACATCATCCGCAAAGAGCATACACCGTGGGATATCTTCTTCCTATCCCTTGTGACCTCATCCATCACCAAATCGAAAAGATAAGAGCTCAAAGTTGATCCTTGATGCAGTCCTATTTTAATTGGAAAGTCATCGGTGTCACCATCACTTGTTCGAACACTTGTCCTTGAGAAGGCAACAGCGCTGCAGGTAGGATTCCTTAACCCTGATAGCACTTTGGGGAAGAGGTTTTGGGATGTCTTTGCAAGGAATGTGATATTTACGGGTGCGAGATGCAAAAACAGTTAATTGACCTCATATTATCCGATTGTTTGGATCCATTGGTCCAGAACTGACCAGAAGATGGTAGTACCTTGAGCTAAATAGTGTAAATGAACTTGCAAGAACATTTGCAAGTCTTAGCACAAAACATTAAGCATGCCCAAATTACAAAATTCATTTTTTTTTCTTGGAACTTCCGAAGTTTCCGGAATTTGCACATGTGACATGTGGGGACTGGCTATTATTAACCTTTCAATTTTCTAAGAAAAAATAAAGTAGACAAAATTGCTAAAAGAAGGCATGAAAAGAACATCTTCCCGCCGAATACATGGATGAATGCACACACCAAAAAGATCCTAACAGACATGGATGAAGGAGTAAAATGTTATCTTAGAAATATGACGAGTAGACTACAAAAAACCACAACAAACTAGGGTAGGTCTAACAGAGAACCACGATTGCTGCAATTTTTTGGACATGGCAACATATTTTGACATAATCCATGTCCTTTAATCCAAACCTACTTTTGGCCTCTCCTACACAAAAATTGATGTGGCCCCCACATATCAGGTCATGACTCATGAGTAGCACAGAGAACCACACAAGCCCGAGAAGGCGCCATCAGCCACAGCATGTTCAGCCAGTGGACAACTGATTAACCGGCACATAGGCTTGGGCTTGCATGGTATCTCTGTGACAAGTATGAGCTGACAAGTGAAGTCTAAAAATGTTAGTTTTTGTGTTAGGAGAGAACAAATCCTAGACCCGGTTAGATGAAAGGAACTATCCCAAAACATGTGGTTATGTGGGAAAAAAACTAAAACGTCGTTTTGTTAGACCTTTCCTAAATGCAGAACATAGTATGTGCACTCTGAAACAATACATGTTGCACAGTTCAGAACATACAAGCCATTTCAAATCAAATATATAACAGATACCGGAACATGCCTTTGTCACAAACTAATAAATTTGGTCCATGTGACCCTATTGAAAAGTTTGTAACTGCATCCAAAAATCTAACTACAAAATTATGGAGTAATAGTTAACTATTTTTACAACTACATGTTCATCCTTGTGATATCTGGTGTTAACCATATGGGATTAGGCCAGTTGCACCAAAGTTGAGATACAATTTCTTCCCTACTATCATTTTCCAAGTTGAGAATACCTATATCCCGGCGATCATTCTTATAGTCTGCAACATATGTCTCGTCATCTGTGAAATAAACACAATTTGCCTTCAGCTGCGGATATTCATCAGCACTAAGGCATTGTGACTGACTACGGCCAAGAAACAGCACATGATCACTTAAGCCGTTCATTTTCACAAGCTTTTTTGCTGCCATATCAGCTTTAAATACCGATATTTTCTCAGTCTCTAGGAAAAGCTCTTCTGTGACTTTAAATTCACTCCAAACTTGCAATAGATCACCACATGGGGTCTGAACAACATACATCCACCCATCCGTCCCACTAAGACCCTCCATCTCGTCTGCAATAATATTCCTCGTGAAGGTAGGACCAGTGAGATCAAAAGCATCGATTCCTCCGGTTCTCGTGAATGCATACAATAGACCATCCATGAGGATGCATTGTTGATAGTTCCAACCCGATGGAAGCACAGTCCACTTACAATCACCTACCCTTGTAAACAAAAGCTTGCGGATTGGAAGGATGATGAGAACCACAATGTGGCTTCCCGTGGACGGATCAGGAAACATAAATGCCTTGAAGTAGAGGCAGTCACGGAGCATGTCCATAGCATGGATTGTCACATCCGTCTCATCCCACAGTTCATACTGAATTACTGCTCCGGCATTATCTAACACAGGCTCTACGTGCTCAATGGTGATCACGGGCGGGAGAGCTATCTGTTGGCCAGTTATCGGATTGAGAAGGTGAAGCTCAGACTTGTCATCGGCGGTGACTAACCAGCCATGGGAGGACCCAATCAGATGCCTATTACGGATGGGTGGATCTGGAAGAGTAATATTGTAGACCCTCTTTTCCGCGAGGCTGTAGAGACAAGCTACATTGTCAGCAACAGAGTCAGAGGTGTAAAGGAGGCAAGGTGTCTGGGGTCGTTTGTACTGCTCAAGCTGGCTGCGTAAGATGGTATAGGCGGAGCGCCAAGAGGAGCAGACAGAGCCCGCACGTATGAAGTCGGGGATCTCTAGGAGGGCGAAGATATCCATCAGTACATCCACCGGCAGCTCCGGCGAATTCTGCACCACAGTCTGGGTGTCCATCAGCTCCGACGAATTTCTGAATTTTCTGATTGAACACAGCGAAAGAGCCATCAGCTTAGACAGAATTCTGAAGCCAAGATGCCCTAAGCTCATTATCCTGGCGACACTACACGCCTCCATTGGGGCAATTGCGAAATCTGGCCTTTTGGGAGATGAATCGCTTCTGCAGCTACCAACCACACTTTGCAATTCAACCTAGGATGAAGCAGACAGAGGGGAGGATCCTTCCTGCAGCACTTATAGTACAGTGCGGCTGAACCAACCTACGGAGGCCTCAATTCTAATTCGAGTAGGAGACGAGTCCGAATCCAAGAACGACATTATCAATTTTTCTGTCCAGGGACTTTTTGCAGTAGAGACTTGGGAGAAGATTCGGACTTGGAATCCTACTGGTTCCTAACTCCTACGCGCCTCGGACGGATCCCGGTTCTGCTCAGCAACGACATCACAACTGGGGAGAACAAACTGACCAGCGCAAATGTGTAGCCCTGTCAGAGCAAAGGCAGAAGGACAGAAGGGGGCTCCGTCGTTGTCCACCGGGATGGAGGCGGCCGTATCTGGGACGAAGGCAGGTGGGAGGTGGCGGCATCTGGGCGGCGGAGCATTCGTCGCAGGCGGCGCTTCCCTCCTTTCGGTGCTTCCCGAACTGGGCCTTCGTCGGCGCCGCCCGTATCTGCGGGCTGGACCTTTCTTTAAAGAACTTCTGTTTTTTCCTTACCCAACGGCGGAAACTCGAGTAATTCAAAAAAAAAAAAAAAACGGCCGAAACTCGTGAGATCCAACAAGCGCGTATCGCGAAGACCACGGGGAACAGGCCGAGCCCCTACCTATCGCTTAAAGCGAGTGGGAGGGTGGACTCGCCCAAGACTTTCTGCGAGATGGGCCTGGCCCGAAGTGTGATGTAAAACCGTGAAGGTTCGCACTGCCTTCACACACACGAGCTTGCACAGAGTTTAAAAAAAAAGAGTACGGAGCTTTCACGGCCAAGTTTGCCTGCATGGTGAGGAAGAGGAAGAGAGCATCTGTGTTCTTCCGCCCAACGATCAGCTTCAGGAAGATGCGTGCAAAGTATACTTTAAATCAGCGCCTAGAGTATTTTTTTTCTGTTTTCTATTTATCAAAATTTAATGGTAATTTTTGAAAATGAACAAAATTTAAAATAATGGTTTTTTTAAAGTAAACAAATTTTAACTAAATATTTTAATGGTGAACATTTGAAAGGTTGAACATTTTTCACTTTGAACCAAAAATAATTTTGAACCATCCCAATTATCTCGCTCGGAAGTCGGAACGCGCACGAGCGCAGCAAATGGCTCGAGAGGGTTGACCGGAAGCTCCCTTTCTCTCACTCGCTTGTGCTCAAACGGAGACAAAGAAAAAGCAGCGGCACATCCGGACATATTGCCACGCCCACTTAGCTAACAACTGAGGGCATCTCCAGTCGTTGCGCCCCCAGGGCCCAAAACGCCGCCGTTTTGGGGCCGCCGCGGCGCTAAACGGCGCTATTCTGCAACCTGGGGGGCAGGCTTCCCAGTCGCTCCCCGAGCCCAAGATTCGGCCCAAACAAACGCAATTTGAAAACTAGCGATTTTTATTGAATTTTGCGAAGTGCGTACATATTCGGCACGAATTTAAAAAACTAGAACGAGAATTTAAACTAAACTAAAGCTACTGATGAAGGCCGAGGCTCGCGGCGATGGCCTGGCTATAGTCGACGTCGTCGCCGTCGTCGTCGTCGTCGTCGGAGCCATCGCCGGGGCGCTTGCTCGGCCCCTGTCCGGCGTCGCCGCAGCCATCCCACCTGCTCGCCGCGAGGGCTTGCTGGATCTCGTCCTCGTCGTCGGAGTCTGGGTCCAGGAGGATGTAGACGTTCTCCTGCGGCGGCGGCGGGGGAGGGACGCGGAGGCGGGCCGCGTTGGCGGTGGCCTCCTTGTCGCGCGCCGCCTTGCGCTTCTCGGCATCCGCTAGTAGGCGGCGTTGGAGCTCCAGTTCGCCGCGGTGTTCTCCCGCAGGCTCCACGTCGCGGCAACGTCGTCGTCGAGCGGCTGGAGCGTGTCCAAGGACAGCTGCTCCGCGACCTTCTGGTCGGGCCACTCGTCCTCGTCGTCACCGGCGTCCTCCGTCTTCGGGCGAACCACGCGTTCGAAGCGTGGCTCTCCGATGCGGAGGGCGCCGCAGCTACGCCTGCGGGCTGGCGCGCCGGCGTTCAGGAAGGGGGGAGATAGAGAGGGACTGCGCGCCGGAGGAGCTGGACGTCGCCGACGACGAGGAGGCGCCCGTCCGCCGCGCTTCCCACGGCTGGTTCTGCCGGGGCGGCATCTCCAGCCGCGGCTCGTTGCCGGCGTGGATGTGGTCGAGGACCCACTCCACGGTCCTGTTGGGGCCGCTCCACCAGCGGCGGCGCCTGTTGGCGTTGAAGCGGCCGTCGACCGGCCCGTTGTCGTTGAGGGAGGCGATCTCCCTGTCGCGGCGGCTGGTGAGCTGCTGCCACCAGAACTCGTCGACACCCGACTCCGGGAAGCGTTCGGGCTCCGCCATGGCGTCGCGCATCTCGCGGATGGCGCGCCGGAACTCGGGGTCCGTGTTGGGGAGGGGAGGCACGGGCACCCCGCCGCCGCTGAGCGCCCAGCGGCTCTGCCCAGCGCCGAAGCTCGGGAGGCGCATGTCCGGCGGGCACGGGTAGCCCGCGCGGTACAGCGCCATCGCCTCGCTCCGGCGAAGATGGCGGCGTGGGAAGCCGTTGGCCGCTGCGCCATCCTTGTAGCTGGCCATTGCGTGGAGAGCGGGGGAGAGGAGAAGAGAGGAGAGCGCCGAGGGGAAGAAGAGAAGAGGAGAGCGCCGGAGGAAGAATGGCGAGCGCAGCGAGCGGCGGGGGATTTTATAGGCGGCCGGGCATTTACTGCGCGCGCGCCCCTCGCTGTCGCCCGCCACGCCATTACGCCGGCAGCCTTTGAACGGGCGCATGCACTGGGCGGCCGCCACGCCATAAACGCCGGCAGCATTTTGACCGCGCGGAAGCCGAGAAGATGATCACGGGGCGGTTATGTTCCCGCGCTTTCTCGTCGCGTCACTGACAGAGCTGGCCCGCGCGCGCGGCCGCGCAGTTTTGCCCCCCCAGGCCGAACCCAGCGGGCTGGGTTTGGCCTGGGAGCCGCGGCGCGAAATAGCGCCGAAACGGCGCTATTTGAGCTTCTGGGGGGCGAGTGGTGAAGAAACGGCGCTATTCGCCGCTTCCGGCGCGAAAAAGGCCACCTGGAGGGGCTCTGGGGGACGGCAGGAGATGCCCTGATACCCGCAGCTTGAAATCAAATAGGGTAACCCTATAGTCTAAGAAGGAAACACGTGACTCTTAATTAGCTCGGTGACTTGCTTTACTAGAACAAATGGCTTATGATCAGAGTGCATGTGTGACACATTGACACGTTATTGTTTTATCTCATGAACATAGTTCTACTAACACCGGAGTGACGGGAGGTAAATACAACTAAATAATTTTCAAATGGCTGAAAGGCTAAAAAAATGGAAAAGGTGAACAATTTTTGAAAATGAACAAAATCTTAAATCATTTCAAAACATGAACAAAACTTACATATGAAAAATTATCAAAAATTGAACACATTTTAATTTGATTGTTTTTTATTTGAACAATTTTTATCCGAACAAAATTTGAATTTGAATAATTTATAAACTTGAACATTTTTCAGTTTGAACAATTTAAAAAAAGTCGTTGAACCAAAAAAAATAGTGAACAAAAAATGTGGATACACCAAAAATAATGGTGAACCAAAAACAATAGTGAACGAAAACTAACGGTGAAGCAAAAAAATTGGTGAACCGAAAATAATAACCAAAATTAAATTTGAATAATATTAAATTTGAATAATCTTAAATTTGAACAATTTTAAGTCTGAACATATTTTATCCGAATTTGAACAATTTATAAATTTGTACAAAAAATATCCGAATAATTTTCGAATTTGAAAATTTTAAAGTTTGAATATTTTTCAATGAACCAAAAATGCCGATTAACCAAAATTAAAGTGAACCAAAATTTTTGGCGAATCAAAAATTTAAAATATCAAAAACGAAAATATTTTCAAATAAAGGAAAAAAGAAAATAAAAACAGAAAAAAGAATAAAACCCGAAAAATAAAAAATATAAACAGGAAAGAAAAATGAGGGAAAAAATTAAAATAGACAAGTAGACAATAAAAACTGTCAAAGGGCATGTATGGACACGGACTCGAGGGTGGTCCTGTGGCTATCCAATTCTTCCCACCGAATGCTTGAAGCGGAGTATGCAGGTTCGAATCCCCTTCTCCTCATTTTTCTGCTATTTTCGTTGACGTAATGGGCCGGCCAATTTGGCATCGAGCGCGGCGAAAAGCACGGGCGAGTCCGAATAGAGCTCGCTATAAGCGTCATATAGGGCTCACGATGGTATGCGACGGACAAAGTTATAGTCAAACACGCAAAAGAAAAAACGGTGAGTGGCAGCCCGCAGACAGCGGGATCTTCTTATATGGGGTGGTTCTTAGGATTTTTCGCTCCCTCCGGGGTCTCTTGCGTGGCCCAAACCCAAGGAAAAACTCCCAAATCCATGCCACCCAGGCCGCCGCCCTCGCCCCCGCCGGTGGTGGCGGCACCCGGCCACCAAAAGCGCACGGAGTGAGGAGTGCATCACCTCCTCTATGCGCGGTACCAGTAATCAACGTATGACCCAAATGTACCCGCTCGCTAGGGTTTTTCTTTTTCTCCCCGACTTCGGTGTTGAGTCCACCGGCGACCACAAATCTCCGACCTCCTCCTTCTTGAAGACTCGGGCTGATCACGACGGGGGGGAGTCCTGGTACCCGGCCTTGGTTTTAACAGAGGGAGCCGTTTTTTCGGGGCTCAAAGAGGATGACATGGATGACGTGATTTTCGACGAGGAGAAGCTGATACCCAAGGAGGCCATAAGATGGATGATTCTTGCTTGGGTGCATACAGAACACAAGTTCAGCCATTACTGGTTCGAGAAGAACATGCATTCTACTTGGGATCTAGCAAAGGATTTTTGCATCAGATCTCTCGAGGATAACTTGTTTGTGTTTCCATTTCACTGCTTAGGAGATTGGAAGAAAGTCACACAAGATGGCCCGTGGGTGTTTCAAGGAAAGAGTGTGCTCATTGCTCCTTACGATGGTTTCTCGAAGTCGTCGCTGATCCCATCGAACAAAGTGGGCATATGGATACGTATCTTGGACCTCCCGGACGGATTTCGGGCACTTGTCCCCTCGCATGCGGGAAAAGTGCGCGATTTTCTCGTGGAGGAGCCTCCCTCGATGGATTTCGCAGGAAACTACTTCAGAGCTAGAGTTGACGTCGATGTGAGGAAACCATTAAAACCTACTATTTCCTTTATCCGTCAAGGGCAGCGTCATCTTTTTCGTGTAAAGTATAAACGCTTGCCGGACTGGTGTTCGTTTTGTGGTATGTTGGGGCACCTGTATAAGGAGCATGGAGACGGGGTGCATGCACCATCAATCCTATTTTTCAAGGATCTTCGTGCCGACATGGGTGGCCAGGGTAGAGGACCTGGTAACCGTGGGGGTGGACGCATTGGAGAAAGAGGAAGGAGGCGCAGTCGCAATGATGCTCGTTCAGATGCTGCCTAGGATGATGACATGGAGTTGAGAGACCACGAAGAGGAGACTGATCCAGACCAGGAAAATTCTGCCAAGAAACGGATTTCCCTTATGAAGAATGGTTCTCCTACTGATGAGTCCCCTCGTTGGGTTCAGGAGCTTCGGGTTCTACTATACCAGTTAGTCCACCGCCCAAAAATCCAAAAAGGGCGAAGCTGGGGAAAATGGTGCAGTTGAAGGTCATGTTTGTGATGATGAGGACCAATGAGTATCCTCAGTTTGAACTGTCGCGGTGCAGGAAACCACGCGATAGTTCGGAGCTCCGGGAGCTCGCTCAGAAGTTTGCCTGGTCTATTTTTTGTATTTTAGAAACTCAGATTAGCATGTCTTGAGTTAAAGGCCTTGCCTCTACGCTAAGCTTTTATCGAGGTTATGTAGTCGGAAGTGTTGGTAGGAGTGGAGGTTTAGGTGTTTTCTAGAATAATGAAATAATGGTTGATGGTTTAGGCTATTCACAGTACCATATTGATCTCTCTATTAATGGTTTGGGCGATCATGCATGGAGACTGGCCAGCGTCTATGGTGAGGCGCAAACACAGGAAAGATACAAAATGTGGGATATGTTGAAGGATATTTATGCTATTAGCTCTCTCTCGTGGCTCTGTATTGGTGATTTCAACAAAGTACTCAGATACGACGAGTTCGAGGGAATTGGACAACGTTCTGCCCAACAGGTCCAAGGCTTCAGAGATGCGATAGATATCTGCGATCTCATTGGTCTTAATTTTAAGGGAAATTTCCATACTTTCTAAAAAAGGGTTGCGGGTGGCTCCTATACACGAGTTCGTTTGGACAGGGCCCTTGGTTCTGCCGAGTGGGGGGGGGGGCGCAGTTTCCCAATGCATTGTTATCGCACCACACTATGGCCACCTCGGACCACTGCCTGATCTTCTTGGAGATGAACGATGGGATGACGAGGAGACACAATGCTAACAAACCTTTTAGGTTCGGGGTTATGTGGGAGACACATCCGGAGTTTCGTGAGACTGTGGGAGGTTCTTGGACCTCGGCAGAAGGAGATGTGTCGGTTAATGAGGTGAAGGAGAAGCTCGATTCTTTATCATCAACAATGCAACGATGGAATAGGGACACCTTTGGTTCGGTTCGAAAGGAGATCAGGGACCTCAATAGAAATCTCGAACAGATGCGAGAAACACCATGCAGGGTCGGTCCAACACATGCTGAAATAAAAACGTTTGATCGTCTTATTGAACTATACCATCGAGAGGAGATGATGTGGCACCAGAGATCTCGGGTTGAGTGGCTTTCAGCAGGGGATAAGAACTCCAAATTCTTTCATCAAAGAGAAAACATGAGGCGTAGAAAAACTTTGTCAAATCATTGTCAATGCAGGTGATGTTATTGAGGATGATAAAGAGATGGAAGCTCTCACTGTCGAGTTTTATAAAACTGTATATACCTCTGAAGGGGTTCAAGACATGAATCATGTCTTAGATCATGTTCCAGCCAAGGTGAAGGCAGAGATGAACACCACACTCACGGTAGATTACACAGGCGAGGAGGTAGGAAGAGACCTATTTCATATGTTCCCCACAAAGGCCTCGGGCCTGACGGTTTTCCTGCTCATTTTTTTAATGACACTAGGAGGTTTGTGGGTCTGATGTTACCAAGGAAATTCTGAAAATCGTCAAAGGGGAGGGGAGTGCTCAATGCATCAATGATACTATCCCCGTGCTCATTCCCATGGTATCAAACCCAATACTACTGTCTCAATTTTTCATCTAAGCCTATGCAATGTTCTTTATAAAATTGCCTAGAAGGTTTCTAAAATATCCTCAAGCAAATTCTCCCTAGTATTATTTCTGAGGAACAGTAAACCTTTGTGTCAGGAAGGCTCATCATGGATAACATTACCTCATCTTATGAATGCCTTCATTTATGAAGAGGAGCAAAGCTAAAGTTAATAGCCACTGTGCACCGAAGTTTGATATGATGAAATCATATGACTGATTGGAGTGGGATTATCTATAGGCTATTATGTTGAAACTTTGCTTTGACCCAGGTTGGACTTCGATCATTATGGCTATGGTTAGGTTTGTTTCTTTGCCGGTGATGTTTACTGGTAACAGATTAGAGGATTTCATTCCCTAGAGGGGAATCTGGCAGGGAGATCGTATTTCACCCTATCTTTTCTTGATAGCAGCAGAGGGCCTTTCGTGCCTCTTAAAAACCAGTTATCGGTCATCGCATTTGGAGGGGATCAAGGTGGCACCTACGACACCTTCCGTGAACCATCTGCTATTTGCTGATGACAACCTGCTGTTCTTTAGGGCGAGTGTTTGGGGAGCGGAGGAGGTTTCACACTTGTTGGAGAGTTATTGTAGAGCTTCGGGTCAACGAATCAATACTTCTAAATCGTAAACTTTCTTCAATAAAGGTTGCACGCCACAATCAAGGGAGCAGGTAAAAATTATTTTAAATGTGCAGAATGAGACTTTGAATGAGAAGTATTTGGGTATTCCCTCTGATGTCGATGTCTCAAGGGGAGGGACTTTCAAATATCTAAAATACCGTGTTTGGATCAAGGTGAAGGCATGGCTTGAGAAGATCTTGTCAGCGGGTGGGAAAGAAGTTCTCATCAAGGGTCTCGTTAAACACATTCACTCCACAATTCGTAAGTTCTGGTGGGGAGCAAGGAAGGGAAGAGGAAATCGAAATGGGTTTCTTGGGATGTTTTGACAAGGCCAAAGTGTCTGGGCGGTCTAGGTTTCCGAGACCTTGAACTATTTAACATGGCCCTTCTAGCAAAGCAAGCATGGAGGTTGCTTGAAGTTCCAAATTCTCAAAGTGCTCTAATTCTCACATCAGTCTTACGATGCTCTTGGGAGTCACCCATCCCAAGTATGGAGAGCTATCATTGACGGGAGAGATGTACTCGCATAGGGATTAATTCTGAGAGTTGGGGATGGATCATCTACAAACATATGGGAGCACAACTGGTAGCCACTTGATGATATGTTTCGACCCATGGTCTCAAATATTAATGACCCCCCCCCAACTTGTTTCGGAATCGATTGATCAAACGAACAAGGTTTGGATGGTAGAGAGGGTGAAAGAAGTCTTTTTACCCATGGATGCACGAGGCCATTTTATCAATCCCACTATGTACGCTAGAATCTATGGGTGTATGGGTGTGGCACTATGAGAGAAAGGGAGCATTCTTGGCGAGGTCAGCTTATAGGATGTTATCAACAAACAAGAGAATAAGAGAGGGCTGGATTGATGGTTAAGTTGGCTCCTCTAATATCGATAAGGAGGAGAAGGCGTGGAAATCGTCACGGAAGCTTAGGGCTCCATCGAAACTGAAGGTGTTTGTGTGGAGGCTGGCGTGTCAATCCCTTCCCTCAGCTAACTTGCTCCACCACCGAAACATGGCACCAACTAGTTGTTGTTGCTCTTTATGTGGCTCTGAATATTCCTGGCAACATTCTTTTATGGATTGTTCCATGTCTAGGTGTGTTTAGGCCCTCTCAAGTGACGACTTAATCGAGCACATGAGCTGCATCCATGATCCAAAGGCAAATACATGGCTTTTCGCCATGAATGGATCACTTTCGGAGGACAATTTCACGAGGATTATCATTACCTTATGGGCTATTTGGAGTGCAAGGAGGAAAGCAATTCATGAGGAAGTTTTCCAAAGCCCATTCTCCATGCATTCCTTTACTGGATCTTATTTGGAAGACTTCAATGCATTTGCGAAAATTCCACATCGTACCCAAGCCTCGGCCACGTCGGGTAGCTCAGCCATAAAAGTCCCCAAGTGGTTGCCGCCGCGAACACAATTCATCAAGATCAATTTTGACGGAGCGTTTAGGAGAATTGGAGGGAATTTGGCAGTCGTGGCTGTTTGCAGAGATGCCGATGGAACCTATCTTGGTGTGTATTCTTTGGTGATCAAGGGTATAAGGGATCCTACAACTTTGGAGGCTCTGGAATGCCAGGTAGCCGTTAGCCTAGTTGCGGATCTTTTACTCCAAAGAGTTCATATTTCTTCTGATTGCAAGCTGGCTATCGATGATATTCATGAAGGATCTAGTGGAAGCTATAGTCAAATTTTAAAGGAGATTAAATCTCGAGCAATTGTTCCAAGCTTGTAATTTTTTTTCGAGTCAAGAATGGGCAATGTAGAGGCTAACAATATTGCGAAGTTCTCTTCGTGTTTGCAGCTGGGTCGCCACGTTTGGTTGGGGACCATGCATGGCATTGACAATGTACCTATAAACATTCACATGCAATAAAGAGTAGCAAGTTTTCGCTAAAAAAAACCACCTCTATGCGCGGAGAGGCGGTGCCTTCGCGGGTCACGCGATCAAGGTCGCTCCTGGGATGTTTGGGGATAGCGGGGAACTAAAATTGGAACCCTTAATATTGGCATCATGGTAATATTAATAAATGTAGCTTAAAGTATACGTTATGAGCAATGATTAAATACATCCAAATGTAGCATGGAAATTTATACATATTATCTTAAAAAAAATCTTCTAACATTGCTAGATGCAATTCACTTACAAAAAGACCGATTTCAAAGTCGTCCAATAATTTCTTCACGGCGCAAAATATTGCCAAACCATTTAGCCTCCATTGAGCGTTGAAAATAGATCTTAAAAGATTTCAACTTTGAAAAGATCTCTTTCAACCGACAGTCACATGCACAACAAATAAGGTGTGATAAGTAATGACGGTATTAGGAAAAATAGAACTATCGCCAGTTCATCATTTGAGAATGTCGAATCATCGATGTGATCTTGAAAAATTTGTGAATATTATCAAATAGATACTTGCTAAACGACGTGACAGAGTGTCAGAGATAAACTACATCAAACATTAAAATGAATGGTACCACCTGGAAATATTAGATACATGTTCTTTATCACAATTTTAGTAGTTGGTTCAAAAGATTTATCATTGGGTCCAAGTGCTCCTTTCTTAATAACTTTGATGGATTACTCTAGTGTTGCGCTCTTCGTATCATAGAGTTTCTTCTCAAGTTTAGGTAGACCAATTTCTATAGTTTCAACTCTTTTAACAAGGTTTTCCATATGAGTTTATTTCACTTTTTTAGAGGGAGGCATATTCATAAAATTTATCAAAGTTTTATAAGCCTCATCAACATCATAATTAAAAAAATCTCCTCCAAGTAGAGTGTCGAGAAAAAGCCTATAACATAGAAAGATTCCCAAGTAAAAAACTTCTAAAAATTATTAGAATTTTTTATTTCGGTTTAGTCTTCTCATGGGAATTAAAAATTCTTCACCAAGCATCATTAAAACATTCCCCACCTTTTTGTTTGAAGGTAAGGACCTTAGCTTCAGAGGACATAACAAAGTAGAAAATATAGACCTACTAATAAAACAAAGATAAAAGCAAACTAACAAAGCAAGTAAAAGACTAGAAAATAGAAAACTGTTTTTTGGGGATTTTTTATATAAGGAAAACAAAACTAAATATAAGTAAACTAAGTAAGAGAAAAAAAGTGAAAGTTTGTAACTCCCCTAGCTAAAAGCTTGAAGTCCCCGATAACGACGCTAGAAAAAAGCTGTAAACATGGACCACACGTTCGTTGGGAGACACAAGAGGAAGGTATGATGGAGCATATCAGTATTTTCCTCCAGTTATGGAACCAGGGTTATCAATCCAGTAGGACTTTGAAGTCGCTCAGTAGGTTGTTTGTTATCTAGCGCTTCAACAAGTGTGGACCTACACATAATCACAAACACTCTCTTTCTCCCAACTTTCCGAGAAGATTGTCAGTCTTCGTGTCTTGCTGAAAACTAGAGAATTAATTGTATCGAATGGTTGGAAATTATTAAATGAAAACGAAACACCGAGAAAGTGATGATGAAAATCAAGTAAATGAGGTTGTAATCAATGAGAAAAATATGGTCGGGGGCATAGTTTCACTAGTGGTGTCTCTCCTAGGAACAATAACATGCTGGATAAACAAAGTACAGCTGGGCAATTGACAAATCATGAACGTACAACAATACTATTATGACGAGATATAGTTCATGGGTTCTAACATTGTAGGCATTACGTCAAGATAAATAGACCGCCATCCGACAACATTTATCGCTAATAGTCCATCTTGAGATAGGTATCCAACAAATCTCGCTGGTATTAAGTTGCAGCAACGAAGTGATTTCTTTGTGTGCAATAGAAAATTGCATTAAGAATAGTACGTAATGTCGGCAATAATTCATGTACGTAGACAATAACACTATTATTTTCTCCCTAATGGCAATAGAACATCCCCCACCTGTCACGTTTCTGTCACTCGAGCACAGATGAAAGGGGGCATGAACCCACTATCTAGCATATAAACCCTCTCTTGGAGGTGCATACATTAACTTGGCCAAGGAAATCATAGACATCGGAGAGTATCGCAAGAAAAGATTAAAAATCTCTACAGATATAAGTGAGTCATCTCAATATGACATGAACAAAATAATCATAATCTCATGATTCATCGAATCCCAGCAACCACAACATGTAGCAATTACATAATGGTAATTTCGATCATGTTAGGCAGCTCACAAGATCTAAACATGGTGTCACAAAGTGGAGAGAACACCATCTAGCTACTACTATGTACCGGTAGTCCCGGGATGAACTACTCACATATCTATCTGGAGGAAATCATGGCGATGTAGAGGCCTACGGTGAAGATCCCCCTCTCCGGCAGGGTGCCATAGTAGGACTCCAGAAGCCCTAAATTGGAATTTTGAAGTGACGACGCCTCTGTATCTGTTTCGTGGAGAACTTATCCATCCCTGGCGTTTTTATGTTTAATGTGATTTTATAGGCGAAGAGGCGACGAGAAGGGGTGCCGGGGGACACTAGATGACCCCCTGGCGTGGCCTAGGGCTAGCCCGCGCCTGACACCCCTCTGGTGGCCTCAGGACACCACTCCGGCTCTCCATTGTACAAAATTTTCGTTCGGGGCAAAAATAATTCCTCGTAAATTTTCAGCCCAATCCGAGAATATTTCTTTAAGAAGTTTTCTGAAATACAAAAACAACAGAAAACATGAAATGGCTCTGGGCATTTTGTCGATAGGTTAGTCCATGAAAACATCTGTAAAACGAAGGAAAACGTGGGAAACATGTAAAAAAAACATTGCATGGAGCATAAAAAAATACGTTTGCAACGTATCAGCCAATAATAGTTGGTGGAGAGCATGGTATAAGTCTTATCTCTTCCAAAGTGTCCCATGAGGTCTCCTTGATACGTAAAAAACGTATCTCCTTTTCCGAACACTTTTCCTATTTTTTCCCCTAAACTTGTGTGTTTTGAATAAAACTAACACGGACTAACGCTGTTTTCAGCAGAATTACCTTGGTGTCTCGTTTTTGTGCAGAAAAATCAACTTTCGGGAAATTGCGCAGAAAAGACCCCATTGCTCCTAAAACACCAGAAGACCCCGATAGCCAGAAGGAGGCCAGGACAAGAGCCACATGGGGACCACACCACCCCCTGCCCCCCCGGTTGCGCCAGCACATTGGGCCACCCAGAGCCCCCCTCGGTCTCCCCTTTAGACTACAAATAGTCTTCAACCCTAAAACACGAGGGGGTTCAGTAGTTTTCAAGAGAGAAGTACGTAGCTCCGCCGCCATCGCGATCCTTTTTCGGGGTTCAGAAACTCCGTTCTGGCACCCTGCCGGGATGGGGAATTCGAGGAGATCATCGCCATCGTCATCACCAACGCCCCTCCATCGACCATCCATGTTTCCCCCATCCATATGTGAGTAATTCCCCCGCTGTAGGCTGAAGGGGATGGTAGGGATTGGATGAGTTCGTTCATGTAATAATGTCGTGATTGTTAGGGCATAGTGCCTAGTATCCTCTATTAGTGCTATTGACATTGTTGCAACTTGTTATGCTTAATGCTTGCCACTTTGGGCCCGAGTGCCATGATCTCAGATCTGAACATGTTATTGAATCATGATGACAATTATTCTTTCTTTATCATACATGCAAGTTGTTTACACATATTGTTTCCCGGAACCCGAGGCCCCAAAGTGACAGAAATTGCGACAACCGGAGGGGATGGCTATGATCTGAGGATCACATGTGTTCATAGAGTGTTAATGCTTTGCTCCGTTCTTTTATTAAAAGGATCACCTTAATTACCAGTAGCTCCCTTGAGGCCCCGCTGAAAACGGGCTGGTAGGACAAAATATGTTGTGCAAGTTCTCATTACGAGCACGTACGACTATTTACGGAACACATGTCTATGGTTACTTAGTGCTTGGATGCTTAATCTTATTTATCTGCAATGCCCATGACTTGATCATTATATGAACTATCTTATCCATGCAACGCCCGTTCATCCATCCCTATGCCTACAGTATTTAATCCGGTTGTTTACTTCAATCAGTGAAACTTTTGATACTTCTGATACTTTTGATGATTCTTCTACTGTGCTCGATGAGAGTGGTTCTCTCGGTCCTTTCTTAGATGCTACTATTGCTAAAGCTAAAAATATTGCAAACATTGAAACTCATGATAAAAATCCTGCCACTCCTACTTTTTCACCTGAATTTAGAGAAAAATCCTAGTGATGATTTTGATGATTCCTATATTGAACTTAGTGATGATCTTATTGAGAAAATACAATCTATGAAGGATGAAGATGATGTTATACGTCTTATTGAAAGTCGTGTTGTTAAATATAAATTATCTCCTGATGCTAAGTTTGCCACTTCTCCTATTAATATTCGGGATAAGGATTATGATTACTCTCTTGATTTATCTTATATAAATTGTTGAGAAATAACCTTTTTGTGGAACTGAAAATGAAAGTGCTATGAAACATATGAATGAGCTCTCCTCTTTGAGTAGTTTATTCTCTGATGATCTTAAGAAACGTAGCTACTTTGTTACTAAAATATTCCCTTTCTCATTAAAATGTGAAGCTAAAACTTGGTTTAATAATTTGTCTCCTGAATCTATTGATAGTCCTATTGGTTTGGTTAATGCTTTCCTTCAGAAATATTTTCCTGCTAGTGCTCAACATGCTGCTTTACAAAATATATTTAATTTCAAGCTGTTGGAAGAAGAGAAAATGCCTCTATGTTGGGAAAGGTTCTGTTCTTTAGTTAGGGATACACCTGGGCATAAGCTAGAAGATAATAAACTTCTTGATATATTCTATAATGGACTAACTGTTGAATCTAGGACATATCTGGATAGTTGTGCTGGTTGTGTTTTCAGGCAAAGAACTCCAGAAGAAGCTTAGGAATTGATGGCTAAAATAAGCCAAAATCATGATGATTGGACTATGGTTGAGCCTGAGCTGACCCGTACTCCAGTATCAACACCAACACCAACACCCAAGAAGAGGGAAATGATTGAATTAAATGATGAAGTGATGAGAGAAGACAAGAAATCTCTTTAAAAGAGGGGTATTAAATCTGAAGATGTGAGGAATCTTCCACCTATAGAAGAATTATGTAAGCCAATCCCTCACTCATCCACCATTGAGGTACACTCTCCAATATTTGATAGTAGAGATATTTCCTATAATAAACCTCCTGATCAATGTTTAGATGAATTTGATAATTATGATATTAAGCAAGATAATTTAAATATGAGAGTGCAAAATGAACTAATGGAAAACTCTAAAGCTATTGATAATTTTCATGGTATTATAGAAAGAACCTTTAATTATGTTAAAATGGTTGTTAAACATTTTCAAATGGTTCAAACGCAAATAGATCAACTTGCTAAAGTGCAAAAATATTTGCTAGTTAATGCTTCTAAAGAAAAACAGGCTTATGAGATAAGAACTAAAAGTGGTATTGCTACACAAGATCCTTTATATCCTGAGGGACATCCTAAAAGAATTGAACAAGATTCTCACCAAACTAATAATGATGTTATTCATACTAAGAAAAAAAAAGAAGAAGAAACATAAAACTGCTATAGAATCCTCTAAACTTGCTAAAGATCCTAATAGTATATCTATCTCTGATGCTCAAACTGAAAGTGGTAATGAAAAGAATGATGCCTCTGATAAATAAGAAATTGAAAAGGAACCTGAAAAGCAAGCTAAAAAGACAAAGTATACTAAGGAAGATTTTATTGCTAATAAACATGGTAATGAGAGAGAACCTTGGGTACAAAAACCAATGCCTTATCCTAATAAGAAACAAAAATCAAAAGAAGAAGAACACTATAACAAGTTTTGTGAATGGATGAAACTTTTGTTTTTGCAAATTCCTTTAACTGATGCTATTAAATTGCCTCCTTATGCAAAATATATGAAAGATATTGTTTCGAACAAAAGGAAGATTCCTAATGAGGAAATTTACACTATGCTTGCTAATTACTCTTTTAATGGCAAGGTTCCTAAGAAACTTGGAGATCCTGGTATACCAACTATTTCCCGTTCTATTAAAAATAATTATGTTAGAACTGCTTTGTGTGATCAGGGAACTGGAGTTAGTGTCATGCCTTTTACTCTCTATAAAGAATCCTCCTAGAAAAATTGATACCAACTGATATATCTTTGCAAATGGCTGATAAATCTACTGATATTCCTGTGAGTATATGTGAGGTTGTTCCTGTTCAAGTTGCTAACTGACTTTGTTGTGTTGGAAATGCCTGAAGATGATAATATGTCTATTATTCTTGGAAGACCTTTTCTTAATACTGCAGGGGCTTTTATTGATTGCAATCAAGGAAAAGTTACTTTTAATGTTAATGATAAAGATCACTCTATTTATTTTCCTAGGAAGGTTGATAAGAAATATGGTCTAAATTCAATTGAAAATATTGAGACCATCAAGATTGGAGAATTTTATTGTCCTATTCCAGTACCACCAAAGGAATATGAAATTATTATGATTGGGACTATGCCTATCAAGGTTGAGGTAACAAAATTATTTAGTGGTTAGAAAAGTTTTTCTTCATATGAAAATTATTCTCGTAACAAGACTTGATCACCCTTGTTAACAATATGATTTTTAGTGAAGAGGACATTGTTTTCACCTTCCCCAATATGTTTTAACCATGTTTACTTCTGTTATAACATTGCTACTTGAGTACAATCATGTTTTCCACCATCCTGGTGCATTTTCCCCTGATATTTTCACTATAATTTATGAGAATATGCATGTTTTCACCATCCATACTTTTGTTTTCACCACTACCAACTTTGTTTTCTTTGGATATTATTCCATTAGAGTGTCATAGAACCTCTGTAGTGCTGGTTTTGGTTTTGTTTTCCACCTTTTCACTTTTATTTTCGAGAAATTTTATTATTTATTAAAATTCTGAAAAAGTCCGAAAAATAAAGTTTCTCGAAAAATTCCAGAAAAATTATAATATTTTTTTACGTTAAAATTGAGGCAGAAAGCCACCTAGGAGACCCCAGGGGGACCCACCAGTCAAGCACACCATAGGGTGGCGTGGCCAGCCCATGGTGGCGCCAACACATGGTGTGGGGCCCCTGGCCCTCCACTAACTCTCTCCCCTGCCAAAGTCTTTTCTCTCACCTCACAAACTGAAAATATTTACTGGAACCCGTGTTCTTGCTTTTCTCACTCTGGATTTTCGATCTCCTTCTTCAGCCCATCATTTGTGCTGATATTTGGTGTGTTTGATCTCCGGTATGCGACTCCTCCAACGATCCAAGTAGAATTTTATTTAGTGAAGTATTTCTTGAGTATTTTGGTACTGTAGGTGACATCTTATGTGAGTTTGCATGCTTGATTTGAGTAGAAATAATTTATTTTTATGTATGTTTAGCTCTCATATAAGTCCCTATGGTAGTCTCCACCTTATAGTTGGTTGATTGTTGAAAAAATTCACAGATGGATAGTTATAATTGTGGAGAAATATTTTGGAGTGATGGTCCTAGAAGGACAAGGCTTTCACGTTCATCCACTTCAGTGAGTCCATCATATAATGAGGATGTTATGGCGTCAACTATTGACGATGCTAAAGATGACAGTATCGTTCACCCATCTAGTTTTCCTTGCCGCACATTTTTAAGAAGTGTAGGTCTTTTAGCTGACTTTCTTATGCTTATCGAAAGAGTTTGTCTAACCAACTTTATGGAAGATGAAAGCACTCAGTATGCCGCACTTACAAAAAATTTTGTTAAGAGTTTTAAATTTCAGAACACACATTATGGTCCATCTGTTGCCTTCAAGTTATATGGTAGTCCTTTTTCTTTGTCTGTGGAAGAATTTTGTGCTATTATAGGTATCAACGCCACCGGGACATCGATCAGGATTAAAGATGAACCTGCAGACCTCCAGGGGATTTACCGAGAAGTCACCAACGATGACGGGCGCTCATCCCAGTGTGGGAAGATAAGGAACATTCAACTTCCCACTCTTAGATACTTTACTTACTATATTTGTAATAGTTTCCTTGGTAGGGAGAACACTAGCAATGTTTCTAGCTACCACCTTGCTTTCATTGATGTTCCGATGAACCGTAGCACGAAGTATAACCTTGGTGCACTTGTTGCCTGCCGTCTTGCTGCTTCTGGGCCTCTTTTGGTGGCATTATTGCTACACGTGTAGCAGCTGCTTTACATGTTTCCATTGACCCTAATGATGAAATAATTGCTCACCTTGCTGCCATGAACAGTTTGTCACTTCTAACTCTACTAATAATCATTTAGTATATATACTTTTATATATGGATGGAGAGGAGCGGAAAGTTACTTTGCCGCAACTTTTTTTTGTTTAAGATTGACAGGGCACCGTGGTCGATCTCCAAGGAGCAGGTAGACGAGCATGTGAGCACCATGGAGTTTTACAGGCAGCAGGAGAGGCGAGACGCGCCTCCCGAGGACCGCAACATGCAGTACACCGGCGCACCCTCGAGCACATATCAGGGGGAGGGTTCCTCCTCAACATACTACGGGGGCGGCACCTCATGGGCCCCTTGGTGATTGATCTCCACTTAGGCCAAAAGCCCAAGCTTGGGGGGGGAGGTATAACGACACCGCACTCATTTATATATCATGTTATGTCGGTTCTTTGTATATCCATGTTTTCTCTTCTTTCACTTCTTTTATTAAAAATAATTATGTTAGAACTGCTTTGTGTGATCAGGGAACTGGAGTTAGTGTCATGCCTTTTACTCTCTATAAAGAATCCTCCTAGAAAAATTGATACCAACTGATATATCTTTGCAAATGGATGATAAATCTACTGATATTCCTGTGAGTATATGTGAGGTTGTTCCTGTTCAAGTTGCTAACTGACTTTGATGTGTTGGAAATGCCTGAAGATGATAATATGTCTATTATTCTTGGAAGACCTTTTCTTAATACCGCAGGGGCTTTTATTGATTGCAATCAAGGAAAAGTTACTTTTAATGTTAATGATAAAGAGCACTCTATTTATTTTCCTAGGAAGGTTGATAAGAAATATGGTCTAAATTCAATTGAAAATATTGAGACCATCAAGATTGGAGAATTTTATTGTCCTATTCCAGTACCACCAAAGGAATATGAAATTATTATGATTGGGACTATGCCTATCAAGGTTGAGGTAACAAAATTATTTAGTGGTTAGCAAAGTTTTTCTTCATATGAAAATTATTCTCGTAACAAGACTTGATCACCCTTGTTAACAATATGATTTTTAGTGAAGAGGACATTGTTTTCACTATGTTTTCACCTTCCCCATTATGTTTTCACCATGTTTACTTCTGTTATAACATTGCTACTTGAGTACAATCATGTTTTCCACCATCCTGGTGCATTTTTCCCCTGATATTTTCACTATAATTTATGAGAATATGCATGTTTTCACCATCCATACTTTTGTTTTCACCACTACCAACTTTGTTTTCTTTGGATATTCTTCCATTAGAGTGTCATAGAACCTCTGTAGTGCTGGTTTTGGTTTTGTTTTCCACCTTTTCACTTTTGTTTTCGAGAAATTTTATTATTTATTAAAATTCTGAAAAAGTCCGAAAAATAAAGTTTATCGAAAAATTCCAGAAAAATTATAATATTTTTTTACGTTAAAATTGAGGCAGAAAGCCACCTAGGAGACCCCAGGGGGACCCACCAGTCAAGCACACCATAGGGTGGCGTGGCCAGCCCATGGTGGCGCCAACACATGGTGTGGGGCCCCTGGCCCTCCACTAACTCTCTCCCCTGCCAAAGTCTTTTCTCTCACCTCACAAACTGAAAATATTTACTGGAACCCGTGTTCTTGCTTTTCTCACTCTGGATTTTCGATCTCCTTCTTCAGCCCATCATTTGTGCTGATATTTGGTGTGTTTGATCTCCGGTATGCGACTCCTCCAACGATCCAAGTAGAATTTTATTTAGTGAAGTATTTCTTGAGTATTTTGGTACTGTAGGTGACATCTTATGTGAGTTTGCATGCTTGATTTGAGTAGAAATAATTTATTTTTATGTATGTTTAGCTCTCATATAAGTCCCTATGGTAGTCTCCACCTTATAGTTGGTTGATTGTTGAAAAATTTCACAGATGGATAGTTATAATTGTGGAGAAATATTTAGGAGTGATGGTCCTAGAAGGACAAGGCTTTCACGTTCATCCACTTCAGTGAGTCCATCATATAATGAGGATGTTATGGCGTCAACTATTGACGATGCTAAAGATGACAGTATCGTTCACCCATCTAGTTTTCCTTGCCGCACATTTTTAAGAAGTGTAGGTCTTTTAGCTGACTTTCTTATGCTTATCGAAAGAGTTTGTCTAACCAACTTTATGGAAGATGAAAGCACTCAGTATGCCGCACTTACAAAAACTTTTGTTAAGAGTTTTAAATTTCAGAACACACATTATGGTCCATCTGTTGCCTTCAAGTTATATGGTAGTCCTTTTTCTTTGTCTGTGGAAGAATTTTGTGCTATTATAGGTATCAACGCCACCGGGACATCGATCAGGATTAAAGATGAACCTGCAGACCTCCAGGGGATTTACCGAGAAGTCACCAACGATGACGGGCGCTCATCCCAGTGTGGGAAGATAAGGAACATTCAACTTCCCACTCTTAGATACTTTACTTACTATATTTGTAATAGTTTCCTTGGTAGGGAGAACACTAGCAATGTTTCTAGCTACCACCTTGCTTTCATTGATGTTCCGATGAACCGTAGCACGAAGTATAACCTTGGTGCACTTGTTGCCTGCCGTCTTGCTGCTTCTGGGCCTCTTTTGGTGGCATTATTGCTACACGTGTAGCAGCTGCTTTACATGTTTCCATTGACCCTAATGATGAAATAATTGCTCACCTTGCTGCCATGAACAGTTTGTCACTTCTAACTCTACTAATAATCATTTAGTATATATACTTTTATATATGGATGGAGAGGAGCGGAAAGTTACTTTGCCGCAACTTTTTTTTGTTTAAGATTGACAGGGCACCGTGGTCGATCTCCAAGGAGCAGGTAGACGAGCATGTGAGCACCATGGAGTTTTACAGGCAGCAGGAGAGGCGAGACGCGCCTCCCGAGGACCGCAACATGCAGTACACCGGCGCACCCTCGAGCACATATCAGGGGGAGGGTTCCTCCTCAACATACTACGGGGGCGACACCTCATGGGCCCCTTGGTGATTGATCTCCACTTAGGCAAAAAGCCCAAGCTTGGGGGGGGAGGTATAACGACACCGCACTCATTTATATATCATGTTATGTCGGTTCTTTGTATATCCATGTTTTCTCTTCTTTCACTTCTTTTATTAAAAATAATTATGTTAGAACTGCTTTGTGTGATCAGGGAACTGGAGTTAGTGTCATGCCTTTTACTCTCTATAAAGAATCCTCCTAGAAAAATTGATACCAACTGATATATCTTTGCAAATGGATGATAAATCTACTGATATTCCTGTGAGTATATGTGAGGCTGTTCCTGTTCAAGTTGCTAACTGACTTTGTTGTGTTGGAAATGCCTGAAGATGATAATATGTCTATTATTCTTGGAAGACCTTTTCTTAATACCGCAGGGGCTTTTATTGATTGCAATCAAGGAAAAGTTACTTTTAATGTTAATGATAAAGAGCACTCTATTTATTTTCCTAGGAAGGTTGATAAGAAATATGGTCTAAATTCAATTGAAAATATTGAGACCATCAAGATTGGAGAATTTTATTGTCCTATTCCAGTACCACCAAAGGAATATGAAATTATTATGATTGGGACTATGCCTATCAAGGTTGAGGTAACAAAATTATTTAGTGGTTAGCAAAGTTTTTCTTCATATGAAAATTATTCTCGTAACAAGACTTGATCACCCTTGTTAACAATATGATTTTTAGTGAAGAGGACATTGTTTTCACTATGTTTTCACCTTCCCCATTATGTTTTCACCATGTTTACTTCTGTTATAACATTGCTACTTGAGTACAATCATGTTTTCCACCATCCTGGTGCATTTTTTCCCTGATATTTTCACTATAATTTATGAGAATATGCATGTTTTCACCATCCATACTTTTGTTTTCACCACTACCAACTTTGTTTTCTTTGGATATTCTTCCATTAGAGTGTCATAGAACCTCTGTAGTGCTGGTTTTGGTTTTGTTTTCCACCTTTTCACTTTTGTTTTCGAGAAATTTTATTATTTATTAAAATTCTGAAAAAGTCCGAAAAATAAAGTTTATCAAAAAATTCCAGAAAAATTATAATATTTTTTTACGTTAAAATTGAGGCAGAAAGCCACCTAGGAGACCCCAGGGGGACCCACCAGTCAAGCACACCATAGGGTGGCGTGGCCAGCTGGCGCCAACACATGGTGTGGGGCCCCTGGCCCTCCACTAACTCTCTCCCCTGCCAAAGTCTTTTCTCTCACCTCACAAACTGAAAATATTTACTGGAACCCGTGTTCTTGCTTTTCTCACTCTGGATTTTCGATCTCCTTCTTCAGCCCATCATTTGTGCTGATATTTGGTGTGTTTGATCTCCGGTATGCGACTCCTCCAACGATCCAAGTAGAATTTTATTTAGTGAAGTATTTCTTGAGTATTTTGGTACTGTAGGTGACATCTTATGTGAGTTTGCATGCTTGATTTGAGTAGAAATAATTTATTTTTATGTATGTTTAGCTCTCATATAAGTCCCTATGGTAGTCTCCACCTTATAGTTGGTTGATTGTTGAAAAATTTCACAGATGGATAGTTATAATTATGGAGAAATATTTAGGAGTGATGGTCCTAGAAGGACAAGGCTTTCACGTTCATCCACTTCAGCGAGTCCATCATATAATGAGGATGTTATGGCGTCAACTATTGACGATGCTAAAGATGACAGTATCGTTCACCCATGTAGTTTTCCTTGCCGCACATTTTTAAGAAGTGCAGGTCTTTTAGCTGACTTTCTTATGCTTATCGAAAGAGTTTGTCTAACCAACTTTATGGAAGATGAAAGCACTCAGTATGCCGCACTTACAAAAACTTTTGTTAAGAGTTTTAAATTTCAGAACACACATTATGGTCCATCTGTTGCCTTCAAGTTATATGGTAGTCCTTTTTCTTTGTCCGTGGAAGAATTTTGTGCTATTATAGGTATCAACGCCACCGGGACAGCGATCAGGATTAAAGATGAACCTGCAGACCTCCAGGGGATTTACCGAGAAGTCACCAACGATGACGGGCGCTCATCCCAGTGTGGGAAGATAAGGAACATTCAACTTCCCACTCTTAAATACTTTACTTACTATATTTGTAATAGTATCCTTGGTAGGGAGAACACTAGCAATGTTTCTAGCTACCACCTTGCTTTCATTGATGTTCCGATGAACCGTAGCACGAAGTATAACCTTGGTGCACTTGTTGCCTGCCGTCTTGCTGCTTCTGGGCCTATTTTGGTGGCATTATTGCTACACGTGTAGCAGCTGCTTTACATGTTTCCATTGACCCTAATGATGAAATAATTGCTCACCTTGCTGCCATGAACAGTTTGTCACTTCTAACTCTACTACTAATCATTTAGTATATATACTTTTATATATGGATGGAGAGGAGCGGAAAGTTACTTTGCCGCAACCTTTTTTTGTTTAAGATTGACAGGGCACCGTGGTCGATCTCCAAGGAGCAGGTAGACGAGCATGTGAGCACCATGGAGTTTTACAGGCAGCAGGAGAGGCGAGACGCGCCCCCCGAGGACCGTAACATGCAGTACACCGGCGCACCCTCGAGCGCATATCAGGGGGAGGGTTCCTCCTCAACATACTACGGGGGCGGCACCTCATGGGCCCCTTGGTGATTGATCTCCACTTAGGCCAAAAGCCCAAGCTTGGGGGGGGGGGGAGGTATAACGACACCGCACTCATTTATATATCATGTTATGTCGGTTCTTTGTATATCCATGTTTTCTCTTCTTTCACTTCTTTTATTAAAAATAATTATGTTAGAACTGCTTTGTGTGATCAGGGAACTGGAGTTAGTGTCATGCCTTTTACTCTCTATAAAGAATCCTCCTAGAAAAATTGATACCAACTGATATATCTTTGCAAATGGATGATAAATCTACTGATATTCCTGTGAGTATATGTGAGGCTGTTCCTGTTCAAGTTGCTAACTGACTTTGTTGTGTTGGAAATGCCTGAAGATGATAATATGTCTATTATTCTTGGAAGACCTTTTCTTAATACCGCAGGGGCTTTTATTGATTGCAATCAAGGAAAAGTTACTTTTAATGTTAATGATAAAGAGCACTCTATTTATTTTCCTAGGAAGGTTGATAAGAAATATGGTCTAAATTCAATTGAAAATATTGAGACCATCAAGATTGGAGAATTTTATTGTCCTATTCCAGTAACACCAAAGGAATATGAAATTATTATGATTGGGACTATGCCTATCAAGGTTGAGGTAACAAAATTATTTAGTGGTTAGCAAAGTTTTTCTTCATATGAAAATTATTCTCGTAACAAGACTTGATCACCCTTGTTAACAATATGATTTTTAGTGAAGAGGACATTGTTTTCACTATGTTTTCACCTTCCCCATTATGTTTTCACCATGTTTACTTCTGTTATAACATTGCTACTTGAGTACAATCATGTTTTCCACCATCCTGGTGCATTTTTCCCCTGATATTTTCACTATAATTTATGAGAATATGCATGTTTTCACCATCCATACTTTTGTTTTCACCACTACCAACTTTGTTTTCTTTGGATATTCTTCCATTAGAGTGTCATAGAACCTCTGTAGTGCTGGTTTTGGTTTTGTTTTCCACCTTTTCACTTTTGTTTTCGAGAAATTTTATTATTTATTAAAATTCTGAAAAAGTCCGACAAATAAAGTTTCTCGAAAAATTCCAGAAAAATTATAATATTTTTTTACGTTAAAATTGAGGCAGAAAGCCACCTAGGAGACCCTAGGGGGACCCACCAGTCAAGCACACCATAGGGTGGCGCGGCCAGCCCATGGTGGCGCCAACACATGGTGTGGGGCCCCTGGCCCTCCACTAACTCTCTCCCCTGCCAAAGTCTTCTCTCTCACCTCACAAACTGAAAATATTTACTGGAACCCGTGTTCTTGCTTTTCTCACTCTGGATTTTCGATCTCCTTCTTCAGCCCATCATTTGTGCTGATATTTGGTGTGTTTGATCTCCGGTATGCGACTCCTCCAACGATCCAAGTAGAATTTTATTTAGTGAAGTATTTCTTGAGTATTTTGGTACTGTAGGTGACATCTTATGTGAGTTTGCATGCTTTATTTGAGTAGAAATAATTTATTTTAATGTATGTTTAGCTCTCATATAAGTCCCTATGGTAGTCTCCACCTTATAGTTGGTTGATTGTTGAAAAATTTCACAGATGGATAGTTATAATTATGGAGAAATATTTAGGAGTGATGGTCCTATAAGGACAAGGCTTTCACGTTCATCCACTTCAGCGAGTCCATCATATAATGAGGATGTTATGGCGTCAACTATTGACGATGCTAAAGATGACAGTATCGTTCACCCATCTAGTTTTCCTTGCCGCACATTTTTAGGAAGTGCAGGTCTTTTAGCTGACTTTCTTATGCTTATCGAAAGAGTTTGTCTAACCAACTTTATGGAAGATGAAAGCACTCAGTATGCCGCACTTACAAAAACTTTTGTTAAGAGTTTTAAATTTCAGAACACACATTATATGGTCCATCTGTTGCCTTCAAGTTATATGGTAGTCCTTTTTCTTTGTCTATGGAAGAATTTTGTGCTATTATAGGTATCAACGCCACCGGGACAGCGATCAGGATTAAAGATGAACCCGCAGACCTCCAGGGGATTTACCGAGAAGTCACCAACGATGACGGGCGCTCATCCCAGTGTGGGAAGATAAGGAACATTCAACTTCCCACTCTTAGATACTTTACTTACTATATTTGTAATAGTATCCTTGGTAGGGAGAACACTAGAAATGTTTCTAGCTACCACCTTGCTTTCATTGATGTTCCGATGAACTGTAGCACGAAGTATAACCTTGGTGCACTTGTTGCCTGCCGTCTTGCTGCTTCTGGGCCTATTTTGGTGGCATTATTGCTACACGTGTAGCAGCTGCTTTACATGTTTCCATTGACCCTAATGATGAAATAATTGCTCACCTTGCTGCCATGAAAAGTTTGTCACTTCTAACTCTACTACTGATCATTTAGTATATATACTTTTATATATGGATGGAGAGGAGCGGAAAGTTACTTTGCCGCAACCTTTTTTTGTTTTAGATTGACAGGGCACCGTGGTCGATCTCCAAGGAGCAGGTAGACGAGCATGTGAGCACCACGGAGTTTTACAGGCAGCAGGAGAGGCGAGACGCGCCTCCCGAGGACCGCAACATGCAGTACACCGGCGCACCCTCGAGCACATATCAGGGGGAGGGTTCCTCCTCAACATACTACGGGGGCGGCACCTCATGGGCCCCTTGGTGATTGATCTCCACTTAGGCCAAAAGCCCAAGCTTTGGGGGGGGGGGGGAGGTATAACGACACCGCACTCATTTATATATCATGTTATGTCGGTTCTTTGTATATCCATGTTTTCTCTTCTTTCACTTTTTTTTTCTTTCGCTTCTTTTTGTTCTTACGCTTGTTTTTGTTTCTTTCATTTCTTTTGTTTTTATTGTTTTGTTTTCGCTTTCGAAAACACAAAAGACCAAAAATATTTCTGTTGTTTTTCTCTATTTGTTGGTTTGCTTTATTCTTTAGTCGCATTTTAATATTCAAAAACCCAAAAATATTTTGTTTTGTTTGTTTGCTTGCTTTCTTTTATTCCTGTTTCATTTCGAAAAAAACCAAAAAGATTTTACTTTGTTTGCTTGTTCTCCTTTTCTCGTGCTTTAATTGAAAAACCCAAAAATATTTGTTTTTCTTCTCTTGTTTTGTAAAGTTTGCTGCAGAGTTCAATAGTCGTCCGTGATTCCATTGGAGCTTGGTTTTTCATTATATATTTTATTCAAGCCACAAGTGAAGAGCAATAATGACGATCTACGACAATTCAAGTGTGGTGAGATGCTGGTATGAATTCTATTTGCTTTCATTTTTGTACATATATCCATCTATGTGAGCATGCTTAGTTTGTTGTTATAAGATATATGTGACTTAATGACTGCTTAATAGTTCGTGCTCTCTCATGTTTTGTTCCAATTTATTAATGGTAAATGACCTGTCATATAAATATTTGTTCGCATGGTTCAATTCATAGAAGGGTATGACATTGTGGTAGCCTCCTCTGACTGTTTCATTTGAATCGACTTGGCACATGCTCACGCATGCTAAGACTGAAAATAAAAATTCAATAAGCCTCGATGATTTATTTTGCCTCAGATTTCTAGATCAATTTTATGCCTCAGTTAATTTTACTTTGTCGCAAACATGATTATGATAGTTGTTGCTCTCTTGATTGTCGCTCCCTGTCTATTGCTAGCCTTCACCTGTACTGAGTATGGAATTCTACTCGTGCATCCAACTCCCAAAAACCAAAGTTTCCCATTGTGTACACCATATCTACCTACATGTGGTATTTAACTGCCATTCCAAGTAAATTGCTAATGTGCTACCATTAAAACTTTCTAAAAATTATTCCTGTTTTGTGCCCCTATTTTAGCTCATGAGGACATAAATAGAGAATCTTTATCTCACTTGTTGATTGTATTTCACACCCTGGATTAGTGGCTTCATCCGCTTATCCAATTGATAGAAGAGCTGGCAGCGGGGTGCCCAGCCCCAAATTAATACAAACAAATTCTCTTCACTATTTTTCCCCCTGATTTATCAGTCAAAGCATAATTGTGTAAACAAAAGAGAAAGATGGATGACCTTCTACACCAGTTGCATCCTTCACCATGGGAGCCGCTCTTGTGAATCCAGTTGGCTTGTGACGTACTGTATTGTCTGTTTACCATTTGTTGACATAAGCATACACCTCTCTTAAAAATGTTTTCAATACTTCGTTTAATAAAATAAAAATCTCTAACACATGAGTAATCTCTGCTTCCCTCTGCGAACGTCCTTTCTTTTACTTTTATGTTGAGTCTCCGCCATATTCTTTGAGCACTTTATTGAGAGCATAATTATCATTCTTAGTGTGATGTGTTTGTCCAAAAGCACGGTTGATTGTGGTACAATCTTGATACTTGCATCTTTGATATCTTTACTTCTAGTCTTCCCTTGAACTTCAGAGGTGCCCTGGCATTTATGTTTTGCCCCACACATAAGGGAAAGCGAGATACCACTTTATCAGATCCTATTATGAATACTTCAATCTTGCAAATAGTTATGCTTCATGTTGTTTATTATTAATATGTTGTTATCTCTCCATGGTTTGCATAGCTATTAAGTGACAGTATCTTGCATGTATCTTATCATGAGCATAATTAAGTATTTGATCATATAGTGAGTATATTTACATCATATGAAACAAATGTGTTCGGAGAAGTCTTTTATCGCACTCAGTTTTCACTAAATTGCTTGAGGACAAGCAATAAGCTAAGCTTGGGGGAGTTGCTACGTCGAAAATGTATCTCCTTTTCCGAAAACTTTTCCTATTGTTTTCCTCTAAACTTGTGTGTTTTGAATACAACTAACACGGACTAACGCTGTCTTCAGCAGAATTACCTTGGTGTCTCGTTTTTGTTCAGAAAAAATCAACTTTCGGGAAATTGCCCATAAAAGACCCCATTGCTCCTAAAACACCAGAAGACCCCGGGAGCCAGAAGGAGGCCAGGAGAAGAGCCACAGGGGGGCCATACCACCTCTTGGCACGCCCCCTAGCCGCGCCAACACATGGTGTGGGCCACCCAGAGCCCCCCTCGGTCTCCCTTTTCGACTACAAATAGTCTTCAACCCTAAAACACGAGGGGGTTCGGTAGTTTTCGAGAAAGAAGTCCGTAGCTCCGCCGCCATCGCGAATCCTTTTTCGGGGTTCAGAAACTCCGTTCGGCACCCTGCCGGGACGGGGAATTGGAGGAGATCATCGCCACCGTCATCACCAACGCCTCTCCATCGACCATCCATGTTTCCCCATCCATGTGTGAGTAATTCGCCCGTTGTAGGTTGAAGGGGATGGTAGGGATTGGATGAGTTCGTTCATGTAATAATGCCATGATTGTTAGGGCATAGTGCCTAGTATCCTATATTAGTACTATTGACATAGTTGCAACTTGTTATGCTTAATGCTTGCCACTTTGGGCCCGAGTGCCATGATCTAATATCTGAATATGTTATGGAATCATGATGATAATTATTGTTTCTTGCTCATACCTGCAAGTTGTTTACACATATTGTTCTCCAGAACCCGAGGCCCCGAAGTGACAGAAATCGGGACAACCTTAGGAGATGGCTGCGATGTGAGGATCACATGTGTTCAAGGAGTGTTAATGCTTTGCTCTAGTGTTCTATTAATAGGAACACCTTAATTACCAGTAGTTCCCTTGAGGCCCCGCTGAAAACGGGCTGGTAGGACAAAAGATGTTGTGCAAGTTCTCATTGCGAGCACGTACAACTATTTACGGAACACATGTCTATGGTTACTTAGTGCTTGGATGATTTATCTTATTTATCTGCAATGCCCATGACTTGATCATTATATGAACTATCTTACCCATGCAACGCCCGTTAATCCATCCCTATGCCTACAATATTTAATCCCGCCGTTTACTTCAATCACCACTGTTGATGTTTTCATACTACTGCTATTATTATTTCACTGCTGCTGCTACTATAAAACTGGTACTACTGATAAACCACTGCGAACAAGTCCAATTTCAGGTGCAGGTGAATTGATAACTCACTTGTTAAGGCTCACAAATATTATTTGACTCCCTTTGTGTCGAATCAATAAATTTGGGTTTTACTTCCCTTGAAGACTGTTGCGATCCCCTATACTTGTGGTTCATCACTTCTTCATGTGATTCCTTCAACAACAATAGACGAACAAAGGACTCGGGGATGCACAATTTGTTAGCTTTAAACAAGAATTCTTTATGCAAGTAGAAATATTCAAATCTTCTATTTGCGAACATTTTTCAAACATAGGTCCAAAGAAACCATCAGCAGAGTACACATCTTTTATCTCATCCAAATCAATCACATTAATCTCGAGACGAGTAAGAAGACATTCCTTATGGGATCATGCATCCGCAAGAACATTTTCTTTGTCCCTTTTGTATTTCATAACATGAGGGAAAGACTCAATAAATTCTACCCACTTGTAGCGCCCTCACATTTAATAATGTGAGAACTACTGTGTTAAGTGCTAGTCCCTGGATCAATGCTAGCACCATAGAACAAAATGTAATGAATCATTGCAGAAGTATCAAAAATTATTACAAAGGATCCAAAATAACCAAGTATAGCTTTATTACAAAGTGCATAGTCTTGAAAGACTAGCAACACTCAGAGTTCTAAACAGCAGAAATAAAGATAGCAATGAGCCTCCATCTTCAATCATGCGCCACGGGCATTACATGTTGGGTGTAGACTCGAGTCCAAGCACTTAATCAAACTTCATCATCAGAATTTCCTGCATGTTGGAATGTGCAGCCCCCGAAGAAGATTCAGTACAAACAATGTACTGGCAAATGACACTATGGTGGATATAAAATGGCAAGTATCAACTACATGCATATCTGGCTTGGTGGAGTTTAGGCTATTTGCAGAAAGCAAGTTTTTCCCTAGCACTTTCGAAAAAGAGTTTTCTTTCAAAGGTTGGCACCATGGGACACACCCATGAGCACCACAACTAATATTTCCTTAGCCAAATTTTACTTCTTCAAAACGGTGTTGAGATTCTTCTGTCCATCCTTGTCCAGCTGCTCGAAGTCGTCCTTACCGGGAACACGGCTATGATCATAGTTTCTAACTCTGCAGAGGTTGTGCACTTTCACCCTTTGTCTTCAATTAGACCAAACATCCTATACACCCGGAGTGCATCATGGAAAGGAGATAATTGAGACGAGATCTTTCAGAAGCAATAATTCAACCCATCCAGCAAGACCCGTTCCACCTATAATTCTGCTACATCTTCATGTCAAGCAAGGGCTGAACTCTCACAACTTAGTTGATCAAGACAGAGCCCATATGTCAAAGGGGGCACGGAAAGCTACTAAACTTAGAGGGACTTGGCAATCTCTTTGTTCCTGGGTGGCAATCCACAAGTGAACACCCCTCGGGGCGACACTCAACTCTCATCAACCACCACCCAGGTGGTTCATTGAAATTTATACTTAGAATTTTTCCACAACATTGAGTAAAAAAAATTTGTAGCAAGGCTAAGCATCTACTAAGTATAAGTCTCCAAAATAACAAGTCTAAAGGATGGCTACACACTACTTGGGATTTTGCATAGCATAATAATAACTTAGTAAAATTTCCTATCATGCATGCTACTCAAAAACACACTAGTAATGCATAGTAAAATATGGGAGATTTGATGGTGTGTCACTTGCCTTGGCAATAGGATGAACAATCACAGCAAGAATAACAACAACAAGAGTATACTTGCTCCTCTTCACAATCTAATACAATCAAAACAAGCCACACATAAACATACAACACCAACATAACATAGAAAACAAAATAATCAATACAAAAACATGTATGCATATTATGCAATGATCAAATTAATGCACAAAGTTCACAACTAGCAATAATTAATAATAATGATGTTCTCTGGTGTTAATAACATGGTTATGATGCATGCAAAACAAATTTATTATCAAATTATAATAATTAGTATTGCTATGGTTTTATTATAAGCTAATATGAAGATTAATAGGGTTTTTGTTACAAAGTTGCATAATTTTTTTTCCAACGCATCTACTGGATAGAGGAAATTAAAACAAAACCATAGCAATTTATTTCACCTAAAAAGGATTTATAGATTAAAAGTTATGCCCAAATTAGTGAGTAATAGAGATCTACAAATAACATGTGAGTGCACGTTTCAAAATTGAAATTTGAATATCCTATATTAATATAAACAATGTGCTGATTTCAAAAAGTCCAAAATCATCTAAATCGGAGTTACAGAACCAAAGTTATAGGTATTACAAGTGTGGAAACAAATCTGTTTTATTTTATTTTAAATCAAAATATGATCGATCCGGGGCGAGGGCAAAGGAGCGTTGTGATTGGTCGATAACGGTTCGCTGCGGATCGCGCTCTGCGGCCGTTAGATCTAAAGGGGATTGAGCGGACATGATTTAAAAGAAAACGCTTCGGCTAGGTTCTAATCTCAGCCGTTGATGCGGATCGGACGGTCACAAAGGGCGCTGGCAAAACTCACCGGAGCTGGGCGTCGGTGGCGAGGAAGATGACGGCGGAGCGGTACGGCGTGGATGGCGGCGGCTCCCTGGCGCTCCTCCGGCGATGGCGAACACGTCTTCAGCTCCTACTCGTCGCTGCGATCCTTCTCGGCTACTCGGCGTCTCCTCCCGTGGATCGTAACGGCGACGGCGAGAGGTTCCGTGGAGGAGCTCCAATGGCGGCGGCGGTGGCGGATTGGATGGCGCGGACGCTCCCGATGCTCCCTCGATGCGCTGAGAGCGGCCACGGGATGCGCTCGTCCGTGCGTGCTCTGATCCTTCCTCGGTGGACCGCGACGAGGCTCCAGGCGGCGGCGTCGTGCAGCTCCCGAGCGCGTCTTCAATGGAGGCGGCGGCGGCGCGAATCGATTTAGGGTTTCGGGGGTGCACGGACGTCGAGGGTAGGGCTCCCTTTTAAGGGCAGAAGACGCGGAGTTCGGGGCGGAGGCGGAGTCGGACTCCACGTCGGGCACGGCGGCGTTCTCCCGGTGCGGCACGTCAACTGCGAGCGACGACGACGTCATCCAGGATGTCACGCTGGCGTCATGAGTGGGGCCCGGCTGTCAGCGAGAGGGGGGAGAGAGCGTGCGGGGCGGGCTGCGCGCGGTTGCTGGGCCGGTTTTGACCTGGCTGCAGTCTGCTCGGGGTGCGAGAGATAGAGGGAGAAACGGGGTGGGCTGCGCTCCTGGTATGGTTACCGGGCTGGGCCTGAGGGGAAGGAGGGAGTGGGCTGGTGCGCTGTGCTGCGTTTTTTCCTCTCTCTTTTTTTTTTCTGTTTTTAATTCAGTTGATTCAAATATCATTCAAAACCCCACCAAAACAATTTAGAAAAATACATAAAAATATGTTTTGAAAAACTTAGGAAATAAGGAACCTTTTGGTACTAATAATTTCCCAAAATAAAATACTTTACTTTAGGAAAAGATTTAAATCCAAAATGTGGCTTAATAGGTAATATCACCTAAAATTTTGTCTTTAGCAAATTAAAACCAAATTTTTATGCAATCAAAGTGCAAGTATACTATGATGATCATGAATGCATGATGGTTTTGAATTTTTCAAAAATTTCAAAATCCTGGGATGTTACACCACTTAGCATGTATTTTGTTTAAATTTGCTTGACTCTTTAAATATTTCGAGCATTCATGATCCGAACTACAAATTCTTTCGACCAAAGATTAGTGTTTCCAAACTTCCAAAACCCGAACCAATGCAAAAAAAAAACTCTTTGCGTAAATTGGATAGTTAAGTCTAGCACCATCCAGTTTTTCACTATGGTAGGAAACAGGACGTCCATTTTGCATTAGAATGCCACCAATGCCTATTCCACTAGCATCACACTCAATTTAAAATGTTTTCTCAAAATTCGGTAAAACAAGCATGGGTGCTTCGGTTAAGCGCTTTTTGAGAGTATCAAATTATTTTTGTTGTGCATTTCCCCAAACAAAAGGTACATTTTTTATTTGTAAGTTCATTTAAAGGACAAGCAATGGTTGAAAAATCTTTTACAAAATGGTGATAGAAATCGGCAAGACCGTGAAAGCATCTTATTTCACCCACGGAAGTACGGTTATGACAATTCCTAATTGCCAAGATTTTTATTGTCATCAACTTCAATGCCATTGGAGGAAACCACAAAACCCAAGAAAGCAAGCTTATCAGTAAAAAACTGTATTTGGAAAGATTTGAAAAAGTTCTGCTTTGTGAAGAGCCAACGAGACTTGTGAAATATGATCAAGGTGTTCCTCCAAAGATTTTCTATAGATAAGGATGTCATCAGAATAGACAACCAGAAAAATTTCCAATAAAAGCACGCAAAACTTCATTCATGAGACGAAATGTTAAAGGTGAATTTGAGAGTCCAAAAGGTATGACAAGCCATTCATATAGACAAAGTTTTGTTTTGAAAGCGGTTTTCCATTCATCAACAATGCTCATGCGAATTTTATGATAACCACTTTTAAGATCAATTTTGGAAAAGATAGTAGCACTAGAGAACTCATCTAGCATGTCATCGAGCATAGGGACGGGATGTCGATATCTAAAGGCGATAGCATTTATGGGTCTACAATCGATGCACATTCTAAGTGTATCATCTTGTTTAGCCACGAGGATAACCGGAACAACACAAGGGCAAAGAGATACTCGAATGAAAAAAATTTCGAGTAGTTCTTGTATTTGCCGCTTGATTTGCTTAGTCTTATTGGGATATATGCAATAAGGAGCTCCGTTTGAAAGAGGGGCACCCGATATGAGGTCGATGTGGTGCTCGATGCCTCGAAGAGGAGGTAGGCCCGGTGGTAGTTCTTCGAGAAATACATCCTCAAATTCATGCAAAATATGCCCACCATTAATAATTAACATCATCTCTCCAGGACTGAAGATGATTGGAATGATCCAACATTAACACAAGTGTCTTGTGCTGCTTGATGGCCTGTATCATATGAACAATTTCTGCATCAGACTTCACATGCACTAAACCATCACTAATGTTCTTCCCTGGCAATTTCAGTACACTTGCAGTCTACCATCCCTCTTCAAATCAAGCTGCTTCAGCAAATCATTAATCCATAGAATGCTCCAAGTCTCAGCATCACAATAATCAAACATAGCAGTGGAGTAGCTTAGGTAGGTGAGATTGACACCACTTCCACATAAGATGCCGTTGTGCTCAATTTCAACAGAAAAGATCAGAATCTGGTACACAGAGTAAAAAATGCAACCTTTTAACTAAATTTCAACTAAACATTGTGAACTGAATCTCTTCTCGGATTTTTACTGATTACATGTTGACTAAAGTCACAAAAGATTAACAAAATATAATCAATTGCACATTATCTCTAAGAGAAGTATATGCTTTCTTAAAAACCATATAATAATTCCCAAAATTCATCAAGTTCCAACGGAACAGGGCATATAAATCAAGTCTCAGATTCCTAATCTACTAATCTGCACGATTTCTACAATACTAACCCCAATATTAGTGATAGCCTTGGAGATTCAGACGCAAACCCTCAATTCCCCAACATCTAAAGTCCCTAATCCATGGTGATCATGGGTACCAAGAACCCTAACTAAACCCTGGCATGGAGGGTAGAAACAGAGCAGCGGAGGCAACAGAGAAACAGAGCAGAGGTGGGGTTGCATACCGTACTCCGGCAGCCCATCATCGAATCTTCGAAACCGCGGCACCGGCGGCATGGCAACACCACTATCTCTGACGGCGGTGGCGAGAGAGAAGAAGAAGGGTCGGCGCCACTTTTCCTGTCCTTTGGTCGACATGGGGTTATTTTTTTTGCAAAACAAATAAACGCTATCTATCCCTTGCGTCTTTGCGCTCACTTGCTTGTCAGAGGGGTGTTTGTGATTAATTACCGAGCCGACACGCTCCGACAATGGCCGATTCGGACTAAACGGATCGATTAGCACATGACAGTCAAGTTGTTGGACTCCGACTTCACGCGCTGCAAGTACTTGTACTAAACTGCACCTGCTGGACAAGTACATGCCTCCCGTGCAATTACCTCAATATGCCCCGGTAAAGAGTAAGACTATCAAATGCACAGTATTATTGCAGAATTCCCTATGGACTATATATTTCTCCAAGGATGAGTGAGGATTTCAACTTCAGCCCACCGCAATCGCACTGTTCCTTGGGATCGACTGATCTCTTGCATCCTTCCCTTTACCTCTGCCACTGTCGATCTCGGCCACATTTGCTAGCTTGTGAGTGAGTGCTCTGACCTCACCTCACCTGTCAAGAGCGCGCCCATAGAATCAGGAGTCCGTTGTCATTGGAAAACAGACAACCTTTCACAGATCGTCTCTAGCACAAGAGGGGCAAACTTATATACTATGCTGCATGCACTCGTCAGGCTCACTGAATCCATCTTCAATGTCTCTTTCTTGTCGCTGCCAAAACTGATATCTGAAACCATTGCAGCGTCTTCTTGCGGTCAGGTATATGGGTGAAGAATTTAGCTTTCTTAGGTTCAAGACAGTATATTACTACTCCCATGCATCATTGTCCGTAGCCCGTAGGCGTGACTGCAATAGAAATGTTTCCGTGTTATTATTAATCTATAATAATAGAAGAGTAGAGTAGCAAGAGTCACCTTGGCAAAAAGAACAACAAGATGAACTTGGGAATTCTTACCATGCAGGTGGCCAAATAGTGATCCATTTGGAACATACTCAAACACCCATCATCTAGAAGACTGGGAAAATGGTTCTTCGTCTCCACAGTAACTACCCAAAAGTTTGAAGAAATTGTTATAGTTTACTCGCGACAAAACTTCAACCTAGAATACCATGTCATATCTATGTTAAAACGTAACATCCTTCAGCGTGCACACACACGCAAAAAAACAGCAAGATACCTTACTCTTCAATTGTGCTTCAGCTATAAGATATCACCCGTAGACATGTTTTCATCAAGGAAAAAGCTACAGCTATTTCCGTTCCACATGGGAGGGTTCCCTGTACAATGTGCATCCAGGTAGGGTACCACTGTACCGATGACATTGCTAAAATCTTCACAAGCTGTTTGGAGTTCTGACCGTTCGTACGAAGTTATGCCTGCAAAACAGATTTTAGAAGTTAACTCTAAATTTTTGGTTCAAAGCAACATACATTATCACGAAACATGACAAAATTTCAGTTTACTATGGTATTTAATAAAAAATAAACCAAGAACAAGCAGATCTGTCCGCATACTAACCTTCCAGGATAGTGGTCTGCAATTGCCTACTTCAAGAAAAGACCACGACAACCCTAGTCTTCCTGCGGCGATAGAAAAGATATCTCACAGCTCAAAAGGATGGAACCAAAGAACAAATCGCTGCTCCTATTAATGCATAAACTGTTGAATAACAGATCTTGCTCCTATGGCTTGCAGTTTGGTCTTTGTTGGGAAATACAGGAGGGGCAAGGGAATGAATAGGTTCAGAAGGGGGTAGTGCCAGTGGAGGATCTGGTCCAGTTGGGTCATGTTTGGGGGGTGCAAAAGTGTCGCCCTACAGTTCGCTGGTGATCCCGCAGACTGCAAAAGTGTCGCCCTATGTTTAGAGCACTATGTGATCCTGCAGTTTCCTGGTGAAGGCGAGTCGCCCTACAGTTCGCAGCAACAGAGATGAGCACAATAAAAGTGGGCTTTTGCAGCCGGGGCAAGTGAACAGCATGGGAAGCAGCACGAATAAATCACAAAAATTGACACACTCAATCACAACAATCAGCACCAGGCAACCCCATTGTTCCCAGCCCATCGTGCACGATTTCGATCAAACACGCGAGCGAGCCCCCTGGCGGACGGCAGCATGCCATGGCTACCAGCTTCTCGGTGCGAGTCATCCGGCAGGACCAGGCAGGAAAACGTATGGAGTACCGCGCAGGAGGCCTGGAGCAGGGAAGGTGGGTGTGGACAAGGACGACTGGCTGGAGAGCCGCCGGTGGACTTTCATCAAACACTTGCAGTGCAAAGACCAATCTCAACACTACACCAGGAGGCGAAGTTGCATCTTAAGGGAGAAGCACATGGAGGTGAGCGCAATCCCTCACGCCCAGGGTTGGTTGGCGTGCGCGGCGTCGTCGACCGGAAGGAGGGCGCGGGAGACGCAGATTGCCCGGCGGCGAGGATGTGGTGTGGCTCTGTGTCGTGCGGTCCGGTCCAGTCGAGGACGGGTCGGACCAGCTAAGTTATAGCTCTGGCCCACCAGTCGGTGAGGTTTCAGCACTTACCGGCGCGTCGGCCCTCCGCCCACCACCGCCGTCGCCGTGAGCGGTAGGGACAAGAGTCAGAACCTGATAATGAAACTGTTATATCCACTAAACAGAGGAGCAGATGGTGAACTTTTGAACTGTATACACAGGAAAGATAAGTATTCTGGAGCAGAGGACGATCATGAATGTGGAAATTGGTTCAGTGCTAAAATGTGTTGTAACATTTTGCAGCAGAAAAATTACAACCCATGAATGTACCGTTCAGTTCCATGCGAAAACCAATAAAAATAAGCTCTAGGGTTGCCCGAGGACAGTGCTATCAAGTCTGCGATGTACCCGCGCGTTGCCATTATTCTTCATAGCGATCTGCCACTGGTACTGAATGGGGGACAGCAGCCCAAATCAGGAGAAGGCGGCATCGTTGCACCTAGAATTCCTTAACCCTGGTAGCACTTTGGGGAATAGGTTTGGGATGTCTTTGCAAGGAAAATGATATTTGCGGGTGCGAGATGCAAAAATGGTTAATCATCTTATCCGATTGTTCGGATCTAGTGGCCCAGAACTCTGGAAGATGGTAACACCAGAAGCCCTTGTTGCACTCGATCTTCTCATTGTAGAACAGGGCATGTGCCTCAGTGATCTCTGATGCTCATATTTAAAAAAAAAATGACCAAAGGGGGAATGATCCCTCCCTTGACTCTACGTTGTTAGGTAGATGAGACATCCGGTTTATTCGAGTATTCCTCAGCTGGGACTCGATTTATCGAGTATGCCTCAGCTGGGACTCGAACCCGGACGGTCTGGGGCGCACTCGCTGCCTCTTGCCACTGATGCTCATATTTTTTTAGACCGAAGGCCTAAGCCCGACGTTAAATTAATGACGCCAATGGCGGAGAGATACAAAGTGCTGATACCAGCTTACAAACACCCCACGCACACACAAACAACAAATCAAGCCAAAGGCTTGTACAAAGAAACCCGTGAGAGTAGAGCTACAAGCAAACTGGGTCGACGGAAACACGAGGCCAAGAACAACAAAATGCGTGAAGAGCCAAAGACGTCGACGAGGTTGGACACCTTCAGGCCGGCAGGGGAGCGCCGCTCGGTCAAGTCTCTGTTGCCAAAGGGACCCCTATCCCAGATCGACAAGAGACACCGGCATCGGTGTGATGGAGCTCACCCTAGAACTCGAGCAAACGCACCAACAGACGCTATACACTGCCTCGAAGGGCTGAACCCAGTAGGCAGACTCGGCCCTCCACACATCACTGTCGCTGCCAACACGCCACCATCGAAGAGAGAAACTAACCATGGACTCCAAAGACGGCGCCTTCATGAAGGAAACGGCACCTCAGTACCGTCGCCGCCTGATCCGAAGGGACCTAGGGTTTTCACCCAGAGCATCGGAGGAGCGGGGTAGTCGCGACGTCGTCTCCAAGAAGATAACGGCACCCACAGCCACAGGCGTCGCCGTCGTCGGCCAAGGCAGCGCCCGGCAGATTTTCACCCCGACAAGCACCCCAGCCTCCAGATCCGAGTGTGGTCGGCCGCCGAGATGGCTACCGAACCACATCCACCGGTCACCACTCCCCCGGTCACCACGTCGCCCGCACGACCATGACCACCAGACAGCACCACAGCCAGCGACCCCCGCCTCGGCGTCGCGACTTCCACCGCCCGGGGCCGCCGCCCCGGCTTCCAAGCTCCACGCGCATCCCAACCAATCCAGAGGAGACCAACACAACAGCTACAAGGACAGAGCTCGGCCACCACGACCGCTTGGACCACGACGAACAAGCCTGGCGGAAGCAGCAGCCACCAAGACCAGCGGATCTGGCAGATCTTCCCGTGGAGGAGCAAACGCTCCAGATGCAGAGCAGGTGCGCTCGCGGCCAGGCCAGCCCGAGAGGCACAGGGTCCCTACCCTGGCCCCAAACTCAGCGGCGCAGGCCCGACGCCCTCGCTCAGGGGAGCAGCCGCCACAAGGCCAACGAAGACGAGCGCCAGCGGCGCGACGACGGCCGAGGCGATGGCCAGCAGCGCTGGGGCTCCAGCTCGACGAAGCTGGGCGCGAGGAGAAGCCCCGCCGCCGCCTCTGCCGCGCGGGCTTTGCCCGGCAACGGCCACCGGCGGCGGCGAGGGAGAAGCGCGGGGGAGGGGGCGGGAGAGGCGGCGCCTAGGGTTCACCTCCTGAGCCGCCCAAGACGGACGACGCGGGGGCCAATCGTTTCGTCTGGTCCCAAAATGCTCATATTTCACCAATTTGTTTTTTGTAGAATTACAGTACAGCTGATACTAGTATCTCATGAGACAGGTGGTTCTAGAGCCAAGTTAAAACAAAATGCTCAATTTTTTATGTCAAAAGGTGCCAATTTGAACGGTATGTTGTGGCAGAAGCGAATCAAGAGAGAAATTGCTGAGAAGCATCTCAGCAGACACTATGATAGGCATATGTTTCACACTAAGATGCATGTTATCCTCTTACAGCTGCAAACTCGTTTATATTGGTCATAGATAATATGTCATAGCAAATAAATAGACATAATTAGATCAACCTTGCAACATGTGTGTATTCAGTAATGCCCAGAAAAAAAAAATGGTATAAAGGTGACACTTTCAAATCGGCAGATTATTCAACAGGCAGGTGTAAATCACTCAAGAAGGGCCGACTATCTCACTACTTTGTTTTACTACTATTAAAGCAAGTTAATGATTTTCATGTACCTGATTAAAACAACCTGCTACCTGTTCTGGTTCTGGATCATGTGGTGTCTCCTCTTCCTTCTCTTTAGGATCGTGATGTTGTTAGTTCCTTTATAGTAAATCTGCTGCGACCGCTCTTGCACAACATCCATCTACGCATCCATAGAAGTTAGTTCCTTCCAGCGGCATATTCACATGGTCCACATCAGCTGCTGCCACAACATCCATCTATGCATCCATAGAAGCACCTCGAACAAAAAAAAAGTATCAGCTTCTACAGCAAAAAACAGATAACCTATTGCATTAAGGCAACATATCATCTTTTGTACACTTTCTACACTGCATTTGTATGCTGCAGGGTATCATGCAAACTTACGGAGACAGTTCATGGATTATCTAGCTTAGGAGTTAAGTCCACATATCTGTTTCGATGATGAACTTAACTCCACATGTAGGATCCTCTATACAACTACTTTTGTTTATAGTCTGATGTAAAGAACATAAATGATATGCCAGCAAGTGGTATGGAAACACCACTACACCAGTCATATATATACAGCTTTCACAGGATCAACTCTAAAAGCAAAATTTATAAAATTAAAACAGCAGTAATGATGTTTTAGCCTTGCCAATTGCAGGTAAATACAAGTTAACAGAAAGTTTCGTCGAGAAGCAGAGAGCATACTTCCAAGAGGTCAGGGCCTTTAAGTATCTGGAGGAGACCTATAAATCTGACTGAACTAGAGTGCAAAAATGAAGCTCATATGTAGATTATATGCTTATGATACTGCTGGAAAAGGAAACGCTTCGTACAAATATGTAACTGCTGTTGAATATATTAGCAATTTAGCACATGATTTAATTAGAAATAGCAGCAGATGAATTGCGACAGTAGCAAATACAGTAATCATGCAAATATCTAGATCTAGTACAGTAGACAGAATGATCCAATCTATAACTAGAACTAGACATATGAATTTCAGGAATATCTCATACAGATGGAATAGAGTTACGTACGATGGAGCGGTAGCGGCACCGCCGTTGTTGTTGTCCCCGGTGCCGGCCATGTCGTTGATGAAGAGGTTGCCGAGGTCGGGGAAGAAGTCGTCGTTGGGGAAGTAGTCGCCGTCAGCAGTCGCGCGAGTGCGCTCCCCAAAAACCTGATCGCCCCTCTCCCGTACAGGATCACAAGAGGCGGGGTTCCGGAGGCCTGCTGTCCCTTCTCGCGGTGCACGCCGGAAGGAGGGATGGAGAAGACTTGATTGGCGGCGCAGTGCTTTGGAACGGTGGTGCGAAACCATATGACGAAGTGGCGGCTAGGGTTTACCGTATGCGCGTATTTATATGCGGGCTGGGAGAGACGTGGGCGTAACTCCACGTCTGAGTCTCGGCTCCACGATCCAGAAAGGAAACGGAAACAGTTTTGGAATTAACGCGTCCGTTAATTACCAAATTAATGACTCATTAAGTTTTCCCAATCGACAAAATAAACGCTCTCGGCTCGGCTCATTCCCGCAACCCGCGTCGCGTCGCGTCGTGACGAGGCGAGGCGAGGCGTGGCGAGGCGGGCGGCGGAGGAGGAGCGCGCGTGTGGCACACCTCTCCTCTTGCCTTGCCTACTCATACATGAGCTAGAATGGCTCACCTTATAAGGTGGTTCCACTCTCTCCAAACTAGCAATGTGGGACTAGACTTTAGTCCCACTCACTCCAATTATTATTCATGAATGGGCCATGACAATTTCAGGATTTTAGTGGGCTTAGTGGGCTAGACATGTGAGCCCATATATGTGGACCATGTAAAATTCCAACAATCCCCCACAAAGTGTCATTAGCACATTTCATAAACTCTGTTCCAAAACATTGTTTATATACCGGTGTTAGTGGAGACTGTTAAGTTGAACTTCCACTTAGAACATCATGCTACACTAGTTCACAACTTGAATAGTGGACTATGCCTTGAACTACAAGTTTGCTGCTATACCAGTTTTACACAACGTCTGAACCGATACTAGGCTGCCGCAAGGCTTCCCCGCGGTTTGGAGCGTATGCATCATACTCCGAAGGCCTTTCATGAGTTTATTAGAGAGCACCCGATTCTCATAGACTGCGACGTTTAACAGTCAGACTCATATAGGTGAGTTCCTCAGGAGATGTTCTGTAGGACACATCTCTGCTTATATAAATAAGCCACTTGGAACACATTAAGACAAATGTCAACCTACCGTACAGATCAAGAGAGTATTGCATCTTTTATGGAGTGGAATTGACGAAGATATGGATCCTGGACCCTGCGGGTAAGGACACCCCCTCTCAGGCCCAGGGACAAAGCCCAAGAAGAGACGCCTTCGAAGTACTCTAGAAGGCCCGCGTGAAGCCCACCTGCACTAAACTTGCGGGTTAAGTTAGAAAACATGTAACCGACTCGGCTAGGGTTGGAGTCCTCTCCGGGTAGAACTCGAGACCTGGCCATCTATATAAGGCCAGGAGAGCCCCCCTAGGGGAGGACTAAGTAATACCGCATGACCAAAAAGCCTCGGAACTCGAGATCTACTCTCGATTCTAGCAACCTGTAACCGATCTAATCATCCAATACAGATCGACAGAAGGCAGGAGTAAGGGTTTTACCTCTTCGAGGGCCCCGAACCTGGGTAAATCTCGCCCCCTGTCAAGCCGACGATTTCACCAGCGCTCATGACTTCTCCTAGTCGAAACCCGATAGGGTCACCTGAGGGATTTGTGGAGTCAGAGATTCGACAATTGGCGCCGACCGTGGGGATCGCGGGCGCTGGATCACCAGCATCTGCGGCTTCATCGACATCCAACTCCCGTTGGAAACCATCGACTACGGCTCCGAACAATCCTGTACGGATCGGATCCGTCATAGTCACGCCTCACTCGCCGGAATCACGCCCGGTGTTCGAGGATCTGGAGAAGAGCGTCACCCTGACGTTCGGGAGCTTCAACTTCATGGAGAATAGAGACGGGATCCTCCACTTTTCGGATGAATCTGAACCTGAGTCTGGAGCCGTCAACTCGCGCTTTCCTATGGAGAAAAGTGGCGAGTCCATCCGCTTCAACACAGTCGACTATCACGCCCTCTCGACAGAGGAACCATCTCGGGTACGGGAAGCTTTCCGATCTACGCCTAGGACGCACGAGCCACGACTGGCCCAAGTCTGCATGGCAGAATCGGAACAGCCCTCAGAAACCGAATTCAGCGCAACCGAGTGCGATATAATCGGCGTTTCGCGGGAGGCCTGGAAAAGGGCCAAGGAGGCCATGCGGCGGAGTCAGCCACCCGCGGCAGGAGCCTCACAAGAAGACCTAACCGCCTACCACTACCACCTAGTAAGAGCGGCCTCAAACATCAAAGAAGCCCGGGCAGATCTAGCCCGTCGCAGAAGAGCGGCGGACGAATCAAGCCTGCGGCGAGTCGAACAGTCCCTTGCACCCTCGGTTGGTACCCGACCCGCAAGGAAGGGACACGCAACATCGTCAAGGGGCCACGAATCCATGACTGCGACCGACAGGTCGACCACGTCTTCCTTCATGAGGGTCGACGATGACGGCAACGTCTACCCGCAAACCCCAGCTGCCGCGATCCTAGCCGCAGCAACTTACATGCAGATGAACCAACCAACGGAAAGCGACCCTCGGGTGGAACAGTACAAACAAATTCGCAAAGGACTAGGATTGGCGGCCGCAAGGCTCGCTTCTCACGATCGCAAGAAGACCGAAGAAGAATTGGAGAAGGAGCGACAGGAGAAGAACAAGGATAAAGAAACGCCCCGCAGGCATAGAAGTTCATCCGCGAGAAAAGACAAATCGCCACGACGTGGTCGAGGAAAAGAAGCCCGCCGCCGCGGCGATAGTCGAAGCAGCAGCAACGACAGCCCGAGAGACAAAAGCTCGCGGCACCACAGCAGCCGCTCGAGAAAGCGAAGCAAAGAACCAAGGAAAGACAACGACCGCGACCGGTCCGAATACGACGCGCGATCAGATCTCGCCCAAAAGAAGGTGGATAGGGCGAGAGCTTCACGATATCGCGAGCGCTCCTCATCCAGGTCCTCGGACGACGAAACCTGTGGAGCACTCTATTTCGCTCGCAGCATCCGTGAAGCACCTCTACCCAAGAGGTTCAAGCTCAGCACGGAGGTGACAAAATACGACGGCTCACTCGAGCCCTCCCAGTGGTTAAGCGACTACCTCACGGCAGTAAAATGCCAACGTGGGAACAAGAACACAGCTATGCAATACCTCAATTTGCATCTTACAGGCGCGGCCCGTAGTTGGCTGGAGAGAAGACCCAAATCTTGCTACGCATCGTGGGACGACCTGCACCGCGATTTCTGCAAAAATTTCCAGTCGACGTACAAGAGGCCAGCCACAATCGAAGAGTTACGAGCATGCAAACAGAAGAGTGGCGAATCCACACGAGAATATATCCAGCGGTGGACCACACTCAGGAACACCGCAGGAACCATCTCGGAAGAGGTAGCGATTGAGGCCTTCGCCAAAGGGGCGAGAAGAACCGCGTTTCGAGAAGAGCTAGGCAGAGCTGCGCCCAAAACCATTGGGGAGCTAATGATCATAGCCGAAAAATGGGCTAACGGAGAAGACGCGGTGCGCAATGAAAGAGCATCGTCGCCCGCACACGAGGACGACCGCCATGGACGAAGAAAGAGAAGAAAATACTACGACCACGAGGACAGGGAGGAATTAGTGGCAGCAGAATTCACACGAAACCGCGACTCTGGTCGCCGTGGAAGTCGCGAGTGGAAACCAAAAGTAGAAGAAAAATCCCCCGAGGAGGATCTCGATGCATACTGCTCGCTACACCTGTTTACAGATAAGCGCACGGGCAAAACTAAGGCAACACACCTTCTCAAGGATTGCCGAAAGTTTCTTGACATCTCAGATGCTCTCGCGAGGAAAAGATTTGCATCCACCCAAAACTACCCGCCGCTGCCAGGAGGAGGACAACAATAAAATATAAGGATACTCTCCTCTCAGCCGACCAACAGCTTGTCTCCCACTTCTAATTCACGGGATCTCCGATCACATAGAGTGGGTTACCACTGTGGTCAACTCATAACGTGGGTCTCAAACCCATCTCCCTCGATGCATTATCTATCACATTCCGTGATAAACCCTTTGTGAAGGGATCTGCCAAGTTCATAGATGTTTGGATATAATCCAACGCAATAACTCCAGAGTTTTTCAATTTCCTGACAGATTTTAATCTTCTCTTCACATGTCTTGATGACTTTGCATTATCCTTAGAACTGTTCACTTTGACGATCACAGTTTGATTATCACAGTTCATTAGGATTGCGGGTATTGGTTTTTCAACCATAGGCAAGTCCATCAAGAGCTCACGAAGCCACTCTGCCTCAACAGTGGCTGTGTCTAATGCTGCGAGTTTTGCTTCCATAGTTGACCTCGTTAAGATGGTCTGCTTGCAAGACTTCCAGGAAACAGCGCCACCACCAAGTGTAAAAACATAACCACTAGTGGCCTTAATCTCATCAGCATCAGATATCCAATTAGAATCACTATATCCTTCCAGAACCCTCGGGTTTCCGGTATAGTGAATTCCATAGCTCGCAGTGCCTTTTAAATAGCGCATAACTCTCTCAAGCGCACGCCAATGATCATCTCCCAGATTGAAAACAAACCGGCTCAATTTGCTCACAGCAAAAGAGATGTCAGGCCTCGTGGCACTCGCCAAATACATAAGCGAGCCTATAATCTGAGAATATCTCAGTTGATCTCTAGTAATCCGTTGATTCTTTCGAAGCAACAAACTAGCATCATATGGAGTTGAAGAAAGCTTGCAGTCACTATACCCGAAGCGACTCAAGACCTTTTCCACATAGTGAGATTGAAGCAGTGTGATCCCACCATTATCATCTCTCAATAGCTTGATGTTCAAGATAACATCAGCTACTCCTAGATCCTTCATCTCAAAACAGCGAGATAAGAAATCCTTAACTTCCTTGATTAAATCAAGATTGGTCCCAAAGATCAATATGTCATCGACATATAGACATAGAATAACTCCCTCGCCCCCACCATGGCGATAGTACACACACTTATCAGCTTCGTTTACAACAAAGCCTTCAGCAGTCAAAGTCCTTTCAAACTTCTCGTGCCATTGCTTAGGTGCTTGCTTGAGGCCGTATAATGACTTCAATATTACACACCTTGCCTTCCTGACCGGGTACTACGAAACCATCTGGCTGCTCCATGTAAATTTCCTCGTCCAACTCTCCATTAAGGAAAGCCGTCTTAACGTCCATTTGATGAACGAGAAGACCGTGCGAGGCAGCCAGTGAGAGTCGCACACGAATAGTGGTCAGTCTAGCCACAGGTGAGTAAGTATCAAAGAAGTCTTCACCTTCTTTCTGGGTATAACCCTTGGCCACAAGCCTTGCCTTGTACTTTTCAATTGTACCATCAGGCCTAAGCTTTTTCTTGAACACCACTTACATCCTACAGGTTTACACCCATAAGGACGATCAGTGATTTCCCAGGTTCCGTTAGCCAAGATGGAATCCATCTCGCAACGGACAACCTCCTTCCAGTAGTCAGCATCAAGAGATGCATAAGCTTCTGAAATAGTCCTGGGTGTGTCATCCACGAGGTACACAATGAAATCATTACCAAAGGACTTTGCAGTCCTCTGTCTCTTGCTCCTTACAGGAACTTCATTGTCATCCTCCTCGGGATTCTCAACGTGTTCTATCGGAATGGTGGATTCAGGAATCTCAGCTAATTCCTGACTAGATGAAACAGGTTTCTCCCGATTTGATGAGCTAGACATATCCTTCATAGGAAATATGTTCTCAAAGAAAGTCGCATCATTCGACTCCATAATCGTACCAACATGCATGTCGGATACCTCAGATTTTACTACCAAGAATCTATAACCAATGCTATTAAAAGCATATCCCAGAAGAACACAATCTACGGTTTTAGGTCCAAGCTTGCGCTTCTTGGGAATTGGTATATTGACTTTCGCCAAACAACCCCAAGTACGTAGGTAGGAGAGTTTCAACCTTTTCCTTTCCCATTCCTCAAATCGAGTAATGGTTTTATTCTTTGTGGGAACTCGGTTTAGGACATGACATGCAGTCATTAGCGCCTCCCCCCACCATGTCTTGGAGAGACCCGAAGTGTTTAACATGGCGTTAACCAAATCAGACAACGTTCGGTTCTTTCTTTCAGCCACCCCATTTGACTGAGGTGAGTAGGGAGGCGTCCTCTCATGAATAATACCGTGTTCAGCACAAAAAGAATTAAACTCGTTGGAAAAATACTCTCCACCACGATCAGACCTAAGCCGTTTAATTTTACGATCAAGTTGGTTCTCTGCTTCGGCCTTATAGTTCTTGAAATAAGTTAAAGCTTCATCTTTAGATTTCAGAAGATACACATAACAATATCTAGTGGAGTCATCAATAAGTGTCATAAAATATTTCTTTCCACCTTTTGTCAATACGTCATTCATCTCACAAAGATCAGAATGTATAAGTTCTAGTGGTGCCAAGTCTCTCGCCTCCGCAGTCTTATGAGATTTGCGAGGTTGCTTAGCTTGAACACACACTTGACATTTGGAACCTTTAATAGTACTGAATTTCGGAATTAAACTCATATTTGCTAACCGCGTCATGCAACCAAAATTAATATGACAAAGTCGTGAATGCCAAACATCACAATCATTATCGTGGCAAACATTATTAATAACTTTGGTGCAAATATCTGACAAGGATAAGCGGAACAAGCCTCCGCACTCATAGCCTTTACCAATAAATTGTCCATACTTGGAAATTACAACTTTATTAGACTCGAAAACCAACTTAAAACCATCTCGACATAAACGTGAGCCGCTGACGAGATTTTTATTGATGGAGGGCACATGCTGAACGTTCTTCAGTCGCACGATCTTCCCCGAAGTAAACTTCAGATCGACCGTACCAACACCACGAACAGTAGCATGTGACCCGTTCCCCATCAGCACGGGGGAAGTCCCTGTGACCTGATAAGAAGAGAACATGGAAGCATCAGCACAAACATGTACATTGGCACCTGTGTCAGTTAACCAATCAGGTGAATGACAAACTGAAAGAATAGTGGGAACTATACCGTACCCACAGTTCTTCATCTCAGTGTCAGCCATGACAACATTAGCGGTCTTGCCGCTGTTCTCCTGCTGCTGCAGCTCATAACGCTTAGGGCACTTTGGAGCCCAATGGGTCAGTTCACCGCAAACGTGACATGACCCCTTTCTCTTCTTGAAGTTGGTAGAGTGCGACGGCTTAAACTTGCCATCGGGCTTGCCTTTACCCTCGGATTTCTTCTTGTTACATTTAGGCTTGTTGGGCGGGTAATGTTTCTTCTGTACCACATGAGCAGAAGAACCTACCTCAGCAACCCGATCACGTGTATTCTTTGCTCTCGCCTTCTCTTCCACATCAAGAGATCCGATGAGGTCCATAACGGAAAACTCCTGTCTCTTGTGTTTTAGAGAAGTAGCAAAGGTGCTCCATGAAGATGGAAGCTTGGCAATAATGCCTCCGGCCACAAACTTGTCCGGTAACATACACTTAAAGTGCTCAACTTCTTTAGCGAGTGACTGTATCTCATGAGCCTGTTGAACAACAGAGCGCTTATCAGTCATCCTGTAGTCATAGAATTGCTCCATGACATACAGCTCGCTGCCAGCATCCGAGGCCCCAAATTTGGCCTCGAGTGCAGCCCACATATCCTTGCCGTTATCAAACGACATATACGGATCGACGATGGAATCATCGATAATACCGAGGAGGGCACTTTTAAACATAGTGTCCATATTCTCAAAGGCCTCCAGCTGTGCTGGATTGAGATCGCCCTCAGGCTTGCCCTTGGTGACCGCATAGCAGCGCAAGGTTTGAAACCATAGCACTGCTCTCGTGCGCCACCTCTTATAGTCCACAACTTTGAAAGGGATTGGCCTTGTCGCCGCAATGACAGACGGCGCAGGTGCAAGAAATTGCCTATAATCAGGTTTTTGGATTGTTGAATATATTAGCAATTTAGCACATGATTTAATTCGAAATAGCAGCAGATGAATTGCGACAGTAGCAAATACAGTAATCATGCAAATATCTAGATCTAGTACAGTAGACAGAATGATCCAATCTATAACTAGAACTAGACATATGAATTCCAGGAATATCTCATACAGATGGAATAGAGTTACGTACGATGGAGCGGTAGCGGCACCGCCGTTGTTGTTGTCCCCGGTGTCGGCCATGTCGTTGATGAAGAGGTTGCCGAGGTCGGGGAAGAAGTCGTCGTTGGGGAAGTAGTCGCCGTCAGCAGTCGCGCGAGTGCGCTCCCCAAAAACCTGATCGCCCCTCTGAAAGTGCAAACGCGCTTAAATCATCTTGTTTTGGTGTTTGTTAACAACACATATAATCTAATAGGTGTTGATGTATTTCAGGGGTTCACTTCAACATATTATCATTAGTGGTGCTGAGGTACAAAAAGGAGCTGTTGTCCAATCTCTGTTCTCTGGAGTTTTCTCCAGGCCGGAGTCTCCGGTCTACCAGACCGGAGTCTCCGGTGTGGATATTTGCTCCAAGGATTTCGCTAAGGACCTGGTGGTGTCGCGTACTGTACCCACACCGGAGAGTGTCCGGAGACTGTCCGGAGTCTCCGGTGTGGGCTTTTCTTCGAAGAATTTCGCTAAGGACTTGGTGGTGTCGCACACTGTACCCACACCGGAGACTTACCGGATACTTACCGGAGTCTCCGGTGTGAGTACTTTTTCCTTCTTTCGCAAGACCACAGACACCCTCTGTGCATATTCGAAGCACCAAGACCGGAGTCTCCGGTCCACCAGACCGGAGTCTCCGGAGTGGATATTCTCTGAAGATTTGGGACACCGGAAACTGTCCGGAGTCTCCGGCCCAGACCGGAGTCTCCGGTCTTTACACCGGAGTCTCCGGTGTGATTTTCGCCAGGATTGCTCCAACGGCTCTTTGCATTTATGGGGGGTATAAATACCCCCTCCCCTTCACCTACCTCCAGCTAGCTCGACCAGACTTAAAGACACCATTGTTGGAGCTCAACCACCTTGCTAGATCTCCCAATCCAACCACCCAAAAGCCTAGATCTTTGGTGGATTGAAGGAGAAGGCCCCGATCTACGTCTTCACCAACCGGATTTCATTTCCCCTCTCCCTTACTTGAGGAATCTTGGCCTAGGGTTTCCTCATGTGGAGAACCTAGGCTTCTTGCTACTCTTGGTGATTTGTGAGTGTTGGGAGCCCCCAATTAAGTTGTGGGTGTGTGCCCCAAACTTGTTTGTAAAGGATTCGATCCCCGCCTCAAAGGGGTTCTATAGTGGAAGGTGAACTAGGCCTTTGTGGCGGAGTTCATCGGAGAATAGGGTGAGGCCTTCGTGGCGTTGAGTAGGCCTTCGTGGCGAGCTCACACCCCTCCAACGAGACGTACTCCCTTAACAAGGAGGAACTCGGGAATACATCGTGTCTCCGTGTGCTTCCATCGGTTATCTCGTTCCTCCCTATTTACTTACTAGTACTTGTTACATTTATTGTTGTACTAGTTGCATTAAGTGTTGTTCTAGTTGCCTTAATTGCTTGCCTTGTCATATAGGTAAATTCACCCCTAGTTGCATAATCTAGAGAATTTACCTTCTTGTCAAGCCTAAATCTTAAGAAAAATTAAAATTGGTCGTAGCACCTATTCACCCCCCTCTAGGTGCCTATACTTTACTTTCAATTGGTATCAGAGCCTCGGCTCTTCTATCGGGCTTAACCGCCTAAGAGTTTAAGTATGGGTGATGAGGATGACGCTCCGTCCGAAGGAAATGTGACCATGGATGATCTCAATGCTTTGAGAGAATCATTGACCCCATCCATAGACACTAAATTTGAGGAGTTGCGTCTACTCATGACAACACTCCTCAAAGCCAAGGAACCGGAGGTGGTCGACTCATCCCCTCCGGAAACGGAGGGTGCCAAGATTGGGGTTGATGGTGAACCACTTAAAACTGCTTCCGCCGAACAATCCGCTAAGAAGGGTGCGAATGGAAAGGAAGGATATCATGCCGTTGAAGGCCTATATTCTCCCAATTAGGGATGTAAACGGATCGGATCGGATCGGATAATGCTCTCTCCATATCCTTTACCATATTTTTTTGTCGGATGCGGAGCGGATCGGATATTGATCGGATACGGATGCGGATGCGGATAATATCGGACTGCGGATTCGGATCGAAAACGGAGCGGATTCGGACCGGAAACGGGTAAACCTTATCGGATAAATACGTACGAAGAGACATAATGTCACCATACAAAAATTTACACTTGAGAGCAGCCAAGCGTTCAAAATTACACCAAAACAAAGATAGTAATTAAATACTACTTAAAAGTGTCACAAAGTGATTGATGATTTCCAATATGAATTTGCATCTAGCAATTGGAACTTCTATAGAGATAAATAATGGCTCACCTCTTGAGGGGTTTTCGCCGGAAGCAATTTGTAAATTGCGTCAAGTTGTTGAGTATAGGTCATACTAATTTACAAGCGGGTGATTTGGTCTATGGGTCAATGGATTAAATATATATTTAGTATGATAGTGCAATGTTAGTCGGATTATCCTAATTTATAAGGCCGGATAATCCGCGAATAAGTGCGGATAATCCGTATCCGTCGGATAATAGCAATACCATATCCGCTACCATATCCGTCGGATATCCGCTCGACCAAAATCCATATCCTCGTCCGTATCCGGCGGATTCCTATTATTGCATCCCATATCCTTAAAAACGGTTTCGGATGCGATTCGGAGCGGAAATTATCCGTACCATTTACGTCCATGCTCCCAATCCTCCCATCCCTTTTCCTCATATAATTCCTAGGGGAGATCCACCTAAAATTGATGCATATTCTTTTCGTGAATGGCAATACTACATGGAGACTCACTTGAACTCTTCTTGTATAGATCTTTGGAGAATCACTCGTGATGGATACAAGCCATATGATCCCAAGAATCTCACAAGAAGAGAGGTTGTAGATTGCCAACTCAATTACACCGCTTTATCCATCCTTCATCAAGCCGTGGGCCCCAATCACATGCCGCATCTTCAACACTTCTCCACCGCCAAAGAAACATGGGATGCACTTGTCATCATGTTTGTTGGGAATGAGAGCATGCAAAGAAATCGCTATGACACCTTGACCAATGAGGCCGAAGGATTTTTCATGCGTGATGGAGAAGATCATGTTGACATGTATCGAAGACTCAAATCTCTTGCCACCGCTTTCTCTAATGCGGGTGCAACACATATTGATGATGCTTGGATCAAGAGGAAGTTCATAATTGCCGTGATGCCTTTTGAGGGCACGGATATGAAGAGCATTCAAGGGAGACATGATTTCTCCACCATGACCTCTACCCAAGTCATGCAAGAATTGAGCTCCTACAAAGTGCAAACCAAGAATGCGCTTGACAACCGTGCTAGGGCCATTGGGATGCATCAAGGAGCTTCCGTTGCTTTGAAGGCCAAGGTGTTGCCAAGAGATGTTGAGAATGATGAAGATGGTGAAGAAGCATTGCCTCCTTTGAAGGAACAAGAATATGATCCCGTTCTAAAGGATCTAATAGCTCCCACCGTGCAAAAGTTTTGGAACAATCCCCCAAAAGGCAAGAAATTTGTTGAGGAAAATACCAAGTCTCGTTATGGTAATGATGGGGCTCAAAAAGTGAGATCTTGCTTCAATTGCCAAGACAAGTACCATTTTATTGCGGAGTGCCCCTATGAGAATAGAGAGAACCATAGCGGGAAGCTCATCCGCAAGGACAAGTCCAAGGTTGAATACAAGAAACCTCACTTCAAGAAGAAACCTTTCAACAAGAAGACCCCCACCAAGTTTGTGCTCTTGACTCAAGAGGAGTATGATTCCGGGAGTGATGAAGAAGAAGAAACCACAAGTGAAGTGGCCGCTCTAGCTATTGATTCCACTCCATCTTCGTCATCTCTCTTTGAATCCCCCAATGAAAATCTTCCTCAACGCAATGCCAAGTGCTTCATGGCTAAGACCACGGAGGTATCATCTTCTCCTAACTCTAAAACCCCTAGTGAACTAGAACATATTGCTAGTCTTAGAGAAGAAGAGGAAAGAGCCTCTTTGGACCGATTTATGTCTAACATGCAAGGGGAGACCAAGAAGTACTTTGAGCATCTCATGAGGCAATTGGGAGAGGCCCAAGAGGCCCTTGAGAAGAAAGGTGAGATTGAGAGAAGGGATGCGGATGAAATTGCATCCCTGTCAATGACTCTTGAAGAAGAGCATGATGGTAGAGTTTCTCTAGAGGATGAACTTGAAACTATTGAAACTACACATAATGAACTTGTCTCTAAAATCATTAAGGAACGTGATCTTGCTATTGCTAAATATAAAAAGGCTAAAAAGGATAAAGTAGAGTTTGGGGTTGGTCATGGTAAACTAACCGAGGAGTTTGAAAAGCTAACCATTGCTCACAAAGCTTTGGAAAGCCAACATTCATCCCTCAAAGAGTTGCATGAACAACTTCAAACTCAACTTACTCAATCTAACCATCCTAGCACTTCTACTTCTTCTTGTGATCATGCAAATATTATTGAAGAAAATGCTAGGTTGAAGGATGAGCTAGCAAGGCTCAAGGGCAAAAGCACTCAAGTTGAAAAGGTGGTGCTTGCCACCCCACAAGTGGTTGCCCCAAGCTCTAATGTGGTCATTTCTAGATCACAATTGAGTGCTCCAAGGCAACAAGTGGGCAAGCAAGGTCTTGGCTATGTAGCCAAGAAAAAGAACAAGAAGAAGAAGAACAAGAAGAAGAACAAGCATGGTGCTTCGGGTGGTATTGTCATTAGGGACAATCCTACTCGTAGCACACCCGCACAAGCGAGCAATGGTGCCTCAAGTAGTAATGTCATGAGGGACAACACTACTCGTAGCACCTCCGCGGGAACTAACAACCCACACCATTTCTTATATGTTGATTATTATGGTGTTGTGCAAGCTAAATATGTTGGTCCTATTGAGGGTTTTATTGACTACACTATATGGGTTCCAAAGACCCTTGTTGCTAACATGAAGGGACCCAACTTGGGTCCTAACTCTAGTTAATGATCTCTTGCAGGACTATGCTTCCGGTGGGACTAAATGGATTCTTGATAGTGGATGCACTAATCATATGACCGGAAGCAAAGAACTTGTGACGGAGTTGCAACCAAATGACATCCAAGCAACCGTCACCTATGGGGACTCGTCCAAGTCTAAGGTATCCGGATTTGGCAAGGTTGTGGTGGCTCCCGATATCACTATCGTGAACGTCATGCTTGTCGAATCCCTTGGTTACAATTTACTTTCCGTCCGCTCTCTTAGTAAGATGGGTCTTTCCGTCTTCTTTGATGGTGATATTGTGGTCCTTTTGAGAAGCAAGACTCTTGACGTCGTTCACGTGGGACATGTTGAAAACGAGTTGTATGTGGTGGACTTTTCGAAGTCAACCAACACTCAAGCAATGTGTCTTTTCGGGAAGGCGGACTTGGGATGGTTGTGGCATCGCCGCCTATCCCATGTCAACATGAGAACTTTGCAAAGTCTTCACAAAAGTGGCCTTATTGTTGGACTAAAAGAAAATGTTTCCTTTGCAAAGGATCGTGTTTGTAGGTCGTGTGTTGAAGGGAAGATGCATGACATTGTGCACAAGGCCAAGACTATTATTTCATCAAAGAGGATCTTGGAGCTTCTCCATGTTGATCTCTTTGGTGCCGTGCCCGAGGCAAGTCTTGGCGGCAAGAAGTATTGCTTGGTGATTGTCGATGATTACTCAAGATACACTTGGGTTTATTTCTTCAAGTGCAAGAGTGAGACCCAACAAACCATCATCGACTTCTCCAACGAAGTGCAACGTCAACACAATGTGCAAATCATGGCTATTAGGAGTGATAATGGTTCGGAGTTCAAGAACTATACATTGAATGAATTTCTTAGTGAAGAAGGCATTCGCCACCAATACTCCGCCACTTACACTCCTCAACAAAATGGTGTTGCCGAAAGGAAGAATCGCACTCTCTTGGATATGGCAAGGACCATGTTGGCGGAGTACTCTTCTCCCCAATATTTATGGGCCGAGGCCATATCCACCGCATGCCACTCCTCCAACCGCCTCTACATCCGCAAAGGCTTGTGCAAGACCCCATATGAGATCCTCACCGGCAACAAGCCCAACGTATCCTACTTCCGTGTATTCGGTTGTAAGTGCTTTTATTTGATCAAGGGTATTAGGTTGTCGAAATTTCAATCCAAAACTGTTGAGGGTATTTTTGTTGGTTACGGTGCCGAATCCCACACTTATAGAGTCTATGACAAAGCCTCACGGATTGTCATAGAATCTTGTAGTGTGGTTTTCGAAGAAAATGACGGCTCCCAAGTGGCGCAATTTCATGTTTCAAATGTAGATGTTGAAATGCCTCAAGAAGCCATAGGAAGGATGGGTGTGGGATTCTTCCGCCCCATCGAGGGACACCTTATGGCGACTCGAGAAGGACTATGCTCTACCCAAGTGGAGCCCTCCTCTACATTTGAAGATCAAGCCAAGGAGCCAACTACTACACCTAACCGAGAACATATTCAAGACCCTCCTCTCATTGATCAAGTGACTCCGCAAGTCGTACCCACTCCTCTCACTAATGCGAGTCAAGATCAAGGCCAAGATCATTCATCCTCGTCATCCTCTTCTCAAGATGAAGCTAGTATTGAAGATATTGTTGATGACAATGTTGATGATCAAGGCCATGTTGGTCAAGATGGGGACCCAAATGATCAAGATGATCAAGTGATTCCTCCTCGCAATAATGAGGAGATCGAAGCCCGTCGCATCAAAAGGATAAGAAGAGCTTTGAAGCAAATTGATGCCCAAGATGACAAGGTCTTGGAGGATGTTCAAACTAGAAGGTCCACTAGAAGGCAATTGGCTCATTTTTGTGAACATCAAGCTCATATCTCTATGGTGGAGCCTAAGAAAGTGTTTGAAGCTCTTGAGGACTCCGATTGGGTTGAAGCTATGCATGATGAGCTCAATAACTTTGAGCGCAACAAAGTTTGGAGATTGGTTGAGAAACCCAAGGATTGCCACAATGTTATTGGCACCAAGTGGATTTTCAAGAACAAGCAAGATGAGAATGGCATTGTCATTAGGAACAAGGCAAGATTGGTTGCTCAAGGTTACACCGAAGTTGAAGGCATTGACTTTGATGAAACCTACGCGCCCGTGGCTCGCCTTGAGTCCATCCGTATCCTCCTTGCTTATGCATCCTCACATAATTTCAAATTGCAACAAATGTATGTGAAAAGTGCTTTCTTGAATGGTCCTCTAAAAGAGGAGGTATATGTCAAGCAACCTCCGGGGTTTGAGAATCTCAACTTTCCTAACCACGTTTACAAACTTGACAAGGCTCTCTATGGTCTCAAACAAGCACCTCGTTCTTGGTATGAGAACCTTAGGGAGTTGTTAGATGATCGTGGTTTCGAAGTTGGGAAGATTGACCCCACTCTCTTCACCAATAGAGTAAAGGGAGAGCTTTTCATATGCCAACTCTATGTGGACGATATCATCTTTGGCTCAACTAACCAAGCTTTCAATAATGAGTTCTCTAAGCTTATGACTGACAGGTTCGAGATGTCTATGATGGGTGAGCTTAAATTCTTCCTTGGCTTTGAGATCAAGCAATTGGCCCGTGGTACTTTCATTTCTCAAGCCAAGTATACTCAAGACATGCTCAAGAGGTTTAACTTCCAAGAGGCAAAGATCAAAACCACTCCTATGCAAGTCAAGTGTCATCTATCACGCAATCCAAAAGGGAGTAAGGATGTGGATCAAAAACTTTATCGTTCTATGATTGGTTCTTTGCTCTATCTTTGTGCATCTAGACCCGATATCGTTTTGAGTGTAGGTGTGTGTGCAAGGTATCAAGCGGCTCCTAAGGATTGCCACTTAGTGGCGGTTCATAGGATCTTTCGTTATTTGGTTCATACCCCAAGATTTGGTTTGTGGTACCCAAAGGGGGCACAATTCTCTCTCAATGGTTATACGGATTCCGATTGGGCGGGTGATCAAGATGATAGGAAGTCAACTTCCGGGGCTTGCCAATTTCTTGGTAGGTCCCTTGTAAGTTGGTCCTCGAAGAAACAAAATTGCATTTCACTCTCCACCGCCGAAGCCGAGTATGTTGCCGCCGCTAGTGCATGCACCCAATTGTTATGGATGAGGCAAACTCTTAAGGAATATGGTGTCCATTTGGACAAAGTGCCTCTTTTATGTGACAATGAAAGTGCCATCAAGATTGCTTACAACCCGGTGCAACACACAAGGACGAAGCACATTGAAATTCGCCACCACTTCATCCGTGATCACGTGGCAAGAGGAGACATTGCACTAAGTTATGTGCCCACCAAGGACAATCTTGCGGATATTTTCACGAAGCCACTTGATGATGCAAGATTCTTGTTCTTGAGGAATGAGCTAAATGTGATTGATTCAAGGAGCTTGACTTGACTATCTTGCACACACCCCTATAGATGAAACGTTTTTGAGTCTAGGTGTAGGCATGGACATAGGGGGAGTGTTATCCTAACACATTGGGTTCTCCCTCCCCCCATTATGCCCAAAGCAAAAATTCATTGTAATCTCTCTTTTTCTAATGTTGAATTGTGAGCTTCAATGTTGAGTAATGGCAATGCCCCCAAGATATATCTTCGCGGTTGCATACCATAAACTCTTACATGGTGGCCTAGGCCACCAACCTCTTCCGTAAAGAATTGGTTCTTATTTGCGAGCTTTTGGCATTTTTTTGTTAAGGGATGTACTCACCATTTGATGTTCTTCGTTTCCTTCTCGTTGTTTTTGAGTACATTTTTCCCTCCTTGTGTTGCTTCTGTTTTTCGTGCCAAAAACCCATGTTTGTTGTTTTTGAGCATTACATGTTCTTTTGGGATAGTGTTTCTGGCGAAAGACCGGAGACTCCGGTGTACCATACCGGAGACTCCGGTCAGGCCGGAGACTCCGGTGTTAACACCGGAGACTCCGGTGTGCTGCGGGTACTATTTAAACTGGGGGCTGAGGGAAGTTAGGGTTTCATTCCCCACTTCCCCCACGCCCCCCCAAAGCACTGCTGCGCCGCCGCCATCGCCAGGAGCCGTCCCGGGCGATTTCCTTCGCCCCCAACCTCCCCCTTGCCTCTCCCATCCGTGGGAGGGACAATGGCAGGCCAAGGAAGCAAGGGTACATCATCTCCCCCCGTGTTTTCTCTATTTTGCATCTAGATCTGAAAAACTAAGTGATTTCTTTGGGGATGATGCACCTTCTGTTGGTAGAACTTCCTCTGGCTAGTTTTTGTGTACAGAACATGCTTAGATTCACCAGTAGCACCCCCTGTTAAGAACCCTGCACTTTGCTGTTTACCAGACCGGAGACTCTGGTGTCTCAGACCGGAGACTCCGGTGTCTCAGACCGGAGACTCCGGTGTCTCGGACCGGAGACTCCGGTGTGGTTCTTTCAGCTGCGTCTTCTGGTGCATCTGTAGTGTTTCTGCACCTCATTGGACATGTATGCTCATTTTTTTGTTTTCTCTGTTGTTGTTTCGTTTGTGTTGGCTTTCAGGAAAAAAGCAGAAGGCCGTGGTCAAGCGTAGTTCTCGTCCTCACTCCCGCAACTATATGGTTGTTGATGAAGCCACCGGTCTTTATGGTCAGAGGGGTGCTTTTGAGAGTGAGAGGCGTCAGAAAAACAAGCACGAGAGCAGAATGAATGCTGAAATTGCAAAGAAGGCAAGATATGATTCTTTATCCTCAGTGGTTTCCTTGAGCAAGAAGGAGTACAAGCTTATGAGGGGTCGTCCTTTCTTCGAGATGCCCCGCACTGCTCATACAGCCCACTATTGGAGGAGGGAGTCCGAGTTGATCATGGAGGAGATCTATACTCAGTTCAGGCAGCCCGTGTGTCCACAGAAAGTCCTTGACTTAGAGGCACTTGGCAGATCTGAGTACTTTGAGGAGGCAGTCTGGATCACTAGGAAGTTGGGTCTCGAGCATCTTGTGGGCATTCAGCAGAACTACAACCCTCCTATTATTCAGCAGTTCTTTGCCACTGTCACTCTTGCTGAAGATGAGAAGGTCACTATGAAGTGGATGTCTGGGACAGTGGAGTGCGAGTCGTCCATGGAACGATTTGCTGAGCTTCTTGGTTACCCTTGGGGAGAAGGGAATGGTGAGCGTATGCACGTTCATGGAGTTGCTTATGATAAGAAGCGCATGGCTCCTATGTATGACAAGCTCTCCAGCTGCGGCACTGCCAAGAATCTGAAGAGGGTCTACAACATTTGCCTTCGTCTCTTTCGCTGCAACATTGCTCCCAAGGTGGGGAATGTTGATGCTATTCGTGGTGGCCTAGTGAACCTCCTCTATCAGGCCTTCCAGTGTCACCTTGCTGGCCCTGATGGAGAGGGTTTTGAGATTGATGTGATGCACTTTATTAAGGAGGAGATTTACTGTGCTATGATTGAGATCAAGAAGGTGCCTGTCTATGCTCCATATGTGATGAAGAAGCTCACGTGGTTCCAGCGTAACATTCTTTGCATGACTGTGGATGTGCACAAGGAGAACCATGCTGCTTATAAGGAGAGACGCGAGCTGAAGAAGATGATCACCAAGCTGCATGACCATGCGGGCCTTGGTGCTACACCTCCTATGGGTACTCCTCCCACTACTCCACCCACCCCTCCCACCGCTTCTGTGACTATGTCCTATGAGGGGTGGAACATTGATCAGTTTCCATGGGGTGACTTTGAGGATGTCACCTCGGCTCCTTCTACCTCGACTCACCGTGCTAGGACCCTGGAGATTGAGGAAGACTTTGTTGATGATCAGCCTGAGGATGATCCAGAGGATGAGGACCTTGGTGACTTTGCCTCCGGTGATGATGATGATGATGCTGGGAGTGGAGCTGATGATGATGATGGTGACACAGAACCAGGGGAGGATGATGATGAGGACTACGAGGATGAGGACTGAGCTTTTTGGACCACGTTGTTCTCTTCGCCCCTTTTTGGTGTCTCGATGCCAAAGGGGGAGAAGTAGCTTGCTTGGCTTCTCCATTTTGCTTTATTTGCTTCGGAACACAAGTCGTTGAACTTGATTTGCCTCTTATGGCTTGTGTTCCCACTATCTTAGTTGATTTCGATTTACGTGTTTAGTGAACTATGGTTGTTATTTGTGAGAGACCTTGTGGTGAAGCTATCTTATATTTATCATTATTCAGTATGCTTTATCCTTGTCTCTACTACTTGTAATTGTTCACTAATGATTGTTCAAGTGGGGCTTTGTTTGTGAAAAATAGGGGGAGCTCACTTTGTGAGTGCTCTATCTTTTACAAACTTAGCCTAGCTATGATTTAATTGCATATTTATGTGTGTTGTCATCAAACACCAAAAAGGGGGAGATTGAAAGTGCAAACGCGCTTAAATCATCTTGTTTTGGTGTTTGTTAACAACACATATAATCTAATAGGTGTTGATGTATTTCAGGGGTTCACTTCAACATATTATCATTAGTGGTGCTGAGGTACAAAAAGGAGCTGTTGTCCAATCTCTGTTCTCTGGAGTTTTCTCCAGGCCGGAGTCTCCGGTCTACCAGACCGGAGTCTCCGGTGTGGATATTTGCTCCAAGGATTTCGCTAAGGACCTGGTGGTGTCGCGTACTGTACCCACACCGGAGAGTGTCCGGAGACTGTCCGGAGTCTCCGGTGTGGGCTTTTCTTCGAAGAATTTCGCTAAGGACTTGGTGGTGTCGCGCACTGTACCCACACCGGAGACTTACCGGATACTTACCGGAGTCTCCGGTGTGAGTACTTTTTCCTTCTTTCGCAAGACCACAGACACCCTCTATGCATATTCGAAGCACCAAGACCGGAGTCTCCGGTCCACCAGACCGGAGTCTCCGGAGTGGATATTCTCTGAAGATTTGGGACACCGGAAACTGTCCGGAGTCTCTGGCCCAGACCGGAGTCTCCGGTCTTTACACCGGAGTCTCCGGTGTGATTTTCGCCAGGATTGCTCCAACGGCTCTTTGCATTTATGGGGGGTATAAATACCCCCTCCCCTTCACCTACCTCCAGCTAGCTCGACCAGACTTAAAGACACCATTGTTGGAGCTCAACCACCTTGCTAGATCTCCCAATCCAACCACCCAAAAGCCTAGATCTTTGGTGGATTGAAGGAGAAGGCCCCGATCTACGTCTTCACCAACCGGATTTCATTTCCCCTCTCCCTTGCTTGAGGAATCTTGGCCTAGGGTTTCCTCATGTGGAGAACCTAGGCTTCTTGCTACTCTTGGTGATTTGTGAGTGTTGGGAGCCCCCAATTAAGTTGTGGGTGTGTGCCCCAAACTTGTTTGTAAAGGATTCGATCCCCGCCTCAAAGGGGTTCTATAGTGGAAGGTGAACTAGGCCTTTGTGGCGGAGTTCATCGGAGAATAGGGTGAGGCCTTCGTGGCGTTGAGTAGGCCTTCGTGGCGAGCTCACACCCCTCCAACGAGACGTACTCCCTTAACAAGGAGGAACTCGGGAATACATCGTGTCTCCGTGTGCTTCCATCGGTTATCTCGTTCCTCCCTATTTACTTACTAGTACTTGTTACATTTATTGTTGTACTAGTTGCATTAAGTGTTGTTCTAGTTGCCTTAATTGCTTGCCTTGTCATATAGGTAAATTCACCCCTAGTTGCATAATCTAGAGAATTTATCTTCTTGTCAAGCCTAAATCTTAAGAAAAATTAAAATTGGTCGTAGCACCTATTCACCCCCCCCTCTAGGTGCCTATACTTTACTTTCACCCTCTCCCAAAAACCTGAACGGTGGTGCGAAACCATATGACGAAGTGGCGGCTAGGGTGTAACTCCACGTCTGAGTCGGTTCGGCTCCACGATCCAGAAAGGAAACGGAAACGGTTTTAGAATTAACGCGTCCGTTAATTACCAAATTAATGACTCATTAAGTTTTCCCAATCGACAAAATAAACGCTCTCGGCTCGGCTCATTCCCGCAACCCGCGGCGCGGCGCGGCGTGACGAGGCGGGCGGCGGAGGAGGAGCGCGCGTGTGGCACACCTCTCCTCTTGCCTTGTCTACTCATACATGAGCTAGAATGGCTCACCTTATAAGGTGGTTCCACTCTCTCCGAACTAGCAATGTGGGACTGAACTTTAGTCCCACTCACTCCACTTATTATTCATGAATGGGTCATGACAATTTCAGAATTTTAGTGGGCTTAGTGGGCTAGACATGTGAGCCCATATATGTGGCCCATGTAAAATTCCAACAACTACGAGTCATGGAGTAGCAACCTAATGTAGCATGAGAAGAGTTTTAGTTCTACAAGCCACCACTTCACTCCTGTATTCCCAACCAACCTGAACAATCAAGTTGGCACGAAGGGACTCCACCATCTTTGCATTTGCAATTCGTACCCCCATAACTTTTTACATCGCAGAACTATCCATCTCTTTCCCTATCCACAAGAAACCACACCTTTTTTTTAAACGAGGCAAAAACTTTGCCTTTTATATTGTTATAGGAGAAGCAAACATGATAGGACCGAGACCAAAGAAAAAGGATCACCGCTAGAAATCTAACACCCAAGGTTCTTGATCTGGACTTATAGCTGTATCCGTGCCACCACTTCCAGTTCTGGATCTGCAGTGGTATCTCCACCTTTGGCCAAGATTAACAAGGTATTTACGAATTTTATTGCTTTATTATGAGAATAGCCACATCATTGTTTTATTCAGTAAAACATTTAGTTTAAATCTGCTGAGTTTTTCTTTTCTAATCTATCTTAGACTTCTGTATTCAAGACCATGCTAAAACTTTCTGTTCAAGACTGAGGTCAAGAAGTACCTAAACTTCTAGGAGAACAGTTGGACAGGAAAGCGAATATACAATTCAGACAGGAAAGGATGATGAACGGGCAAACAAAAACAAGAAGATGTTGTAGAAAAGGAGATACTGAGAGAGATGCATTTTTCAAAGTTCAGAGTGTTCTTGGGTTAAATTTCAGCTGAACCGAGGCTCACTGTTTCTTCTACATGTACATAATATCTACTCCATCGGAATACATTGTGCTGCATATACATAATATTCCTTGTATCTCATACAATGTGAACCAAGAAAAAGAACATGATACATGTCTGAAGCTACATCATGTCCACAAAGAATGCACTGGTTCATAAAAAGGATACATGAATTTATAGGACTTCAATTTAATTGACATCATAGACCCAATAAGAAATTGGTCTCCGCTTTGAGTTCAATCTAGGCTACCCTAAGGGAGGATCTGGCGTAGGCCGCGTGCCCCCGCCGGAGACCAGTCCCTAGCCTCCGCTTTGATAGTGTCGAGGAGTAGTGCCACCGAGGGGCGCAAATCGTCGAAGACCCGCATTCCGGTGCTTCCAGATCCACCATGCCGTGAGCATAATCAGCGACGAGGTGCCCTTACGAAGCGCACGGAGGGTGGCGCGCAAAGCGAGGGCCTACCAATCAGCGAATGCCCCATCACCCGAGGGTAGGGGCGCCGGGGATCGAATCCAAGATAGGACCTCATGCCACAGCGTCCGCGAGAAGGGGCAAGCCACAAGCAGGTGTGACATCGTCTCTTCCGATTGGTCGCACAACGGGCAGCGCACTGCGTGGGGCAGCCCCCGGCGCGCCAACCTCTCGCCCGTCCAACATCTGTCCAAGCAAGCGAGCCAAATGAAGAACTTCACCCTAGGGGGGGCCCACGATCGCCAAGTCAACCTCCAAGATCCTGACACAAGCGAGCCTAGAAAGAGGCTGTTGTAGCAAGAACTGGAGTATAGCTCGTCCGGGGTCCAACGCCAAGCCAACCTATCGGGTTTGTCAGTCAAGTGGACGTCCCGCACCCTGATCCAGAGCTGGACATACTGCCATAGAGCCAGGGGGTGAGGGCACCCCCGATATCCGTGATCCAGCAGCGCTCTACCAGCGCTTGTCGCACCATGCGCCGCTTCCTGGGCCGCCTGGGGATCCGCGCGTAGAGATCCGGCGCTATTTCCCTGATCGGCTTCCCGTCTAGCCAGCGGTCCTCCCAGAAGAGCGCCGAGCCACCGTCGCCAACAACCATGAAGGTAGACGCATCAAAGATGCCCCGCTCCTCCGTAGAGAAGTTCATGTCCAGCCCCCTCCAAGGGCGAAGTGGGTCCGTAAGCACCCTCTAGAGCCAGCGCACCCTAAGGCTAATGGAGGTGCGGACCAAGTCCGGGATCCACAAGCCCCCGTACTGCAGTTGCCGGCACACCCTCGACCAGTTCACATGACATTGACCACCGTTAGCGTCCCGACGCCCCACCCAGAGGAACCCTCTGAGGATCTTGTTCACCTGTTTTAGCACCCTCTTGTTGAGACTCAACACAATCAGCGGGTGGAGTGGGATCGCCGGCAGCACCGATCGGACCAGCGTGAGACGTCCCGCCTTCGGGATCATGGAGGCCTTCCACGTCGGTAGCTTGTCCACAAGGCGATCGGTCAGGGGCTGGAGCGCCTCTGCAGAGAGGCGCCTGACTGAGAGGGGGATAACCGGGCTAGAATATTATTCTTTGGAAGTTTAGGTGTCTATGAATTTTGAGTATAATTAGAGTTTCTGAAAATCATCCAACAATGAAACTTAAGTTTTCCAGAGCAGATTCAAGAGGACGAACACTAATGAGATAATTGGTTCAGTGCTACTTAAAAGAGAAACTTTTGCAGCAGAAAAATTACGAGCCCATTATTGTATCTTTAAGTTCCACACGAGAACCATTAAAAATAAGCTCTAGGGTCGCCAGAGGACAGTTCCAGCGCTGAAGTACAACACATTATTCTGCACAGTGAACTGCCAATGGTACTGAATGGGTGACAGCAGCCCAAATAGGGAGAAGGCAACAGTGTTGCAGGTAGGATTCCTTAACCCTGATAGCACTTTGGGGAAGAGGTTTGGGATGTCTTTGCAAAGAACACGATATTTACAGGTGTGAGATGCAAAGACGGTTAATTCACCTCATATTATCGGGTTGTTTGCATCCAATGGTCCAGAACTGACCGGAAGATGGTAGTACCAGAAGCCCTTGTTACAGTAGATTTCTGATGCACATATTTCAACTTTCTGCAGTCTGCAGTATAGCTGAGTATTTCAAGATGAGACAGGTGGTTCTAGCGCCAAGTTAGTAGTGAGCACACACCAAAAAGATCCTGATTCTTTTCTCCAAATTGAATTTGTTGACAGGTCATATGAATATCAGATCTTGTACATATTAAGTCTCTTTCTATCAATGCATCGAAACGCAAAGCTTTTTGCGTTTTCGCGAAAAAAAAAATCAGATCTGTATAACCCATTGCATACCAGTTGCACACCATATATATGTTGATTTTTTAAGGAGTAAAATGTTAATTAAGCAATATGACGAGTAAACTACAGAAAACTACAACAAATTAGGGTAGGGCTAACACAGAACCACAATTCTTGTAAATGTTGGACATAATCCATGCCATTTAATCCAAACCTACTTTTGGCCTCTCCTAAGTCCTAACACAAAAAATTGATGCGGCCCCCACATATCAGGTCATGAGTAGCACAGAGAACCACGCAAGCCCAAGAAGGCGCCATCAGCCACAACATGTTCAGCCAGTGGACAACTGATTAACTGGCGCTTAGGCTTGGGCTTGCATGGTATCGTTGTGACATGTATGAGATGATATGTGAAGTCTAAATGTTAGTTTGTGTGTTAGGATAGAAAAAATCCTACACCCAGTTAGATGAAAGGAACTACCTCAAAACATGTGGTTGTGTAAAGAAAAAAATACTAAAACGTCGTTTTGTTAGACCTGTCCTAAATGCAGAACATAGTGTGTGCACTCTGAAACAATACATGTTGCACGGTTCAAAACATACACACCATTTCAAATATATAACAGATACCGTAACATGCCTCCGTTTTTCACAAGCTAATAAAAAATGTGACCATATTGAACGTTTTCTAATTGCATCAAAGAATCTAACTACAAAATTATAATAAGTTAACTATCTATACAACTCCATGTTCATCCTTGTGAGATCTGGTGTTATCCATATGGGATTAGGCCAGTTACACCAAAGTTGAGATACAGTTTCTTCCCTGTCGTCATTTTCCAGGTTGAGAATACCTATATCCCGGTGATTATTCTTATACTCAGCAATATGTGTCTCATCATCTGTGAAATAAACACAATTTGCCTTCAGCTGCGGATATTCTTCAGCACTAAGACATTGCGACTGACTACGGCCAAGAAACAACACATGATCATGCAAGCCGTTCATTTTCACAAGTTTTTTTGCTGCCATATCAACTTTATATACCAATATTTTCTTAGTTTCTATGAAAAGGTCTTCCGTGACTTCAAATTCACGGCAAACTTGCAATAGATCACCACATGGGGTCTGAACAGCGTACATCCACCCATCTGTCCCACTAATGTAATTATCCATCTCGTCTGCAACAATATTCCTTGTGAAGGTAAGACCAGTGAGATCAAAAGCATCGATTCCTCCGGTTCTCGTGAACGCGTACAATAGATCATCCATGTAGATGCATTGCTGATAGTCCAAACCCGGTGGCAGCACAGTCCACTTACAATCACCTACCCTTGTAAACAAAAGCTTGCGGTATGGAAGGAGGATGAGAACCACAATGTGGCTTCCCGTGGACGGATCAGGAAACACAAATGCCCTGAAGTAGAGGCAGTCACGGAGCTTATCCAGAGCATGGATTGCCACATCCGAGTCATCCCACAGCTCATACTGAATAACTGCTCCGGCATTATCTAACACCGGCTCTACGTGCTCAATGGTGATAACGGGCGGAAGAGCTATCTGTTGGCCAGTTATTGGATTGAGAAGGTGAAGCTCAGACTTGTCATCGGCGGTAACTAACCAGCCATGGGAGGACCCAATCAGATGCCTATTATGGATGGGTGGATCTGGAACAGTAATATTGTAGACCTTCTTTTCGGCGAGGCTGTAGAGACAAGCTACGTTGTCAGCGACAGAGTCAGAGATGTAGAGGAGGCAAGGTGTCTGGGGCCGTTTGTACTGCTCAAGCTGGCTGTGTAGGATGGTATAGGCAGAGCGCCAAGAGGAGCAGACAGAGCCCGCACGTATGAAGTCGGGGATCTCTAGGAGGGCGAAGATATCCATCAATACATCCACCGGCAGCTCCGGCGAATTCTGCACCACGGTATGGGTGTCCATCAGCTCCGGCGAATTTCTGAATTCTCTGTGTGAACACGGCGAAAGAGCCAGCAGCTTAGGCAGAATTCTGAAGGCAAGATTCCCTAAGCTCATTATCCTGGCGACACTACACGCCTCCATTGGGGCAATTGCGAAATCTGGCCTTTTGGGAGATGAATCGCTTCTGCAGCTACCAACCACACTTTGCAATTCAACCTAGGATGAAGCAGACAGAGGGGAGGATCCTTCCTGCAGCACTTATAGTACAGTGCGGCTGAACCAACCTACGGAGGCCTCAATTCTAATTCGAGTAGGAGACGAGTCCGAATCCAAGAACGACATTATCAATTTTTCTGTCCAGGGACTTTTTGCAGTAGAGACTTGGGAGAAGATTCGGACTTGGCTACCGGTCCCTAACTCCTACGCGCCTCGGACGGATCCCGGTTCTGCTCAGCAACGACATCACAACTGGGGAGAACAAACTGACCAGCGCAAATGTGTAGCCCTGTCAGAGCAAAGGCAGAAGGACAGAAGGGGGCTCCGTCGTTGTCCACCGGGATGGAGGCGGCCGTATCTGGGACGAAGGCAGGTGGGAGGTGGCGGCATCTGGGCGGCGGGGCATTCGTCGCAGGCGGCGCTTCCCTCCTTTCGGTGCTTCCCGAACTGGGCCTTCGTCGGCGCCGCCCGTATCTGGGGGCTGGACCTTTTTATTTAAAAGAACTTCTGTTTTTTTTCCTTCCCAACGGCTATAGCTGGCCAAACGGCCGCCGACACGGCCCGATTCGTGCCCAAAAAAGTACGGCCCGTATAGGGCACGGCATGTATACGGTCCGGCTTATTTGTGCCGTGCCAGGCTAGCCCACGGGCCTCGTTTCGCTTCAGGGCACGGCCCAACAGCCTGTTTATGGCCCGACGGGGTAAAATTAGGCACGATAGCCCGTTTAAGGCCTGGCACGGCTGGCTCATTTAGAGTGGAGGGAAATTCGAATTTTCGACTGAGAGGAGTGGGAGGGAAGCGGGAGCGCAGATTTTTTTTTCATTATCGGGTAATTAGGGGCATCATTAGCCCATTTTAAGTGTGCTTTGTCTCAGTTTAGAGGTATTTTGTCATATTTGACCGTTAGAGAGCTAATTTAGTCCCAAAAATTACATTTTTTACCTATAAAAATGGTTATCAACCCCTCTAATTTAATCGAGAATCATCTTGTATGCCGAGCATACCGAGAAAATGTCCCTCTTATCGTACTGCCAGGCCCAGAAATCAGGTTGTCGCATATGGCTAATAGGGATTTGCCTCACCGCGTGGACGTCCATAGGGAGTAGATATGCCTCCAACTTGGAAACATCCCATGTTCTCGATGCATCAATGAAAGCAGAAACCAGTTGAGGGGGATCATCACCCACACATCACACCGGTCTCATTTGGTGATCTCGTGGAATCCAGCCCTTGTTTTAGCATGTCCCTCCCTTCACATAGGGACCTCCAGATTTGAGACGGATGTGCCCTTACTTCTGCCGCAAGAATATCACTTAACGTATCTGGGTCTTGAAGGATACGCCACACCTGTCGGGCTAACAAGGCAAGGTTAAAGATCTCCAAATTCCTGAATCCCAAACCTCCCATATATTTAGGCATGGTCATTGAGAAGAATTGAGAAGGTGACCGATCTCACCCCCCCCTTTATAGCTCCATTAAAAAGAATTGAGAAGGTGACCGATCTCACCCCCCCCCCTTTATAGTGTCCGCAAAGAGTACCGATAAACCCAATTTAATCATGATAGCTTCCAAGTAATCCCATTCTAGGCGATTGTATGCCTTCCTCGTGTCCAACTTCAAAGCACAAAAAGCCTTCTTCTTACTCCTATTAGCTTTCATAAAGTGCAAACACTCATAAGCAGTGATAACATTGTCTGTGATGAGCCGACCTGGCACAAAAACTGATTGCTCTTCAGATATAATCTCGGGGAGAATCATCTTCAGACGGTTAGCTAGTACCTTTGATGCAATTTTATACATCACGTTGCACAAGATTATAGGTCTGAACTGGGAGAGAGATATGGGGTTTAATACCTTTGTTTATCTCCTCTCGTGAGTTATCTCCGTTGAGAATCCGAATCACGATCTGTGTGACCTCCTCACTACATAAATGCCAATGCTTCTGAAAGAAATATGCTGGGAAACCGTCTGGTCCCAGCGCCTTAGTTGGAAACATTTGGAATAGAGCTACCTTTACCTCCTGGACTGTGTATGGGGAATTCAGCGAAGCATTCATCTCGTTAGTCACTCTACGTGGGACATGAGATAGTACTTCCTCAATCCCAATAGTTGCTTCCTCTTTATACAAGTCTGCATAGAAATCTTTTGCTAGTGCTTCCAACTCTGTGTGGTCCGTGCAAACCGAGCCATCTGGTCTTGTCAATCTCTCAATTCTATTCTTTCTCCTCCTGTTCTCGCTTTAGGATGAAAAACCCGAGTATTTTGGTCTCCATCCGATAGCCACTGAACACGAGCCCTTTGTCGCCACATAAGCTCTTCTCGGTAACACAGTTCTGCTATTCTTCTTCTACTTTATTTTCTTCAAAGCTAGGCCCGATCCTTAGGACATCTGCATGTAACCGTGCCAGCTTCTTTCTCAGCTCTCGGAGCTCCTCCCTCACTGCGCCAAAGGACTCTGTCCCCCAACTCGACAACGTCGCCGCAGTCGACTGAAGTTTAGCATGCATCTCTGCGACAATTTCGGCCTTGGAAGAGGCCCATGCATCCTGTAGAAGATATTTAAACTTTTCGTGACGTTCCCACATTACCTCACATCTAAAGGGCTTGTCTATAGCAATTCTTCTGTTATGTGCCTCCAACTCATTCAGTAGTAATATCGGAGAGTGGTCCGTGTCGAGACATCGTAGTAGTTTTCATAGACGGGGGTGCCATGAGACTACGGTAGAGACGTGGGGTAACGGGATCGCGTGGTGGACAGTGAACACAGGATTTACCCAGGTTCGGTACGTCGCGACAGTACGACGTGCCTACTCCTGCACTTCTCACTAATCAGGACTAAAGCCTGGATACAGGATTACAATGTGAGGTTTAGATCTAGCTACTCGCAGAGGATTAACTTCTCGGCGAGTTAGCCTACAGCCTCTCTGTTATTCGTTCCTCATCCAACTTATCTCCCGTCCGGTTTTATATAATAGCCAGATTAGGGCTTACAGAATAGAAAACCTAGAAGACTACGGTAACTATAACTTGGAAAGTAAGGAATTCGTCTTCTCCTCCAAGCCAGATCACGTGGACCGTGATCCGGGTTCTTCTAGAATCCGGCTTCTGTGCGTCGAGTTACTGGGCCGCCCAATGGAACATAGCCCACTACCACTGGGGCCACCCTGGTAACCAGGCACATTGACTACCATCTTATATACCCCTATGCGGTATATATCCGACAGTAGCCCCCAAGAAGGATTAAAACTCTGATTTGCCGTCTTTCGCCAAATGTGCTTTGTCCGAGAAATTTCAATCAGCACTCTTGATTCTTCTTATTCTTCTTCTTTTAAAAGAGATGGTAACGTGAAACTCGGAATCCTGAAAATCCGGCTTTTCTCTCGCGATCCTTCGCGGAGAAGGAACTTCCTACGTTAGCGCTTGAAACGTGCTGACGTAAGGGACGCTTGGGTTTCACGCGGGAAACCCAGTAACGTATCTCTGACAGATTCTCACGAGAAACGAGGAGATAGCTATCATTACCCTGTCGTTTCATTTCCCGGATTTTCCGGCGAGTGACACGTGTTGATCATCCAACGGTCAAAATAGCCGTTGGCACGTATCTTGACAGATTTCCGGCTATAAGTAGCCGTCTTCGTCCCCGCTGAAAATCTTCCGCACTCTCACTGTCCACGCCATTGCCGCGCACAAGCTCTCGAGCGAAGAACCGTCCCGAGCGCACATTGCACCCAGAGCACCACCGGAAACGCAACGCGCCGCCACCAAATGGCAACCTCGCCGTCGTCCCCCTCTCGCTCCGCCGCGCTCACCATCGACGACATCATCAGCGACTTGGATCCGCAGCTAGGATCTCCAAAGCACACCGGCGGCGAGCCGGAAAAGACCGCGGCCTCTGCGGCGGGCGGAGAGGATCTTTCCGCCGCCGCGGACGTTGCGGGCTCGAGCTCCGTACCTTCCCCGCCGTTCGCTCCCGAGACGCGGAGAAGAAAATCTTATCCCATGACGACGAGTACACCGCTACCGGAGTCAATGAAGAAACAGAGTTTGTCGGCAACTGGAGTCCGAGTAATACTCCTCTCGTCCTCCTTCAGCGAATCTCAAGGGAGGGATTAATAGTTAAAGGCAAATGGCGGAACTCGGAAGGTGAACCCGAGCCCAAACCAACAGACGGAGAACGCGTCCTCCTTACCTCTCATATCACGAGAGGTATGGGTTTTCCTCCTTCCGCCTTTTTCTTAGACATCCTTAACTTTTATGGCGTTCAACCACATAACCTCTCTCCAAACTCCATCCTCTATTTAGCTAGTTTCCAAGCCCTTTTCGAAGGGTATCTCGGGATAACTCCTAATCTAGATTTCTGGCAATATTGCTTTGAGGTAAAATATAACACCACAGATGGTATTTCGCCTATCTGCGGAACTATATCTTTCACCCTTCGAAAGTTTAGAGAAGATTGGTTCCCAAAGATAAAAATGCCGGAACCTGCCCAATATTGGCTGGGTTCTTTCTTTTACCATCAGGACATCCCATTCCCAGGCAAGGAAACCGGGGTTCCTCCATTTGTTAATTCCGCCGCCACTCCTCGTGAGAGTTGGACAGTTGCAGCAGCAGAAATATTGCCGGAAAACCTGATGAAGATAAAACGACGCATCGCGAGGCTTACTTCCTCTCAGCCTTCTTTAACTGGGAAGGATACCGTTTTATGCTGGTTCGGACGCCGTATCCAACCTCTCTCCTTTCGTTCCCGGCTCCTTTGCGAATACAAAGGACCAGAAGATAGCATGAGGGGAACAGATAAGGCTTATACCAAAAATGATTTTATAAAACGGCTTCACCAACTGGTCGCCACCAGCGATCAGATTGAAGAAAATCTGGCGATTTATCACGTGGAGAATCTGGCCCCTAAGGTATTTATACTTTCCTTGTTTCCAGGTTTTCTCCAGATTAGCTTCTTTTTCCGACCTCCGATATAACGTGAATTCTTTCCTAGTTCAATGAACTTGAAGGAGCTGATCTTGCTTCCGACATCGAGCTTAGCGAATTACATGCTAGCTTTTATAATGATCGGAAACGTAAGAGACAGGTGACTTTCGGCAAGACGGTGACTGTTGATGGAATTCCCATTGCCACATCCAGGTATTTTACTGGGGCCTCCCTAATTGTCGTTCTCCTTTGGTTCTTCGAGATTTTTATCTCTCGGATATTCTCCTTTCAGCCTTGCCCCAACTCCTCTGAAGACAAAGAAGTTGAAGAAACATAAGACTGCTATCAAAGAAGAATCTTCTTCTGCGACCATGGGCATGAGGGGGAGAACGGAAACACAGACGGTGGAAATCTCCGGTCATCTGTTGGAAACGAACCCATCTCCAATTTGGATAGTTATATCCAGATAAAGGAAGAACCGTTCGACGACCTTGGATATATTCGTCCAGAGGCTAAGAAATTCTTCGCTCCTGCCCCTCTAATTCGCCCTTGGCCACAAGGCGGATTAGTTGTTCGCAATGATATCATATTTTCCCCTCGCCAGGTCATACAAGATGGTCTTCATCACGTTGGGATTCTTTTCTCGGAATATGCCAAAGGATTCAACGAGACCTTGGCCGACTTGCGAGAAATGAGCCAGGTGATACTTCTAGCCCCCAAGCATTAAGTTGAAAACCCGAGTTCTTCTTAATGTTTCTTTGTATGCTTGTTCATACTTAAGCATTTGGCTTTCATTTCCGTGTTTCAGCATTCCGCAGATGCCATAAACTTAGAAGTTTTTAAGAAGCTTAACCTCAGGAATAGAGAAGTTAGAACCCTTCAATCTATTATTGAGTTAAAAAGCAACGAGCTGGCTTCATCTCAGCTACAATTATCGGAAACAACAGGTATTTATTCTCTGCAGTTTTTATCCAGATAATTTTTTTTCCCGAATTTTTGTAAACTCGAAATGTTTTTCGTGCCCTCTAGCTGCTTTAGCTAAAGCCAAAGAATTAGCGGAGGACGCCATCAATGCATCTCGGCTCCATGCAGAAAACTCGAACCTTCGCAAGGAGCTTATGAAAGTTCAAGCAGACCTGGAAGCCAGTAATCTGGCCCTTGGGATTGCTCAATCCAAGGCTTCTTTGCAGGCGGCGGAAGATAAGTCTATTATCGATGATTTGGAAAGTATGCTATTCCCGCGCATGAAAGAAGGCACCAAAATTGACAAGGTTCTTGGTAAGTTAGTTCCTTTTACCAATTTTCCATGTCTTATTTTCCGTGTTTTGTCGCCTAACCTTTTTTGGTTGCTTTTGTCGACAAAACAGGGAATTTTCTAGGAATTTCTCGGATTGAGAAAATCCGAGCTTTTGGGGAGGTATGGAATGCAATCAGAAATGCAGGAATGCAGCTGATTAACAAGTTCCTTCCCACAAGTACTATAGAATTCTCGGAAGTTTACAAACTTCCGGGTGCCATCATGGAGGTTGCGGGATCGAAGGAATCCATCCTACGCTCTGCCGCACGAGGTGGTGCGCGGATGGCCCTAGGCCTTATGCGTCTGCATTACCCTGATGCGAAATCTTGGCGCGTGGCATCCGGTGTCCCTCAAGGATACACGGAAAATCAGCGAACCGCCATCTTTGATGAGGTCAAAGGTCACGCCACCAAGATTGCTTCTATGGTCAACATTTCCATCACCTATCCAGAAGAAGAGGTTCCCGCAGCCCCCGAGGATGAAAGCAGTGAGGAAGACTCGGATGCTTGAAGGACTGCACTTGACCTGGATGGTGGATTTGTATAATAGGAGCACTATTTTTACAATGTAATTCATATTGTAATGCTTCTATTTCGTTTGTCAAAGCAAGAACTCCGCCTTTTGCAGATTTGAATTATGAAATTCCTTGCAAGATTTTCGGGTTTGATTATTCCTTTATCTTCTAAGTTCTCTGGCATATGTGTTTTAACCGTCCTTAGTGTTTTGAAAAAAATGGCTCAGTAGTATTATGAAACATCATGCTGAGTAACTAGATATAACCAATCAGTTCAAACTCAGAAATATGGATCATATTAAAGACATTTTTTACAAACTAGCTTCAGTGACCCAACACACGATCGATCAGATAATGCTTAGAGAATTTTAAGGAATTTTTTGAAACTTGGGCACGCAGGCACAATCCGAGTTTCCTTTAGCCATTAGCAGGCTGAAATCATTCAGTTTTTTAACGCCGAGCACGCAGGCACAATTCGGGTTAACATTGAGTAGTTTGTAAGATCATTGGGAAATAGATAAGGTGGAACCATGCTTTGTACTATAGTGAACTTGTACAAACATGGATATCAGAATTCTGACAACTTTATTTCATGATCTCAAAAGATGTTTACATAGATATTGAACTAAGTATAGAAGGGACGCAACTGCTGGATGCTCCAAGGCCTCTTTGTCTCTCCTAGCTCATCATCTATCTTTCTCTTTCTTTTGTGATTCGGCTTCTCGGGATCATCTTCCGTATCTCGAATGTCGACAAGATAATACGATCCATTCTTCATGGCTTTACTTATGACAAATGGTCCTTCCCATACTGGGGCTAATTTATGCTTCCTTTGCTGCACCAGCCTCAGCACTAGGTCACCTTCTTTAAAAGAACGATGCCTGATTTTCCGACTATGGTAACGTCGCAATCCTTGCTGGTAAATGGAGGATCTTTGAAGCACAAGCTCTCGTTCCTCTTCCAGGAGATCAACGACATCCTGTCGTGCTTCTTCGGCATCTGATTCGTCGAAATCTTGCACTCTTGGACTATCATGGATCATGTCCGTTGGAAGAATAGCTTCCGCGCCGTAAACTAGGAAAAACGGGGTTTGCCCAGTTGACCTATTTGGCGTCGTTCGAATACTCCAAATCACGGAAGGTAGCTCTTCTACCCATGCTCCGGCTGCTCTGTGAAGAGGAGATTCGAGTCTTGGGCGTATTCCTTGCAGGATTGAGCTATTCATTCGCTTAACCTGTCCATTGGATTGCGGGTGTGCCACAGATGCTAGATCTAGGCGAATTCCCGTCTGTCGGCAATATCTTGCCAACTCTCCAATGGAGAAATTTGTCCCGTTGTCGGTTATTATGCTGTGTGGAACACCGTATCTTATCACCAAGTCGATGATGAAATTTCTAGCGGTTGCACCATCCAGCTTTTTGATGGGTTTGGCCTCCACCCATTTGGTATACTTATCCACTGCTACTAGCAGATGAGTAAGTCCGCCTCTTGCAGTTTTGAACGGTCCCATCATATCTAGCCCCCAGACCGCAAACGGCCACGTAATGGGGATAGTTTTAAGTGCTTGGGCCGGCAAATTAGTCTGTTTGGCGTAATATTGACACCCTGCACATGTATTAACTATGTGCTCAGCGTCTGTCTTGGCTGTTAGCCAGAAAAACCCAGCGCGGAATGCTTTTTTAACTATGCTTTTTGATTGAGCATGATGTCCGCAATCTCCTGCGTGGATTTCTTCCAGTATTTCTCTTCCTTCTTCTGGTGAGATACACCGCAGAAAGATTCTGGAAGTACTGCGTTTATACAGGCAGTTATCAATTACCGTGTATCCTTTGCATCGACGCTGTATTTGTCTTTGAAAGACTTCATCTGCTCCTTCCGAGTACTTCTGATTGACTAAGAAGTTTAAATATGGAATCGTCCAATCTGGTTGAACGAGCATAACTTCAATGGATTCGGAAGCCAGAGGATAATCAACGTCTCCACCTTTTATGGATGGCTCATGCAAGTGCTGAACAAATACCCCTCGTGGTAGAGTTTTTACCCTTTCTAATCCCATGCGGGCTAACGCATCCGCGTTCCAGTTTTCCTCCCTTTTGATGTGGAGTACCTCGAATCCAAAGAAACAAATGGCGAATTCGTCCACCGTTATTCTGTATTCGGCCATTATAGGGCTTTTTGCGTCCCAGGTTTGGTTAAGCTGATGCTGTACCAAATCCAAGTCTCCATAGCACAAGATGCGCTTTACTCCTATTTCCTTTGCAATATGCAAGCCATAAAGCAGAGCTTCGTATTCTGCCACGTTATTACTGGCGTTGAAGTGTATTTGCAATACGTATTCCATTGTATCGCCTTTAGGGGATTTTAAGACTACACCAGCTCCAGCGCCCTCCTTCATCTTGGATCCGTCAAAGTGCATGATCCAGTACTCGGACTCCGGCATTGGTGTTTTCTCCATTGCTTCCGTCCAGTCGGCGACAAAGTCTGCCAAAACCTGCGATTTTATTGCCGTCCTTGGCTGGTACTTAATGTCGAAGGCTGCTAGCTCGATACCCCATTTAGCTACCCGGCCAGTTGCCTCCGCATTGTTTATTATATCCCCTAGTGGTGCTTTACATACCACTGTTATGGAATGCCCTTGGATGTAATGGCGCAGTTTTCTAGATGCGAAAAATACACCATATGCCAGTTTCTGATAATGCGGGTACCTTTGTTTGGATTCGGAGAAAACTTCGCTTATGTAATATACCGGATGCTGGTCTGGTATGCTTTGTTCATCCTTTTTCCGTTCCACAACAATTACGGCACTAATAACCCGGTTTGTAGCCGTAAGGTACAGTAACATGGGTTCTTCGTCTTTTGGGGATGCCAAAATCGGAGCATTCATCAAAGTTTCCTTTAATTGGGTTAACGCTGCATCGGCCTCTTCTGTCCATTCGAACTTATCGGATTTGTTCAGCAACTTGTAGAGTGGTAGGGCTTTATCCCCCAGTCGACTAATAAATCTGCTGACGGCAGCGGCGGAACCCGTCAATCTTTGGACATCTTTTACGCATGTAGGCTTCGAGATGTTCAAGATGGCTTTGATCTTTTCCGGGTTAGCTTCTATTCCTCTGTGAGAAACGATGAAACCCAGAAGTTTTCCTGAGGGAACCCCGAATACACACTTAGATGGATTTAACTTCATCTTGTAAAAGCGCAAGTTTTCGAAAGTTTCTCGCAAATCCTCAAGGAGTGTATCTTTTTTCTTGGTTACGACAGCAATATCGTCCACGTAAACATGGACGTTTTTGCCAATCTGACTATGCAGACAACGTTGCATGCAACGCTGGTAGGTTGCACCTGCGTTCTTCAGGCCAAATGGCATGGTTACGTAATAGTACGTCCCATACGGGGTTATGAAAGAAGTCTTAATTTGATCTTCCTTTTTCATGCGTATTTGGTGGTACCCGGAGTATGCATCCAAAAAGCATAAAAGCTCAGAGCCTGCAGTGGCATCTATTATTTGATCGATTCGCGGTAACGCGAACCTATCTTTCGGACACAATTTGTTCAAGCCTGTGTAATCTATACACATTCTAAGAGCAGTAGTGTCTTTCTTCGGTACTAATACCGGATTTGCGGACCAATCAGTATGGATTACTTCCTTGATGAAATCCGCTGCTAGAAGCCGGATAATTTCCTTGCCAATAGCCTTCCGTCTTCTTCCGTCAAATCGACGGATACCTTGTTTGACGGGTTTTGATCCTGGAATCACCTTAAGTTGGTGCTCAGCAAGTTCCCTGGGTACGCCTGGCATGTCAGCTGGACACCAGGCAAAAATATCCCAGTTCTCACGGAGGAACTTGATGAGCTCGCCTTCCTATTTATCGGTCATCCCAGTCCATACGACGACGAATTTTGTCGGATCTTTGGGATCTAGGATTACCTGTCTTGTATTCTCGGACGCCTTGAAGCTGTCTGTTGGCTTCCGGGTTTCTTTTCCTGCCGGCATTTCTGTCGGCGATACCTCCTTGGTCAATTCCTTCAGTTCTTCCTTTGCTATGACTCTCTGAGCGCAAAGGGCATTTTCTTTCTCCAACTCATTTGCTAGCTTGAAATCACCAGCTATGGTGATTACTCCTCCTTTGGGTCCTGGCATCTTCAGCTTGTTATAGATATAACAGGATCTTGCCATGAATTTGGCGAAAGCTGGACGTCCGAGTATTGCGTTATACACGCTTTCGAACGGCACTACTTCGAAGGATACTTTTTCCTGCCGGAAGTGATCTTTATCTCCGAAGGTGACGTCTAGGGAAATTTCTCCTAGGGATCGTGCTTGTCTGCCAGGAACAATGCCATGGAAGCGTATGTTGCTGTAATTGAGCTGGGACTCGGAAATCTTCAGATGCTTCAGTGTATCCAGGTACATTATGTTAATGCTGGATCCTCCATCCATCAGCACTCTTCTTAGCCTAGTGTTCTGGACAATAGGACTTACAACAAGAGCTTGTGTGCCGGGTTCAGGGATATTCCCGGGATGATCAGACTGATCCCAGGTTATTGGTGTGTTGGAGTACTTCAAGAATTTCGGGGTTGCCGGAACAACCGCGTTTATTTCTCGAAGTGTTCTTTTGGCCACCTTTGCTGACGGAGTTGCTAAGAATGTTAGCATTGCTTCTCCATCAACTCTCGGAAATTTGGGTTCGCCCTTTCGCTGTTGTTCCTGGATTTTTTCATCGGTGTCCGATTCACTGTCTTCTTTGTCAGCTTCTGGCTTTTGTTTAGCGGGCTTCCTTTTGGAACCCTTCCCTTTATTTCCGGATCCTGCACTGCCTTTCATGTGCTTATTCAGCCGACATTGCGTGTTTGTATGGGTGGGTTTCCCAAATTGCGAATGGTGGACACAGGGTTCCGACTTAATCCTTTCCCACTCTTCTGGAGTGTAGTTGATTGGATCTAGACTGCGTCCTTTCCACTTATTCCCTTTCTCACTTCCAAAGGCTATATTGACCTCTTTGGGTTTTGTCGTTGTTTCTGGAGTTCCTTTTTTGTCAGAACGAGGAGTTTTCTTGGCAAGTATCAACGATTCGATATTGCCGCCTCTTGCTCTGATATCGTCTTCGGCTGCAGCATGTTCGTTGGCGGTTGTAAGCATAGATCCGAGATCTTTGTGCTGTTTGGAACCAACCATGAACGGTACGAGTCCGGGTTTTAGGCCATTGACGAAAGCATGCATTGCCTGTACGTCAGTTACTCCAGAACAACTATTCTTCATTGCCGTCCATCTGGAGATGAAATCCACGTATGGTTCATCCTCAAATTGGGTGCAACGGTTCAGCTGGTTGATGTTGTTCGGGCGTTTGTACGTTCCCCAGAAATGCTGAGTGAATACTCTAGCCATATCATCCCAGCTGTCGACAGTTCTTGATGGTAATCCATTGATCCAATCTCTGGCTCCATGCAGTAACATTAGGGGAAGAAACTTGACACCTTCCAGGTCTGTCCCATTGTTGATCTGGACGGCTGTATAGTAGTCTGAGAGCTAGGTATCCGGGTTTGTGCCGCCGGTGTATTTCTGATACGTTGGACCAACCTTGGCAAAGCCAGAGTGCAGGGTTATCCTTTGGATTCTGTCTGTGAAACACTTAGGTCCAAAGTATAAATCATCCTTTTCTGCTCTATCATTGTGTGCAGAATATCTTCCGGCTGAATGGACAGAAGGAGATCTACTCCTTTCTTTTCCATTGCTGCGCGGACGCGCTTTTCCGGGATTGTTTCTATCTCTTCCGTGATCACGCCCTTTTGGATTAGGCGGAGTTCTGCTCCTGTGCTTTTCTGTTTCCTTAGGAGGTGTCCGGGATCTCTCACGTCTGTGAGGTATGTCATATCTTCCGGCTTTCTCAGCTAGGTTTCTCGGAGGTGGCATTGTTTTGCCGTCATTCCGGTATTTTTCTTCCCGATCGTGGGGTTTGAGTCCACCTTTCGGGAGATGGGATCCAGTTCGGGACGCTTCGTCCCTGTTGTCGGGGTTTTTCTTGTCCTTTCTCGGATCCTCTTTTTTATCCTTTGAATTGTCTGAATCTCCGGGTCCTTCCGGTCCAGGTGCTCCAGCAGCGCAAGTAGCTGTTTTGCATAGGGCTGAGTTATCATGCAGCCTTCCTGATCGCTCTTGGCCTCGCTGCTGTTGTTGCAATGCTTTTCCTAGGAAAGCATACACCCCTTGGAGTTTTTCACCGTTGGAGTACAGATCATTGTTCAGGATGGCGAACGCTGCTTCCGCGTTTTCTGCTGCGGTTTTATAAATTGGTTCGCCTCTGGCATATTTGCCATTTACCTGCTTTTGCCAAGATGGGTTGTAGAACCTTTCTTTTGGCGGCAGTACTTCCGGTATTACGATTCCGGGTAACCTTGTAGGTTTAATGCCAGATCTATTCTTTCTCTCGTACTCCTCGATTCTTCCTTCATGACCTTGATGTCGTTCTGGGTTTGTTGGAGGTGTTGCCGAGATCTGAGTAGATGTTGCTGTTGCCTTTGGAAAGCTCGTCTCCTGGCTTCCAGCATCTCAGGGGGTTCGTTTACTCCCACTGGCGTTTGCAATAGATCATGTTCTTCTTGGTCTGTCATGGGCATAACAAGGATTTCTTTTTTCTTCTCTGCAGGCTTTATTCTGCTTGCATCTCCTACTTCCGGGTTTTCTTCTGCTGCATCAGCCAATTTTTTGTTCCGGAGTTTGTATTGGAGCTTTTTGGCGGTTTTATGCTTTTTCTTGGAAGAGGGAGGCTTTTTGACAGGCTCATCTTCCGTCAATTCCTTGACATTAGGAAATACCGGAGAAGTTTCTCCGTCTTCTCTCTCTTCCTCTGGCGGAGGGGTTTTAGGGCTTTCCTGACTGTCGGCATTCGCGGTTTCAGCCGGTTTTGCCATTAGTACTTCATGGAATCCCTCTTGAAAGGATTTAACTTTTCTTTCGAAGGCGTCCTCATCTTCGGAATCGAAGTCATCCGATCCAGTTTCCGACTCTAATCTCGCCTCAATGGCGGCTAGTACGGACTCTGCTTCCGAGTTCATCGTCTCGTTGACGGATGTCGGATCTTCCGCCTCTGTGACGGGTGTGGGATCTTCCGTCTCTGTAACGGGTGTATTGTTATCTGCCTCTTGCACGGGATTTCCATCGTCCGTGTTTTCGGCGACTTCGGATTGCACCATGCCGATAAAGTGTGTGTCACTTTTTTGTCGGCGATCTGAGCAGAATCCGGTATCATAGTCATCCTCGACTGGGTATAGGGCGGGTGGGATAAATTTGCTTCCACCGCAAAACCCCATTGCCTCTGCAGTTAGTCCGATAAAGATGTTAGCAGATCCGATCGGTAATACGCAGGCACTTACCAGGTGATTTTGCGCCGGTATGTATGATCCGTTGTCGAGAAAATGCCCGACGTCGTCGTCGAACTCCAAGCTTCCGACAGTGATTGATCTTCCAATTCCGCCGAGTATCCCAGATCGGAATTTCACGCCTGACGTCGTTTGCCCCACGGTGGGCGCCAACTGTCGAGACATCGTAGTAGTTTTCATAGACTGGGGTGCCATGAGACTACGGTAGAGACCTGGGGTAACGGGATCGCGTGGTGGACAGTGAACACAGGATTTACCCAGGTTCGGTACGTCGCGACAGTACGACGTGCCTACTCCTGCACTTCTCACTAATCAGGACTAAAGCCTGGATACAGGATTACAATGTGAGGTTTAGATCTAGCTACTCGTAGAGGATTAACTTCTCGGCGAGTTAGCCTACAGCCTCTCTGTTATTCGTTCCTCATCCAACTTATCTCCCGTCCGGCTTTATATAATAGCCAGATTAGGGCTTACAGAATAGAAAACCTAGAAGACTACGGTAACTATAACTTGGAAAGTAAGGAATCCGTCTTCTCCTCCAAGCGAGATCACGTGGACCGTGATCCGGGTTCTTCTAGAATCCGGCTTCTGTGCGTCGAGTTACTGGGCCGCCCAATGGACCATAGCCCACTACCACTGGGGCCACCCTGGTAACCAGGCACATTGACTACCATCTTATATACCCCTATGCGGTATATATCTGACAGTCCGATTTAACAATATGTAAATGTCTGACTTTCGCAAAGGGAAACCTTGCACTCCACTATGCAGAAGCAAGGACTCTATCCAATTGCTCCCGACAATATTCATTATTCAGAAGCTTTCTTTCAAATGTCCAATCCAGCCCTATATATCCCAGTTCACCCAACTGGCAAGCATCGGCCGCCTCTCTAAACAAGTTGATTTGTGCCATCTCCCTCAATTTTGGTCCCATCTGCTCTTCCCGCCGCAACACCTCATTAAAATCTCCAATACATAACCACGGGAGATCACTGCCAGCCTTGAGATATCTCATCATGCCCCAAGTGTGGTACCGAAGGCTCCTGTTAGCTTCGCCATGCCATGCTGTAATTCTCCAAGGTTCTTTCTCTAGTTCATGCACCACCATATCAATATGGTACTTTAAGAAGTTTCTGAGATCCAGCCTCAACGGATCCTTCCAATAAATGCACAAACCACCACTTCTACCTGAGCTCTTAACTCCAAACGCATGATCAAATCCTAGAGTTCCTGCCAAGCCTTCGGATCTATAATTGTCAATTTGAGTTTCAACGACACAAAGTATCGTATGCGAATTTACACGCGCCAGATCGCGCAGCTCGTGAACGGTCACGGGGTCGCCCAAACCACGCCCGTTCCAGCTCATAGTACTCATTGGGTGTGGCGGTCCTCCCTGGAGGAGACCGCCAAGGTTCCCTTAACCATAATTTTGTCACCGGTCTTCCTCTGCTTTCTTTCCCGTGGATGAACATAGTCCGATGGAGGCGGTGGAATGCTCTGTGTCCTTTCCGATGTTGCATCATTCTCCCTCTCTCTTGTCATCGTCGCCCCCAACGAAACTCCCTCTGGTTCCGAGCTAACATCCGAAACCTCATCCATGTTCAGTTTCTTCGTAGCCTTTGTGGGCTCGTCAGACTCCTCCTCCCCTAGCTTCTCAACCGGCTTCAAAGGGCTCTCAGCTATGTCCTGGAGGTCTGACTCCTTGTCGAAATAAGCGTCATTAGACGATCATTTACAAGAGGTGTTAGCACGGCATGCCCCTCTCCCAGTCCTTCCTCCCCTGGCGAAAGGAGTGAATCTCCTTATTTCTTGAACAGGTTGAGTCTCCCTCCTCTTGGCCAGCATCCATGTCCCGTACTGCAATTGTTTATCATCCCAAGCCCCATCACCACATTCTTGAAAGTTATGTCCCATCAATCCACAGTGTTTGCAAAAGTACGGGATCTTCTCGTACTTAACCGGTAGCAGCTTCCTCCCTTTGGGAGTTTACAGTGACACAAGTCGTATGAGAGGTTTTGCTACCATGATTCGCACACGCATCCTCACGTAATTACCCTAAAAAATAACCTCGGGTTTAACTGAACCTCCTTTACCCTTCCGATGTGTCGAGCTAGATCATCAATCACTTTCAGTTTCCGGTACATCTCGGGCATACCGTGGATTTGTGCCCACACCACCAGGCCATCAAACACGAACTTTTCAGGATCCGTGATACCATGATAATCTTGCAACATCACCCCCATCCCTTGAAAGTCCATGGACCTTGATGGACGACCTTCTTCCAGTCTCCCAGGAAACTCATCTAGAATACGAACAAATTCCCGCCTGCCTCCCTACATGAGGGTGCCCTCGACAAATTCCATATACTTTTCATCTTCGCCATGAAAGGGACATGGCTGAAGGAATTAGAAGTCAGAACCTTCTCGATGGCCATCCACCTCGCATCCTTCTTGTACTCCTTAATCGCCTCTTCGCCCAGAACTACCTCGTCCAACTCATCCTCGTCCAACTCAATCCCGGGTCTTCATTGTTTGTTGATACCAAATATCTAGCCTCAGTGTCCTCCATGATCCGATCTCAGAAACTAGGGTTATAGAAGAGAGATTCCACCGTCTCTTTCCACCGTCCCAACCGTACCAAGGCTAGGCAAACGGGCGAGCGTCCCCTAATTCAGCCCAAGTACCAGCGAGGTATAGAAGGAAGGAGAAGTGGCCAAAATATTCAAAGAAATCTCACGACGGCGGAAGTCGCCGTCGGAGCACTTAACCTTAACAGAGAGGGTAGCCTATTCCTTAGAGCAGCGCGAGCTTTTGATATCCGAGGTGAAGAGGACAACGTGATAGTCAAACATGCAAAAGGAAAAAGTGTGAGTGGCAGCCCGCAGCCAGTGGGAGCTTCTCCAAGTGGGGTGATTCTCGGGATTTTTCACTCCCTCCGGGGTCTCTTGTGCGGCCCTAACCCCGGGAAAAATCCCCCAAATCAAGGCCACCCAGGCCGCTTCCGCCGCCGGTGGTGGCGACACCCGGTCACCAAAAGCGCACGGAGTGCATCACTTCCTCTATGCGCGGAGAAGCGACGTTTTGGTGGGTCGGCGCGATCAAGGTCGCTCCTGGGATGTTTGGGACCAGCGGAGGAACTAAAATTGGAACCCTTAATATTGGCATCATAGAAACAATAATGAATGTAGATTAAAATATATATTATGAGTAATGATTAAATACATCTAAATGTAGCCTGAAAATTTATACATGTTGTCTAAAAAAATTCTTCTAACATTGCTAGATGCAAGTCACTTATAAAAAGATTGATTTCAAAGTCGTCCAATAATTTCTTCACGACGCAAAATATTGCGAAACCATTTAGCCTCCATTGAGCGTTGAAAATAGATCTTAAAAGATTTCAACTTTGGAAAGATCTCTCAACCAACGCAACAGTCACATGCACAACACATAAGGTGTGATAAGTAATGATGGTATTAGAAAAAGAAAACTATCGTCAGTTCATCATTTGGGCATGTCGAATCATCGGTGTGATCCTGGAAAATTTGTGAATATTCTCAAATAGATACTTGCTCAACCACGTGACACAGTGTCAGAGAACTACATCAAATATTAAAAATGAATGGTACCACCTGAAAATATTAAATCCATGTTCTTTATCACAATTTTAATACTTAGTTCAAAAGATTTATCATTGGGTCCAAATGCTCCTTTCTTAATAACTTTAATGGATTTCTCTAGTGTTGCGCTCTTCATATCATAGAGTTGCTTCTCAAGTTTAGGTAGACGAGTTTCTATAGTTGTAACTCTTTTAACAAGGTTTTCCATAAGAGTTTCTTTAACTGTTTTAGAGGGAGGCATATCCATAAAGTTGATCAAAGTTTCATAAGCCTCATCAACATCATAATTAAGAAAATCTCCTCCAACTAGAGTGTCGAGAACAAGCCTATAACACAGAAAGATTCCCATGTAAAAACTTCTAAAAAGTATTAGAATTTTTAATTCTGGTTCAGTCTGCTCATGGGAATTAAAAATTCTTAACCAAGCATCATTAAAACCTTTCCCACCTTTTTGTTTGAAGGTAAGGACCTCAGCTTCAGAGGACAGAATAAAGTAGCAAATATAGATATAGTAATAAAATAAAGATAAAAGCAAACTAACAAAGCAAGTAAAAGATCAGAAACTAGAAAACTAACTTTTTGGATTTTTGATATAAGGAAAAACTAAATAAAAGTAAATTAAGTAAGATAAAAAAAGGGTGGAAGTGTGCAAATCCCCTAGCTAAAAGCTTGAAGTCCCCGACAACGACGCTAGATAAAGCTTGCTTGTAAACGTGGACCACACGTTCGTTGGGAGACCCCAAGAGGAAGGTATGATGATGGAGGGGTCAACCTCTTAGGTGGCCCGATCTTCACGAATCGACCAAGAACACAAAGAACGAACTATGAACATGATGAACACAAGAGGGGAGTTGAGGGGAAATCGTGGGGAAACAAAGGGAGATAACTGCCAAGAGCTGAAGAACCCAAATCTCCCGTCAACTAAACCGCAATGACCGCCTATGGGACGACCGATCCAACCGAACTCACCTTATCGGAAACCGCTTCAACACCACGTGGCTGTTCCACCATGCCAATAGAACCCCGAGGATTAGTTGAGATAGATTGGAAAGTCCCTAACTGATTCCCAAGGGGAAAAGATAGGTAACCCAGTGTAATCTTGATAAGATCATAGATATACATCATAGGAGTATACTTGATACGATCCTAGGTACGAACCATAGGAGTAGCCTCACGGGAGGGGTAAAGAGCAAAGCTCAAAAGTCTAAATTCATCTCTAAGCTAGATCTGAAGTGAAGGGGGTCTATTTATAGTCTAGGGGGGGTAAGGGGGGGGGGGGGGGGTTAGGTAGGCTTTACAAGGGCAACTTGCCCCTTTCCCACGCAGGGAGCCAGCCTTGTCGGGCCGAGGCCGGCTTGAAGGCCGGGTGCTTCGGTGTGGTCGCCGGCCTGGCGAGCAGAGGAGCCAGCCTAGGTCGGGCTAGAGGCCAGCCTTGGAGGCCGGGCTGGAGTCCGGGAAGGAGGCCGGGGTGCTCTGGCAGAGCCGGCATGGGGTGCAGAGAGGCTGGCCTAGGCTGGGCCAGAGGCCGGCCCTAGGCCAGTTTCCCGCTCTTCCTCTTCCTCCTTCTTCTCTTCTTCTTTCTCGACGCCGTCTTCTCAGACTTCTTCCGTAGCTTCTTGGCCACCGTATTGGGCACGTTCTTGGGCATATTGGGAATCTTCTTGGGGGTCCATGGTGGGGTCAAACCTGATCACACATAGGGCGTTTCCATGAGGTAGTGCACCATTCACCAAGTCATAGAATGCATAGAGAGAGAGGATTGAGTTCACCTTATTATGCATCGCCTTTGCTCGTGATATTTTCACTGGTCCAATGTGTGTTGAGCTTGGTGGAATGGGGTGTGCTGCATCATCTCCCCCCTTGAAAAAGAATCGACCCCGACTCGTGGTCTTCCTCATCACTTTGATATCCATGGAAGGGAGAGAGATCCTTGACGTTGAAGGAGTTGTGGACAAGGTACTTGGATTGCGGTAATTCGAGCCTGTAGGCGTTATTGTTGATGCGCTTGATGATCTTGAAATGTCCGTCACCTCTTGGCTTGAGCTTGGAGTTGCGCTCTTGTGGAAAACGGTCTTTGTGCAAGTGTAGCCAAACAAGGTCACCTTCTTGGAACACCATGGGCTTCTTGTTCTTGTTCATCATGGATTCTTGGTGCTCGGAATGCTTCTCTAGCGTATCTCTTGTGGAGTCATGGAGCTTCTTGATGTAGTCGGTGCGCTTGTCAATGTCCATGTTAACTTGTTCGCGTAGCGGCAATGGTAGGATGTCGAGAGCGGTGTTGGGGTTGAAGTTGTAGACAATCTCGAAGGGGCTTCTCTTAGTAGCTTGGTGAAGTGCTCGATTGTAGGCAAACTCAGCATGGGGAATGCATTCCTCCCAATTCTTGAGGTTGGGCTTGATCAATTAATGCCCGTAGGAGTGAAGAGAGTGCGCGATTCACCACTTCGGTTTGGCCATCCGTTTGTGGGTGGTAGACGGTGGAGAATAGTAGCTTGACGCTGAGCTTGGCCATCAAAGTATTACAAAAGTAGGAGGTGAACTTGGCATATTGATCTGACACAATTGACTTGGTCACACCATGTAGACGCACAATTTCCCTGAAAAATAATTTTGCGATATGTGAAGCATCGTCCGTTCTATTGCAAATAATGAAATGTGCCATCTTACAGAAACGATCAACAACGAAAAATATGGAGTCCAAGTTTGTTTTAGTGCGTGGGAGTCCTAACACAAAGTCAACGCTAATGTCACTCCAAGGTGTTTGTGGTGTAGGCAATGGTAAGTAAAGACCACGAGGATTGGAAGTAGACTTAGCTCGGAGACATGTAGGGCATCGCTTGACGAGTCTTTCAACTTGGTGCCTCATCTTAGGCCAATATTAGTGGTTGGATAGAATGGCGTAGGTCTTGTCCTAGCCAAAGTGTCCCATAAGACCTCTTTCATGTGATTCCTTCAATAATAACAAACGAAGAGAGGACTCTGGAATACACAATTTGTTAGCCTTAAACAAGAACCCTTTGTTAAGATAGTAGTCATCAAATCCTCGATTAGGCAAGCATTTCTCAAAAATGGGTCCGAAGAAAACATCGGAAGAGTATAAGTCTTTGATCTCATCCAAGCCAATCACATTGATTTCAATGCGGGTAAGAAGACACTCTTTTCTAGAAAATGCATCCGCTACAATATTATCTTTACCTTTCTCGTACTTAATGAAATAAGGAAAAGATTCTATGAATTCTACCCATTTAGCATGTATTTTGTTCAGATTAGCTTGGATTTGCAAATACTTCAATGATTCTTGATCGGAATGTATAACAAATTCTTTAGGCTAAAGATAGTGTTGCCAAACTTCCAAGACTCTAACCAAAGCAAATAGTTCCTTGTCATAAATTGGGTAGCTGGGTCTAGCACCATCTAATTTCTCACTATGATAAGCAATGGGACGTCCATTTTGCATAAGAACGCCACCAATGACTATTCCACTAGGATTACATTCAATCTCAAAGGTTTTCTTAAAATCTGCCAAAACAAGCAAAGTTGCTTCGATCAAACATTTCTTGAGTGCATCGAAAGATTTTTTTGAGCATTGCCCCAAACAAACGGTACATTTTTATTTGTAAGCTCATTTAAAGGGCAAGCGATGGTTGAAAAATCCTTCACGAAACGGCGATAGAAACCGGCAAGACCGTGAAAACTTCTTATCTCACCCACGGAAGTAGGGTTAGGACAATTTCTAATTGCCTCGACTTTCTTCTCGTCGACTTCAATTCCATTGGAGGAAATCACAAAACCCAAGTAAACAAGCTTGTTGGTGCAAAAATTGCATTTGGAAAGATTTGCAAAAAGTTTGGCTTTGCGAAGATCCAACAAGAATTTAGAAATATGATCAAGGTGATCCTCCAAAGATTTTCTATAGATAAGGACGTCGTCAAAATAAACCACGAAAAATTTGCCAATGAAAGGGCGCAAAACTTCATTCATAAGACGCATGAAAGTTGACTAAGCATTTGAAAGACCAAATGGCATGACAAGCCTTTCATACAAACTAAGTTTTGTTTTGAAAGTTTTTTTTCCATTCATCACCTATGCTCATGCGAATTTGGTGATATCCACTTTTAAGATCAATTTTAGAAAATATAGCAACACCACTTATTTCATCAAGCATATCATCGAGCCTAGGGATGTGATGTCTATATCTAACGGTGATAGCATTGATTGGACGAAAATACATGCACATGCGAGAAGTATCATATTGCTTAGGGACAAGGATAACCGGAACGACACAAGGGCTAAGAGATTCACGGATGAAACCTTTCTCAAGTAGTTCTTGGATTTTCCACTCAATCTCCTTAGTATCCTCGGAGTTGGTGCAGTAGGGAGCACGGTTTGGGAGTGGCACACTCGGAATGTGGTCAATGCGGTGCTCGATTCCACGTAGGGGAGGTAGATCCGGCGGTAATTCTTCGGGAAACACGTACTCAAATTCCTGTAACAAAGACAGAGGAAAGCTTATTATGGGGTTAGTTTCAATTGCTTCTTCTTTGCACACGAGTACAAAGTGAAGGATGGATGGGTTATCTCGTAATTCTCGCATCTCTATTTTGGTGGCAAGTAAGGCAAGGACTTTGGGAGCACTCGAAATTTTTCCACTCATGTTTGGCTTGTGGCTCTCACTCTCCTTTAGGTGGATCACTCTATCACCACTCATCTCACGAGATTTGAGATCTTATTGTTTGCGTGCAAGGGTCTTGATGTTGTCGGCAATCACTTGACTAGGAGAAATGGGGCGGAGCACAAACGTCTTGTTATTCCACTTGAAGCTATAGTGGTTGGTACGTCCGTAATGAATAGCACTCTTGTCGTATTGCCAAGATCCTCCAAGAAGAAGATGACACACGGTCATAGGCACAACGTCACACTCAACCGTGTCTTCATAGGGGCGAACCATGTTCTGAATCGTGAAGGTGCCAGAGTCACTAAGCCATTGGACATGGTAGGGGTGTGGGTGTTGCTTGTGAAGGGAATATGCCCGAGAGGCAATAATAAAGTGTTTATGATGTTATGCCTTGTTTATGATAGATGTTTATTTATCATGCTATAATTGTATAAACCAGAAACGTTGGTACATGTATGATTAATAAACAAACAATCGTTCCTAGTAAAGCCTCTCTTTTAGCTAGCTCATTGATTAACCGATGATCAAGGTTTCCTGATCATGAACATTGGATGTTGTTAATAACGGGTTCATGTCATTAGGAGAATGGTGTGATGAACATAGACCCAAACTAAGTATAATAATACGATCAAGTCATTTAGTTTATATTGTTATGTCTTACATTCGAAGTAACCTTATTCCATAGACCATGAGATCATGCCAATCACTAATATCGAAAGAGTACTTTGATGACATCAAACGTCACACCGTAACATGGTGACTATAAAGGTGGCGTTAGGTATTTGTAAAGTGTTAGTTGAGGCTCATGGATCAAGAGTGGGATTTGTCCATCCAAAATGACGAAGAGATATACTTTGGGTCCTCTCGGTGATATCACATTGACACCGCTTGCAAGCATGTGGCCAGGTCACAAGAATGTCATATCACAGAACGAGTAAAAGAGAACTTGTCGGTAACGAGATCAAACAAGGTATGCTTGATACCGATAATCAGATCTCGGACAAGTAAAATATTGCGAGACAAAGGGAATTAGTTACGACGTTGACGGTTCACACGATAACGAGATTCATCGTTGAATATATAGGAGTCATCACGGATCTCCAGATCCCGTTGTTGATTATTGATCGAAGAGGAGTCCTGATCATGTCTATGTTATTCGCGAACCGTAGGGTGACACACTTAAGGTTCGATGACACATTTGAGAGGATACGTTATATCGAAGAATGTTTTGGACAACACAAAAATTGTTTAGGGGAAAATTGAAATAGTTCAAGTTTTTTTTCTCGATTGGTTGTTAATAGAATTAACAAATGATTCAAGGTGCTATATGCAAATGCTTGTTAATAGAATTAAAAAAATATTAAATATAGAAATAAAAAGGTTTTATTTATTTATTAAGAAAAACCTTTGGATTTTCTAAGTCGAGTTTTAAGGGAGCATGAGTGGGTGTGAGTGGAGCTTCCACTCACATGAAGAGGGAAGAGGTGGGGGAACCCCATGGCTTTCCGAACACCCCTTTGGGCTGCCTCCCCCTCCCCACACACTCGTCCCACCTCCCTTTCTCTCCACCCGCGGCTGCATCCCATGGTCACTCGTTTGGCGAAGCGCTGACCGTGAGATTCTTCACCACCACCAGGTCGTCGTGCTGCTTGAAGTCTACGCACGCTTCTATTCTTGTAGACAGTGTTGGGCCTCCAAGTGCAGAGGTTTGTAGTACAGCAGCAAGTTTCCCTTAAGTGGATCACCCAGGGTTTATCAAACTCAGGGAGGTAGAGGTCAAAGATATCCCTCTCAAGCAACCCTGCAATTAAGATACAAGAAGTCTCTTGTGTCCCCAACACACCCAATATACTTGTCAGGTCTATAGGTGCACTAGTTTTGCGAAGAGATAGTGAAACACGAATAATATGGATGGTTATAAGTAATATTAGCAATCTGAAATAAATATGGCAGCAAGCAAACATGTAGCAGAACATGCGGAAAATGGTGTTCCAATGCTTTGAAATAAGGCCTAGGGATCCTAATTTCACTAGTGGAAACTCTCAACAATGAAAACAAAATTGAATTAATAAATATCATCTCTTCACTATGCTACTCCAAACCACTCTCCGGTCGAGTAACAAGACCAATCCATGCATAGGGCTTTAACAACACTCCTCAGAGTAAGCACTTTTCCAACTAAGTAACCCCCATGCTATCACCATGGGACCCGAATGGTTCCATGCAAACACCACAATTTCATAGGGTTATCCAACACAAAATATAAATATAATGCTAAACCACACGATGCACACAATGTCACCTTTACACCGTGATCAAAGTGATTATGTAGATCTCATAACAAAAACCACTTGAGTAGCATAATAGATGAAGAATAATATCTACGAATTTGACTAGATTACAAAGCTCACGATCACATATAGATCACACCGAGATGAAACACATAAATACCAGTAGAGCCCTCAGCCCCGGGGGAGAACTACTCCCTCTTCATCATAGGAGACATCAACGGCGATGGAGATGGTGGTGGAGTCGATGGAGATGGCTTACGGGGGCACTTCCCCGTCCCGACAGGGTGCCAGAAATGATATATGTCCCCTGAAACTTGTCGGTGGCGGCGGCGGAGCTACAAATGTTTTTGGTGGAAAAGGCCGATTCTACTAGGGTTTATGCATCGGGGGGATTATATAGGCGAAAGGGCAACGTCGGTGGGCGCCCGAGGGGCCCACACCACCCACCGTGCGGCCAGGGGCTAGCCCGCGTGGAGGCATGGTGTGGGGCCTCCAGGGCCCCCCTCCAGGTCTTCTTTGGACTTTCGGGACGACTCGGGAATTCTAAGACTTATGGCTTTTGAATCATCCAATTCCGAGAATATTTCCAGAACAACTTTTATGAAACTAAAAACAGCAGAAAATAGGGAACTGGCTCTGTGGCATCTTGTTAATAGGTTAGTCCTGGAAAACGTAAGAAAACGTAGGAAAACATACAGAAAACATGTAGCAATTGGCATAATATCAACATGGAACATCATAAATTAAAGATACGATGGAGACGTATCAAGCATCCCCAAGCTTAGTTCCTACTCGTCCTCGAGTAGGTAAACGATAAAAACACAATAATTTCTGAGGTGACATGCTACTAACATAAACTTGATCATCATAATGTAAAAGAATATGTAAGCTGAGATCATAGAACTTTAAACACAAACATGATAATAGAACTTTAATAATAAATCATAGCAATCACTTTGCAGCATGAGAAGTAACTCAAATAAAAGATCATGAATAACAATGCAAAGAAATATATACGTTTGTTTCAAGTATAAAGAAAGAATGGAAAAGTGGTATTTTGCAAGTCCTTAAGAGTGGGACAAAACATAAATGCCAGGACACCTTCAAAGTTCATGAGGAATACTAGAACAAATAGTTGGAGAACAATCAAATAACACATCATGAATCAATTAATAATGTTTCTGGGACAAATGCACATAAAACTCAGAATGGAAAAAATGCTCTCTCAACTGTGCATAAAGTTAGAAGATGGAGACTCAACATAAAAGTAAAAGAAAGGCCCTTCGTGGAGGGAAGCAGGGATCACTCATGTGCTAGAGATTTTATTTTATTAAACATAGGTATTAAAAGTTTGACACTCCTCCCATCCATCTTACAGAAACCATGGCTAACCGAATCCTCGGGTGCCTGCCAACAATCACATACCATGGAGGAGTGTCTATATTTTGGGAGATGTATGCTAATGTTAACGAATGGTAAACAGAAAATACATGACGCTACAAGACAACTAGATTTCACAAGAGCGTCTCCCATGTGAAGGACGCATCTGGGTTGAAGGTCGTCCCTGTTTCTCTTTTGTTTACACAATTATGCTTTGACTGATAATTCAAGGGAAAAATAGTAAAAAGAATTTGTTTGCATTAATTTGGGGCTGGGCACCACGCTGCCAGCTCTTCTATCAATTGGATAAACGGATAAAGCCACTAGTCCAGGATGTGAAATCCAATCAACAAGTGAGATAAAGATTCTCCATTGATGTCCTCGTGAGCATAAAGAAGAACACAAAACGGGAGTAATTTTGAAAGTTTTAAAGGTAGCAGATGAGAAATTTACTTGGAGTGGCAGTTAAATACCACATGTAGGTAGGTATGGTGGACACAATGGGAAAAGTTTGGTTTTAGTGAGTTGTATGCACGAGTAGAGCTCCTACTCAGTACAGGCGGATGCTAGCAAAAGACTGGGAGCGACAAATCAAGAGAGCATAAGAGCCATAATCATGCATAGCGACATAAACATCATTAATCAAAGCATAAGTGGTATCACAAGTTCAAAAACTAAATGGTCATGGAGGCTATTCGTGACTGGTTCATAGTCATAAACATGGTGTGAGCATGCGCCAAGTCAACCAAATAAAACATTCAAAGGAGAATACCACAAATTTATGCCTTAATATGACAAGAACAACTCATGATTCTTTCAATGGCATATTAAACACTCTCAGCTATTTGAGGCTAATCATGCTACTCAATAACCACAAGGCTTTTAAACTAAAACAACATCTAGCATGACAATAAAAAGTCTGGCCACAGTCTATACAATCTTCTACTTGCACCGTTAAAATTCTACCTCAAGCGGCAGTTTCTTTTCCCAACAAGCACCATACAAAACATGCTGTAACAAAAACTCTCTACATGCTACAGCAAGCAAACATTAGTGTACTCACATAACACTACTAAAACTAGTAGCTCTGAATAAGAGATGCATGAAAACAAAGGCTAAACGCAGTACTAGCAAAAGGTGAACACTCACAGAACAATAAGAATGAAAACTAGAGTGTTCTAAGCAATGAAAACGGAGCGTGTCTCTCCCCCACACAAGTATGATAAGATCCAAATATTTATTACAGCAAAGAAAACCAAACAAACTTAAAACAAAAATAAAAGACGCTCCAAGTAAAGTACATAAGATGTGACCGAATAAAAATATAGTTTCACTAGAAGTGACATGATAATTTGTCGATGAAGAAGGGGATGCCTTGGGCATCCCCAAGCTTAGACGCTCGAGTATTCTTGGAATTTGCTGGAATGTACTTCCGGGGCATCCCCAAGCTTAGGTTTTTCACTCTTCTTGATCACATCATACCATCCTCTTCTCTTGACCCTTGAAAACTTCCTTCACACCAAACTTCTCACATTCTTCATTAGCAACGTTAGTGCAAATCGAAATAATAAATTCACATGGTTCAGTTTCAACACAATCCTAACACTCATAAACACATTAGCTACTGTCACAACTTCTTTTAAAACTCTTTTTCTCAAAAGAACACCAAAAGAAAGAGATTAAGAGGCAAATTCAATTATTAGCAGAAATGTGTCAAAATAGAACAACAGGTAAAGATGATTTTTTTTTCGAAAATTCTCTGTTGCTAAAAAAAAAGTGTTCAACCAAGAAAAGTATATAGCCCAGGATTACGCACAAAAAAATCAGGTCATTTTGAATTTTCTGTGATTTTATACGAATTTAATAGTGGACAGCAGAAATCTGTTTCCTGCGTAGAAATCCGAAATATAGTCTCAACTTTCCACTAGAGGCTTTACTTGGCTCAACAAAGACACAAAAGAAAAGATACAGAGGGGTTGCTAAGGATATAGAAAACAGCCAGGTTCAAATAAAACAAAAATAAACGACGGAAAAAGGGTTGAAAACGGAGAAATAAAACGTGTTGTCTCCCGGAAGCGCTTTTCTTTAAAGCCTTTCAGCTAGGCACAATGATTTTTAAAAGATGATCACATAAGAATTAGAGTTGAAGCACAATAAGAGAGCATCATGAAGCAAATATAAAACACATTTAAGTCTAACCCACTTCCTATGAAAAAGAATCTTGTAGAAAAAACAAGTCAACGAAGCACAAAGTGACTAGCATAGGAAGACAAAATAAGTGAACTTGAAAATTTTCAACATAAAGAGGGGAAACTTAATATTGTTGAGTTGAATAAAATTATTTTTCCCTCTCTCATAATAACTTTCATTAGCATCATGAATGAAATTAACAATATAACTACCAGATATAACATTCTTACCATGAGCCACATGCATAAAAAGAATTATTACTCTCCACATAAGCATAGTCATTCTTATTAATAGTAGTGGGACCAAATTCAAAAAAATAGCTATCATTATTATTCTCATCACCATAATCATCAAATATAGGAGGCATATTGTAATCATAATTAATTTTCTCCTCAATAGTAGGTGGACTAAAAATAGTATGTTCATCATTATAAACATCATATATAAAAGGAATATCATGATCACAATAAAATTTATCATCCATAGTAGGTGGAAGTAGAATACCACAATCATTATAATCATCATATATTGGAGGCAAAGTATCATCAAATAAAATTTCCTCCTCAAAACTTGGGGGACTAAAAATATCATATTCATCAAAACTATCTTCCCCAAGCTTAGACTTTTCCATAGCATTAGCGATAATGGTGTTCAAAGAATTCATACTAATAACATTTCTATCACTATTATGCAAACAAACTTCCATAAGTTTTTTAATTTTCTCTTCAAACACTTCATGTCCTAACTCAAGATAAAGATTATAAAGCTCTCTCATATTTTTTTTGTTTTCCATTAAGTCTAACTAGTGAAAATAAAAACAAGAAACAAAAAGATATAATTGCAGGATCTAAAGAAAGTAACTTCGAGCACTCACACCCGAGGATGTGAGTACCTTTTACCTTACCACCCCGTCAACAAAGACAGAAAAGAGCTTGATGTATACGCACGCTTCTATTCTTGTAGACACTGTTGGGCCTCCAAGTGCAGAGGTTTGTAGAACACCAGCAAGTTTCCCTTAAGTGGATCACCCAAGGTTTATCAAACTCAGGGAGGTAGAGGTCAAAGATATACCTCTCAAGAAACCCTACAATTAAGATACAAGAAGTATCTTTGTCCCCAACACACCCAATATACTTGTCAGGTATATAGGTGCACTACTTCAGCAAAAATATAGTGAAATGCGAGTAATATGGATGGTTATAAGTAATAATAGCAATCTGAAATAAATATGGCAGCAAGCAAACATGTAGCAGAACAGGCAGAAAACAGTGTTTCAATGCTTGGAAATAAGGCCTAGGGATCCTACTTTCACTAGTGGACACTCTCAACAATGAAAACATAATTGAATTAATAAATACCATCTCTTCACTATGCTACTCCAAACCACTCTCCTGTCGAATAAAAACACCAATCCATTCGTAGGGCATTAACAACACTCCTCAGAGTAAGCACTTTCCCAACTAAGTAACCCCCACGCTATCACCATGGGACCCAGATGGTTCCACCCAAACACCACAATTTCATAGGGTTATCCAACACAAAATATAAATATAATGCTAAACCACACGGTGCACACACTGTCACCTTTACACCGTGATCAAAGTGTTTTCGGAGATCTCATAACAAAAACCACTTGAGTAGCATAATAGATGAAGAATAATATCTACGAATTCAACTAGATTACAAAGCTCACGATCACATATAGATCACACCATGGGAGAGGTATGAAACACATAGCTACCGGTAGAGCCCTCAGCCTCGGGGTAGAACTGCTCCCTCCTCATCATAGGAGACAGCAACGGCGATGGAGATGGCGGTGGAGTCGATGGAGATGGCTTCTGGGGGCACTTCCCCAATCTGGCATGGTGCCAGAACAAAGATCTGTCCCCCCGAAACTTGTCGGGGGTGGCGGCGGAGCTACGGATGTTTTTTGTGGAAAATGCCAATTCTCCTAGGGTTTATGCATCGGGGGGATTATATAGGCGAAAGGGAAACGCCGGTGGGCGCCTGTGGTGCCCACACCACCCCCGGAGTGGCCAGGGGCTAGCCCGCGCGGACGCATGCTGCGGGGGCTGCAGGTCCCCCCTCCAGGTCTTCTTTGCACTTCCGGGATGTGTCGGGAATTCTAAGACTTCTGCCTTTTGAATTATTCAATTTCCGAGAATATTTCCAGAACAACTTTTCTGAAACTAAAAACAGGAAAAAAGAAGGAACTGGCTCTGTGGCACCTTGTCAATAGGTTAGTCCCGGAAAACGTAAGAAAATGTAGGAAAACATATGGAAAACATGTAGCAATTGGCATAATATCAACATGGAACATCAGAAATTATAGATACGCTGGAGCGTATCACTGCTGGAGTTCCGGGGGATCCTCTACTTTTAATGCCCCACTGGATCAAGGGAACGGAGGTCTTCATCGAGCTGAACGTGTGACCGATCACGGAGGCACTACCGGATTGCGGTGCACATCTTATCGGTCTTGGGATCCGCGTGAGTACGACTACGCCAACAACAAGATTTAATCTTGTAACGCTTAGAGTATTCGAGGGTATGTTTTCCGAAGACTCTTTCTCCATGTTACCTTTCATCTCCTAAATTAGATCTTTGCCCTTCGGGTTTATCTCGTGTAGGATTTTTTTTCTATGCAACGTACCCTTCACTGGTATCAGAGACAGATCTATGTGTAGATGATTTGTACGGATAGAAACATATAGGTGTATGTGGGCATTGATGATCATGTTTTTGCCTAATTAAGTATTTCATGATCTTAGTGGCATAGTAGGATGAAGCTGCCCTAGACAAACTTTATGTGTACTATGTACAGGAGACTTGTCTCACTTGTGGCTGACACTACTAGGAAAACAGCTATAGGAGGAATCTAAAAAAAGATACCCTTGACGCACCAAATGCTCGGTGCGTCACGGCTATGTACCCGTGGCGCACCAAACACCAGTGGGCCTCGGTGCGTCACGCCTAAGGGCATAGCCGTGACGCACCAAAAAACCGGTGCGTCACGGGTATTGCAATAGCCTTGACACACCAAACATATGGTGCGTCACGGCTATGGTATCCACCGAAATTTTCCCTCCACACCCCCCCGGGACCGCCTTTCTTGTTTTTTCACGGAAGATTTCCATGTCTAAAAATCATCAAAAAATAAATTCCTTATAGATGCACGGAGAGTTTAAGGTATACTTTTTTAACAAATTTTGAAATATGTATTTCGACTTTCTGAGCAAAAGTTCGTTAAAAAAAGTAAAATGGGCATAACTTTTGCATACGATGTCGGAATTTAAAGTTCAATATACCAACGGAAACTAGAGGAAAAAAGGAACTCAAACTCACTTGCCTTCGGCCTGTGAGCCTATTTTAGATTCTCCAAATTCCGAAAGGAAAAAAAGTTATGGCCGTTTGAAGATTTTTGACTAGAAAATAAAAAAAATAAAAAAAAATAGGCGTGACGCACCACATGTATGGTGCGTCACGGCTAAGTCTGGGCAGAAATTTACGAATTTCGAACCTGGGAGAGAGGCCACCCACCTATATATATACTCCCCTTCCTCCACTCTTCTCCATTCCCTTCTCATTTCTTCTTTCTCCCTCCTCCACTCTCCATTCTCTCTTCACCCTGCTCCTACCACCACCACCACCACCAGCACCACCTCACATCCACTCCGGAGACCAAATCCTCGTGTCCACTCCGGCGACCTCTACTCCGGCGGCCACCTCCTCTCTGGTGACCTCCTCTCCGGCGACCACCTCTACTCCGGCGACCACCTCCTCTCCGGTGACCTTCTCTCCGGCGGCCTCCTTCTCCCCGGCGGCCTCCTCCTCTCTGGCGGCCTCCTCCACTACCACGACCACCTTCTCTCCGGCGGCCACCTCCACTCCGGCGACCACCCTCCACTCCGGCCTCTCTGTTTTCGTTTTGCAAAATTTCAAAATTTGTGGTGGCCAGATCTGGATCTGTCCCGCTTTTTTTTTAAATTTCGAAATCAATAGCCGTGACGTACCATCCAAACGGTGCGTCACGGGTAACTAAAGATAGCCGTGACGCATCAAACAGGCGGTGCGTCACGGCTATTTTCATAGGCGCGGCGTGATAGCCATGACGCACCATGGTGCGTCACGGGTATGAAATTTGGTGCTTCACGCATTAGCCTTTTCCTAGTAGTATGAGGGGGTGTCTGTTTCTCCAACTATAGTTAAGATCTAATCTACGAAGGGTTGGTAAAAGTATGTTTTATCAACGTTGTGGCTCTTGTACGTAGGTATGAACAGTTCTATCCTCGTAAGCCCAAGCCACGTAAAATATGCAAAAATAAATTAGAGGCGTCTAACTTGTTTTTGCAGGGCATATGATGTGATATGGTCAATGTTAAAAATTTGATCTATGAGATGGTCTATTTTGTAAATTATTGACACACCAGCAGGAGCCATATGGTTGTCTTATTATTTATGGCATGCATGCTGTATATCATATCCATGATATATGTTGTAATTTTTATGGACAATCAAGATGGAGGTGCCATGGACCTTGGTGCCACGCCGGTGGAATGATGGAGATCATAGATGCACAATATGGAGATCAAGTGCAAGAAGGACCATATCATATCACATTATCCATGCATGTGATGTTAATCCTTTTATGCATCTTATTTTGCTTAGTCCACGACGGTAGCATTATAAGATGATACCCCTCACTTAATATCAAGATAATAATGTGTTTTTCCTTAGTATGCACTGTTAAGAAAGTTCGTCGTTTCGAGACACCACGTGATGATCGGGTGTGATAGACAAAACATTCACATACAACGGGTGTTTTCAAGCCTAGCATGTACAGACATGGCCTTGAAACACACGCAATATTGCGGTTCTACCTGGAGAGCCTAGCATGTACATGCATGGCCTTGGAACATGTAACCGAACGGTAAAGCATGAGTCATATGGATTATATGATGAACATGTTTATGTTCGCCTTTGCAACTACACCATCTCACGTGATGATCGGTTTCGGTGTAGTGAATTTGGTTCGTGTAATCACTAAAACGACTAAGAGTGATGTTGTTTTTGAGTGGGAGTTCATGGGATAATTTTAGAACCAACTTGAACTAAATTTATCATAAACCTAGTCTAAATAGTATTTCCAAATATGTTGTAGATCATGGAACCACCTACCCTCAGTTTCAATATGTTCACGGAGAAAGAAAAATTAGCGAACAATGGAAGTAACTTTACCAACTGGGCACTTAACCTGAGGATTCTCCTCACCGCTTGCAAGAAGCTCTATGTTCTTGATGCTTCTGAGGAAGATAAAAATGTTTATCTGACTCAACAAGAAGACCACAATATAGTTCATTGCGGCATCCTTTATGGATTAGAGCCAAAGTTGCAAAAACGTTTCGAGAACGACACTGCTTATGCTACAATGGGAGAATTGAAAATGATTTTCGATACCCATGCTGCAGTTGAGAGTTATAACACTTTAGAAAAGTTCTTTAGCTGCATGATGGAAGAGAACAACTCCGTTAGTGAGCACGTACTCAAGATGTCTGCGTACGCTGATAAACTCATAGCCTTGGGAACAACGATCCCCAATGAGCTAGGATACATCGTGTTCTCCAATCTCTGCCACCTAGTTATAAGAAATTTGTGATGAACTATAATATGCAAGGCATGAAGAAGTCTCTTCCTAAGCTTCTCTCGATGCTTAAAACTGCTGAAGCGGAAATCAAGAAAGAACATCAAGTGTTGATGATCAATAAGACCACTAATTTCAAGAAAGGCAAGCCAAGGGTGAACTTCAAGAAGGGTAGCAAGTCTATTGTGGCACGTGAGAAGGAAACCAAGGATGGCCCTAAGCCTGATACTGAGTGCTTTTATTGCAAGAGCACTAGCCACTGGAAGCGCAATTGCCCCAAATATCTGGCAGATAGGAAGGTCGGCAAAGTGAACAAAGGTATACGTGATATACTTGTTATTGATGTGTACCTTACTAGTACTCGCAGTAGCGCCTGGGTATTTGATACTGGTTCGGTTGCTCACATATGTAACTCAAAACAGGAGCTGCAGAATAAGCAACCACTAGCAAGGGATAAGGTGACGATGCACGTCGGCAATGGATCAAGAGTTGATGTGATCTCCGTTGGGACGCTGCCTCTTCATTTACCATCTGGATTATTATAAACCTGAATAATTGTTATTTGGTGCCTGCATTGAGCATGAATATCATTTCTGTATCTTGCTTAATGCAGAGTGGTTATTCTTGAAGTATGAGAACAATGGTTGTTCGATTTATATGAATAATATCTTTTATGGTCACACACCTGAGAAGAATGGTTTATTTCTTTTGAATCTTGATAGTATTCATACACATATTCATAATGTGAATGCCAAAAGAATTAAGTTAAATGATGATATTGCTACTTACACGTGGCATTGCCGCTTAGGTCATATTGGTGTTAAACACATGAAGAAGCTCGATTCCGATGGACTCTTAGAATCACTTGATTATGAATCATTTGAAACATATGAACCATGCCTTATGGGAAAGATGACTAGAACCCAGTTTTCTGGAACTATGGAACGAGCGGCAGACTTACTGGAAATCATACATACTGATGTGTGTGGACCAATGAGTGTTTCGGCGCGCGGTGGATATCGTTATTTTGTCACTTTCACAGATGTTTTGCGTTGATATGGATATATTTACTTAATGAAACACAACTCTGAGACATTTGAAAAGTTCAAAGAATTTCAGTGTGAAGTTGAAAATCATCATAACAGAAAGATTAAATTTCTTCGATCTGATCGTGGAGGCGAATGTCGGATATATACCGATTAGGGGTATGTTGGGCATTGTTCTAAAAAGCCAGGTTACCAGGGTGGTCTATTGGTAATGGATCACAGTCCATTAGGCGGCCCAGTAAGCTGATGCATCCGTACCACGGCCCAAAGTGGTGCGGCTTGGAGTAGAAGACGGATTCCTTACTTTCCAAGTTAGATACTTTCCGTAGACTTCTAGGTTTCCTTTCTGTAAGCCCTAACCCGGCTATCTATATAAAGTCGGACGAGAGAAGAGAAAGATACAGACAATTAGCTAGAAGCCAACTCGCCGAGAAGTTGATCCTCGTCGAGTTAGCGAAACCCTACTCACTTTGTACTTTGTATACTTCAGGCTTTAGCCCTGATTTAGTGAGATTGTAGGAGTAAGAATGTCGCCTAGTTGCGTCGTACCGAACCTAGGTAAACTCGGTGTTCTCGATTTTTGTACTACCACGTCCCCCCACGTCTCGACCAGTAGTCTCATGGCACCCCCGTCTATGTACTCTACTATGATGTCTCGGCAGTCGGCGCCCACCGTGGGGCCGACGACGTCAGGCGTTACATTTCGATCGGAGATACTCGGTGAAATCGGTAGTACGATAACTGTCGGAAGCTTAGAATTCAATGGCGACGTCGGGCGCTTCCTCGACAACGGATCGTACATGCCAACACGGAATCACCTGGTAAGTGCCTGCGTTTTACCGATTGGATCTGCAAACATCTTTATCGGATTAACTGCAGAGGCAATGGGATTCTATGGTGGAAGCAAATTTATCCCAACCGCCCTATACCCAGTTGAAGAAAACTATGATACAGGATTCTGCTCAGATCGCCAATACCCCGCTGAAATTGCTGCCTCTTCGGAGATGCCCGCAATCAGATCTCACTTTATTGGCATGGTCACTGAAAACACGGTTGAAAACAATCTTGTGGAAGAGTCATATAATCTCACAGTACAAGTGGAAGACCGACATCCGTCAATGAGACAATGAACTCGGAAGCCTACTCTGTGTTAGCTGCCTTAGAGGCAAGCTTAGAGTCGAAACCCGGATTTGAAGACATAGATTCCGAAGACGAAGATGAAGATGCTTTTGAAAGAAAAGTCAAATCTATGCAGGAGAATTTCCATGAAGTGCTTATGGAAAAACCGGCTGACAACACGGATGCCGGAGACGATGAAGATCCCAAAACACCCCCGCCAGATGAGGAAAGAGAGGATGGTGAAACCAGTCCAATATACCCTGATGTCAAGGAATTGACAGAGGACGAACCTAGCAAAAAACCTCCCTGTTCCAAGAAGAAAAAAAAGACTGCCAAGAAACTCTAGAAGAAAAAGTTAGCAGATATTGCTAACCAAAACCTAGAAGTAGGAGGAGGAAGCGGAGTCACACCTGCGGAGAAGAAAAAGAAGGAAATCCCTGTCCCACAAATATTGGAACAGGACGAAATCGATCTAATTCAAACTCCAATGGGACGTGACGAACCCCCTGAAGTGCTGGAATCCAGGAGACAAGCTCTGCAGCGGCAGCAGCAACATCTATTCAGAACTCGGGAAAACCTCTTAAAAACCTAGGCTAGCATTAAGTTGCAGCAGGAAGAAATAGAGGAATACGAAAGAAGAAATAGATCTGGCAGAAAACCTACGCGGTTACCCGGAATTGCAAAGCCGGATGTGCTGCCACCGAAAGAACGTTTCCAAAACCCTTCTTGGCAAAGGCAGGTAAATGACACCAATGCTAAGGGCGAACGCATATACAAAGCCGCATCCGAAAACGCGGAGGCCGCGTTCGCCATCCTTATCGATGATCTGTACTCCAACGATGAAAAGATTCAAGGGATGTATGCTTTCTTAGGAATAGCATTGCAACAATAACAACGAGGACAGGGAAGATCAGGGAAGTTGCACGACGACTCGGCCCTATGCAAAACTGCCACATGCGCCGCTGGAGCACGCGGTTCAGAAAATTCTAATGAGAAGAAAGGAGATCCAATAAAGGACAAGAAAATCCCGGACAATAAGGATGCGACGTACAGGACAGGATCCCATCTACCGAAAGGCGGAAATAATCCCCGTGATTACAAAGAACGGAAGGAACAGAACGGGAAAGACGAAAAAACAATGTCGCCTCCGAGACGTCCAACTGAAAAAGACGGAAGATATGACACTCCTCACAGGCGTGAGAGATCCCGTACTCCTCCTAGGAACAAAGAAAGGCGAAGGACTAGAACTCCACCTTATTCCAAAGGACACGATAACGGACGAAACAGGGATAATCCCGGAAAAGCGCACTCGCGCAACAATGGCCCAGAAAGGAGCAGATCCCCTTCTGTCCATTCAGCCGACACGTATTGCGCTCACGCCGATAACGAGGAAAGAGATGATCTATACTTTGGACCTAAGTGCTTCACTGACAAGATCCAAAGAATAACTCTACATTCTGGCTTTGCCAAAGTTGGTCCAACTTACCAAAAGTATACCGGCAGTACAAACCCGGATACGTGTCTTTCAGACTATTATACTGCTGTCCAGATCAAAAAAGGGACAAACATAGAGGTGGTGAAATTCCCCCCCTAATGTTGCTGGATGGAGCCAGAGATTGGATCAACGGGCTTCCGTCAAGAATCGTGGATAGCTGGGATGATATAGCTAGAGTATTCACTCAGCATTTTTGGGGTACATACAACGCCCTAAGAGCATCAACCAGCTAAACCGTTGCGTCCAGTTTGAAGACGAGTCGTATGTCGACTTTATTTCAAGATGGACAGCAATGAAAAACAGCTTCTCTGTAGTAAGTGATGTACAAGCAATGCATGCTTTCATCAACGGCTTAAAACCCGTTCTTGTACCGTTCATGGTTGGTTCAAAGGAGCACAAAGATCTCGGATCTATGCTTACCACCGCTAATGAGCACGCAACGGACGAAGACGACATCAGAGCGAGAGGTAGAAATATTGATGCTTTGGCTTAGGCCAAAAAGACAACTCGTTCTAAGAAAAAAGCTACTCCAGAAGCGCAGCCAAATCCCAAAGAAGTTAACTTAACCTTCAGAAAGGACAATGGCAGCAAATGGAAGGGAAGAAACACAGAACCTGTCTTCTACTCCAAGGAAGAGTGCGAAAAGATTAACTCGGAAAACTGTGTCCACCATTCACAATTTCGGAAACCCACCCATACCAATGCGCAATGCCGGTTTAATAAGCACATGAAAGTCACTACAGGATCCGGGAACAAAGGAAAGAATTCCAAGAGGAAGTTCTCCAAGCAAAAGGCAGAAGCTGAAAAGGAAGAAAGTGAATCGGACACTGATGAAAAAATCTAGGAACAACAGCGTAAAGGCGAGCCAAAATTCCCGAGAGTTGATGGAGAATGTAACCTAACTTTCGTGGCAACTCCCTCAGCAAAACAGGCGAAAAGAACACTTCGAGAAATCAACGCGGTTGTGCCACCAACACCCAAATTCTTGAAGTATTCAAATACCCCAATCACCTGGGATCAGTATGATCATCCCGGAAACATCCCAGAACCCGGCACACAAGCTTTAATTGTAAGCCCTATTGTTCAAAACACTAGGCTGAAATGAGTGATGATGGATGGAGGATCTAGTATCAACATTATGTACTTAGATACACTGAAGCATCCGCGCATCTCCGAGACCCAGCTAAATCACAACAACATACGTTTCCACGACATTGTTACTGGCAGACAAACACATTCCATGGGAGAAAGTTTCCTAGAAGTAACCTTCGGAGACATAGAACACTTCCGCCAGGAAAAGATCTCATTCGAGGTGGTGCCGTTCGATAGTGTATACCACGCAATACTCGAACGTCCAGCTTTCGCCAAATTTATGGCAAGATCATGTTATATCTATAACAAGCTGAAGATGCCAGGGCAAAAAGGAGGAGTAATCACCATATCGGGAGACTTCAAATTGGCAAACGAGCTGGAAAAAGAAAACGCCCTTTGCGCCGAACAAGTGATAGCAAAGGAGAAATTGAAAGAGCTGACAAAGAAAGTATCGCCGAGTGAAATGCCGGTAGGAAAAGAAAGCCAGAAGCCGACAGATAGCTTCAAAGCATAAGAGAATACAAGAAAAGTTATCCTAGATCCCAAAGATCTGACAAAATTTGTCGTTGTGGGAACTGGGATGACGGACAAATAGGAAAACGCGCTCATCAAGTTTCTCCGTGAGAACTGGGATATTTTTGCCTCGTGTCCAGCGGACATGCCGGGTGTACCCAGTGAACTTGCTGAGCATCAATTGAAGGTGATTCCAGGATCAAAACCCGTCAAGCAAGGTCTCCGTCAATTTGACGGAAGAAGACGGAAGACTATTGGCAAGGAAATTATCCGGCTTCTAGCAGCTATCCGGGAAGTAATACATACTGATTGGTCTGCGAATCCAGTATTAGTCCCGAAGAAGGATAGTACTATTCTAAGGATGTGTATTGATTACACGGGATTGAACAAATTGTGTCCGAAAGATAGGTTCACGTTACCGTGGATCGATCAAATAATAGATGGCACTGCTGACTCTGAGCTTTTATACTTTTTGGATGCTTATTTCGGGTACCATCAAATACGCATGAAAGAAGAAGATAAAATCAAAACCTCTTTCATAACACCCTATGGAATATACTATTACATAACCATGCCTTTTGACTTGAAGAACGCGGGTGCAACATACTAGCGTTGCATGCAACGTTTTTTCATAGTCATATTGGCAAAAACGTGCACGTTTACGTGGACGACATTGCCGTCGTTTCCAAGGAAAAGGATACACTCCTTGGAGATCTTCGAGAAACTTCCGAAAATTTGCGCACTTATAAAATAAAGTTGAATCCATTTAAGTGCGTATTCGGGGTTCCGTCTGGAAAAATTCTGGGTTTTATCGTTTCTCATAAAGAAATAGAAGTAAACCCGGAAAAAATCAAAGCAATCTTAAACATCAAAAGGCCCACGTGTCTAAAAGATGTCCAAAGATTGACGGGTTCAGCAGCCGTCGTTAGCAGATTTATAAGCCGGCTCGGATATAAAGCTCTGCCATTATACAAACTAGGTAACATGTCCATGCGTTGCAATGGGAGACAAAACTATGTTTCAGCATTATTCGACAGTAAAGAATAAAAGTCTTCAATTTATTTTTATCGGCCACAATAACTGTCATACACATTGCATTAAAAGAACGGCTCAAGTAATAAATGAACCACGGGATTTGGAGTGAATACAATTTATCTTTTTTTTTACAGAAAGTTGACTATTTAAATTTTGAAATATGGTGTCAAAGAAAATCAACAGTTGATTGAATGTATCTCCATATGAATGGCCGATAGTAGGGAAAAAGCATATGGGCGCCACATATGATCTGCATTAGCTTTTCATCAATATATTCAGTACCTATCACATCATTAGAGGCAGAAGGTACATTCGTTTTCTTTTTCCTTTCCTTTTTTGGGAAAAGTACATTAATACGGTTTCTGAATCAGATGGTTTTATTTGAAGATACATGGATGTGTCATCAGGGTGTACTGTACTACTCTGGTCGGTTGGAGCCTCATTGCTTGCCTTATTTGGTTCCTTTCTCTCACTGAGAGATGGGAGTGCGAGAGGCCACTCTACCAAGTCAACAATATTACAATCATGAGAAGGAGAACCAACATCATCCGTAAAACCCATTGTGCTATCATGTTGTACATCATGAGAAGGTTTATTATTCCTCCAACTCACAAAATCTTCAGGATTACCAACCATGCACTTTGATGACATTTTTTTTCACAAAATTCATAAAAGGACTGAAGAAAGAAATATGATTTGCCATAAATTTTCATAAACCTAGAATGGTTGGCGTGGCTATTTCTCTTGCTCAATTGCAAGAAGTTCAATTGGCCAAGAAGGGTAAGAAGCCTTCTTACAAATAGTGCAGGCAAATGTTTGGTTGGTGAAGATTCCGGGGAAAAGCAGCTGTATCTTGCTTCCAACGATTGTAGGGGCGACGCCTTCCTCTATTGTGAGTCCAACTCTTAGGACTGGTTGATAAATTTGCAGAATGTGCACCTCGCCTATAGTGCTGAAGAGGAGTAGACCGATTGCAAACTCATGCGACTAAGCGTGGTGCTGCAGGCTTTTTGCGCCTGCACATCTTAGAGAGGGCTGCTACTGGCACTTCCCTGCTCCATATTATTCTGCTCAGCTCCAAGATGTTGTTTGCGATTCGGTTTGGAGGACAATTTTGACTGTTTAGTACCACTTTACAGTTTTAATTGCGAGTGTAATTCCACCTTCTGCGGGTGAACTTTCGTTTTCCAGTAGTGGGAGTCTGATATTTGATTAGATCCAGCATTCCAGTGGGATCTCTTATTTTAAAATAAAAAGATGATGCAGGAGGAGAAACCGTTGCACGTCGTACATAAGGCACAATAGTGCTAGCGGAATCGACTACATCAATGTTGATTATTGCTCTGGCACGGACGCACGGTCTCCTCTATTGCTCTGTGTCGCCCTGGCGGCTCATGCCATGGAGGTGGCGAAAGCCGTGCCTACTTCTGCTAGCGCAACAAAGGTGTGCTTTCCGGCCGCCGGCGCAGAGAGCAGCGCTAGTCTTACTGGGTGATGACAGTTGCCAAAGCTTAGCTCCCGCGCCGCTAACACTACACCTATCATAACTCGTCAGCACACCATGCTAAACCTGACTTTTGTAAACTCGGCGCATCGGCGAGCAGATCACACCTCTTTAGAACAATTCTTAGTTAGGAACTGGTAGCTACATTCAGGTAAACCATTAAATCCTCCCAACTCTTTGACCACATGCCCGACCCATCGATCACCATGGTGCAGACAAAGCGTGAGCGCATACGCGTCGTCATGTTCCCGTAGCTGGAGCACGGCCAAGACTCCCTCACCACTTCGGTCTCCGACCATCGGTGTTGTCGTCCACCTCGTCTCTACGCTGGCGAACCTTGCGTCCACCAGGTTGATAATACCAAGCTTATGGAGCTACACCTCTTGGCGCTCCCGGACCTCCAGGCTGCGTTTCACAATCACAGCACCAAGAAACTCCTGGCCGGCCTCATGGCGGTCTTGAAGCGTGCCTGTGACCTCGCCGCGCTCGTTTTGGTGCTCTTGTGGGAAAGCTTCACCAAGTCGGGGTCAGGACCTCGATGGATCCTGATCCGGAAGAAAGGGGATTTGGGAGGAATCGAAGATAAAAACAGTAAATTGCTGACATTAAAGTAAAGGTAAATTGCAAGATAAAATTGGGGTTTATTTTCTTGGTTGCTTGAATAAGATACAAGGGGTGGCTTTTATAGAGCTAGCCAACACCAACTGCCCACATAGGTGGAATACCCAATATGCCCTCAGGCTACCAACTACTATTGCATACTCCCTATTACGTACCAGCACTATACCCAGACATTACTCCCCCCATGAAGCCATTGGTCACCAATGGACCAAGTTTCTACAGAAACTTTTTATCATTGACAACTATCCATCTTAGTTCATTCACCATAGTCAGGGAGGTAGAAATGTATTTTGAAGAAGATAATTCTTCTCGATAGTGTGGTAATAGTGCTTCACTTGTGTAATCATAGAGAGTGTAATTATCCTCCAGATTTCATTCATCTTTGTCAAGGGGGTAGGAATGTAGTGAAGAAGGTACCAATATACCAGATCTGAAGATAATTCTGTAAAAAAAGAGACACATGTTGTGCACTGTAATTTCCTGGGACACCTTGCTGATTGACTAACTCCCAGTCATTAGGCACTAGATGCATCATGTGTTTGTGCAGGCAGATGCATAAATTTCTGGATCCCAAATAGAAGAAGAACCTGTACGTACCAACTCTCTGATTTGGACTAACTTGATGTGGCACTGTATATTTAACTAGGAGCCGATCTAGTATATTCAGAATACCAGTGTCCCATGAAATATATGTTGTCATACCCATTTCTGATTCCCATAGCACAAAAATGTTGTTTTGAATCCAGAATGACAAGCATGTGTACTTACTGAAACGTTCCTCACTGAACTCCTTCCCATTCTGCCACATCTTATCCCTTAGAAGGAACTCTGGATCATGTATCTCTTTGGTCACTAGCACTGCTATGTTTGCACATAGTAATTGCATGAGCAGTTTTGGGAAATTTTTGCTTTTCATACTAGTGTCTCTGGTTGAGAGGGACAGGAAGTTCTTAGTCACAGCCTTTCCTTTAGGACACGGGACAACTAGAACAAATACAGTTGTTGCACTCACTTCTGTCCATGCCCATCCAAAAGCATATGAACACATGGTAGTAGCTTCAAAAATGGATGCCTTTCCTGCACTGCAAACCACTACTAGGACCTGTACCATAATAGATTTGGAGGCAACTATGCACTGCAATTCTGTAGCACTAGCAGATGTCGGAAACATAAGCTGAACTCGATTTGGTCTTACAGTTTTGCCCAGCCACCTGTCCATTAAGATCAGAATTCCTGGATCCCATTCAAACTGAATTACACGATTGTTTTGGCTTGGTAGCACCTTGCAATAGATTTGTTGTGGTATACGAGAGGGCACTCCAAGAGTATCGTTGTTTAGTGTTGAACTAAGAACTGTATGGTCTCCTGGGTTCCAATATAGATATGCTGTCTGCAGAACTGAATTTTCAGTCTTTAGTACTTGCACTAGAATACCATGTATTGAAGAGTCAGAACTACCATGCTTCTCTGGAGGCTTAGCTCGTGGTATATCAAACAGAGGTGCATTACACACAGGTGACACGAGAATTGCTGAAACTCCTGGGTCCCATGCAGTTCTTGTTTCATGAATTACCAATGCATTCAATCGTGGGTCTCTCAGCTGGTGAGCATTTGCTGACGGCTTCTCATCATTTTGTTGCTGCTGCTCGAAGATATAATCCAACATATCGGCACTGGTTTGTTCAGTTTCCGGCACCTTGCTGAAACCCATGAGAAGATGTTCGGTTTCTTGTTGATGTTCTTCATCTTTTTGCTGCCCCAGAGTACTGACACACACATCGACAAACCCAGTCGAGTCGCCCTCTGAGTTTTCACCATTGACAGCGGACATTTGTTCAGGAGTACTTGGAAACACTTGAACGAATTCATTCGAACAGCCATTTGGCTCGTCATAATAGACATCAAACACTGGCGCAGAAATAGCTTGCTCACGTGGATAACTTTCAGGTAATGTATAGGAGCTATGCTCAGTACCATCTGCTCGAAACACACTTAGGCAATTGAGATTATGGAGACCATACTGCTGTGGCCTTCCATCCAGACTCTGCTCACTGAGTTTGTTCACACCTGAATTCTGAATTAGGACGTGCTGCCCAACATAATTCAGAAGCTGTACCATGTGTTTCCTCCTCAGAGATTGGTGTTGGCATTTCACCAAACACCTGTGAGGTGACAGAAACAGTACTTGATGCAACAATAGGGGAGCTACCCAAGCTTGTTGACGAGGTTGCTTCTGTACTCGTATCAGATAACTTGGAAGCAGTAGTTGCTGGTGATTTAAACTGCACGGATGTTGCTGCCGGAAATGAACCAGTAACAGCAGATTCTTTCATCGTTTGCCTGCCTAGAGCCACTGCAAACTGAAAGATTGAAGTTGAGAGCTTTGAGAGTTCACCTTGCAGGGATTCAAGTGAGCTCTGAGATTGAGCGTAATGCTCATCCAATCGGTTACTGAGGTCGACGAGCGGCTGACAAGCGAGGAGGTCGCTGCCGCTCTTCTTGGTCTCGAAGGTTTAGCCGTCACTCGTGGTCACGCGGTCGCCTTCTGCTGTCTCGCGGTCTCGCTCCTTCAGCTGCTGCATCTTGGGTCGGCCACAGAGAGAGCTCCTGAGGGCGAGGTCGCCGTAGAACTTGCTGGCGACGTATACAGGCAGGGGATTCCGTGGTAAATCGGCGGAAGACGATAGGGAACGGGAGGGGATGGGCGGCTGTGAGGCAGGTGGCGATGTTGTTGTGGGCGGCCGCGCGTGGTTTGGGTCGATTTGGTTGGAAATTGGGGTTGCCTCGCTCGTCAGGCAAGGAGCTGTGGTGGTGTGGGGAACGATGGAGGGGCCGGGAGGTGGGAAGAACCCATGCGGTGGCGCAGGAAAGAAGTCGGGCGGTGGTGTGGGGAAGAAGCCAGGCGGTGGTGCGTGTGCGGCGGCGAGAGGCGGGTAGGGGATAGGGGGTGGGAGCCCGTACGCCGGATTGGAAACGAATCCAGGCGGGGTGCTGAGTAGGAGCCATATGGAGGTGCTCCGAAGCCGAACGGAGGCGGGGGGAAGACGGTGGTTGGCGCATACATGGGGGTGATGGTGGGAAAGAAGGGGAAGGGGGGCGGCGCGGTCGCCATGGATGAGAACGGAGGTGAAGAAGAGAAAGAGGAGGTCGCCGGTGCGACAAAATCGAAGAGGGAGGGAAGGGAGGGAGCTGGCCCGTCGATCGAGCTCGCTCTGATACCACTTGTCAGGACCCTGATGGATCCTGATCCGGAAGAAAGGGGATTTAGGACATCTCCAACAATGTCCATGTCACCGTAAGATAGCATGACAACTCAGCAAAAATCTTACATGGCATAGTAATTATGAGGTGAGAGACTATGAGTTGTATGATATGCAACCAACAAGTTAGCACAGATGCCAACACACTTTTTTCTTTGGTCCCACTAAATTGACTATTTGATTGAATAGATTGTACTACTTTACCAACAACTCTACTAACAAACCATTGAGATAGTTGTATGATACGTTGTTGGTTGATGAGTTGTACTACTATCATACGGTTTTATCTTACAACCCATTAAAGATGCCCTTAGGAGGAATCGAAGATAAAAACAGTAAATTGCTGAAATTAAAGTAAAGGTAAATTGCAAGATAAAATTGGGGTTTATTTTCTTGGTTGCTTGAACAAGATACAAGGGATGATTTTTATAGAGCTAGCCAACACCAACTACCCACATAGGTGGAATACCCAATATGCCCTCAGGCTACCAACTACTATTGCATACTCCCTATTACATACTAGCACTATACCCTGACAATCGGCTTCCTCCTCCATGACTTTATGCGCCGCTTGAGGCCGCGGCCCACGGGGTGCCGACGGTGCACATAGCGTCCTCGTCGCTGGCAGTGGAGGATGCTTGACCTCAGGATGTGGTGACCTTGTGAGCGGCTGGTATGGCACTGGGGAAGCTGGTGTTCATCTCCACGTGCCCGGCCCGGCCGCCGGTGGTCCAACCTACGAGCCGGCCAATCCGGACTACGTCCGCGTGGTGAAAGCGCGCGAAGCCGTACCAACTATGGCTGTTAGGGGCAGTATTCTCTTATCCTTGATTTTTCATTGAGACCATGGCGACCAAGACGACACGGCGGCAACGACGACCTGGAATAGATGGAGGCGTGTGCTGTCTCGTGGCGGACGGATTGAGCGACCATGCACTCAGCCATGGAGTATATGTAGCAGGGCCCACGATGCAAGATGTTGTTGCCGGACGTGAGTTGTACATAGATCGGGGGAGGTGTCCATGTCGGCCACCATGAGCGTGTGCTGTGAGATGAGTCCTGGTCGGATCAGAGCAATTGAAAACGTACGAAACCAAACAAAAAACGGACGAGAAGAATCGACGGAAGAACGAAACAAAAGGCTCCAGCGATGTATCAGAAGGATGTATTGGAAGGAAACCCCCTTCCTTAGAAATCGTACTTTGCTCGTAACAAGCGACGGCTGACACGAACCAAACAAACTGGACTACGAACCAACCAATAACCAACCAAGGAAGACTTAGTTCTTTTATTATTAGGTAGAGATATAAGGATATAGTTCTCGTATAACTTATCGGTAGCAATGTGGTAATTTGTGTCAACTTTAAGGGTAGTTTTAATGACCTATCAAATCAAACCAAATCAAGTAAGCCTTAACGCCTTTATTATTAGGTATAGATTGTTGAAGAAATCCGACAAATTTGAATGAACAAAAGAGGCGGACAAAGCATTAACCCATTTGAAGGAAACTTTGATGAAAGCTCCTATTTTGGCATCGCCAAAAGAAAAAGAACTCATGTTACTTTATCTTACAACAACAAACATGGTTATTAGCGCTGTGATAATTGTGGAAAGTCGGAAAGATGAACAAAGTATACCAGATCAGTATCTGGTGTATTATGTCAGCGAAGTATTCTCCGAATCAAACAAAGGTATCCACATTATCTCGCATCCCGGTGTAACATCCCTGATTTTTTGAAATATTCAAAAATCACAAAAAATTAAAACTTTTGTTTTCTGCTAATGCAAGTCACCAAAAACAAATAAAACATAACATAACAGAAATAAAAAGGTATATTCCAATGTTATTAGGAAAATGAGACACAATAATTCAAGTATGGTGTGTCTCTAAATTTTAATTAACCATATCTTCAATTAATAATTTTCCATCTTAAATATAACATTAAATGGCTATTACGGAATTAACCATAATATGAAAATTAAATTTTAATAGTGTTTAAAACAACACATAAATGCTTCCATTTGAAAGGGTTTGTTTTGACAAAAATTTAGAAACAAATTTGAGGTAATTTGAAATAATAAATCAAAACTTATGATTAATGGAATAAAACAGGAAAAAGAAAAAGTAAAAAAGAAGGGAAAAAAGGGGATGCGCCCAGCCAGCCGCACGGGCCCAACCCATTTCTCTCTCTCACCCTTCCTCTCTCTCGCACGGTGTGGCAACGAGCCGCCAGAAGCCCACCTCCTAATTCTCGCTCGCGCGCAATACGTAGCAACATCGGTGTCCCAGCGAGCCCATGTAGAAAACCCTCACCAGCTCGCACCCCTCTCTCTCCCATCTCTTTGTCAAGCGGGCCACCCCGTATGCGAGCATGACATCACGCTGATGTCGCCCTCCTTCTTCCTCTCGTGCACGCCATGAACTCCTGAGGCGGAGTCGAATTCATCTCGCGATTTCGTGAGAATAAAGTTAGGAACCGTACCCCCGAGACCACCCTTATATAGCCATAGATCTCCTCCACAAAAACCCTCTATCGCCATCTCGAATTACGCCTCCAGGCCGCCACTATAGCTCGTCGGAGCAGGAAACCCTAGCCATCGCAAATCCCCGATTCCGACCACCTTGGTGAGTATCCGCCGCCGTATCTAGTCCCCCCTACCTTTCCCTTGTCCCGACGCACTTTCTCATACCCTCCCCCGATTTTTTCATGCACTGAAACGCCGCCGCTGTGTACTTCTGCAACGCATAGGAGTTGCGTCGCCTCCGTTCGAGCACTGCCATCGCGGAAGACCCCCTCCTAGAACGACATAGTCTCCATCGGCTCCGCCGTACATAGCTGCATCTCGTCGTGGTATTTCCGAGGCCAGAGCACCACCGGAGGAGCGCCGCCGTCTGTTTTCGAGGTGCAGATCACCGGAAGGCTGCCAGAAAACTCCATCGCGGGCGACCCGAGCTTCTTCATCACCACGCACCGTCCGATCCTCGCCAGCGGTCGCGATTATATCGCGAAGCAGTACGCCCCTGCGCCCGTTAGATCTGGATCTAACCATATGGATCGTTTCACTTATCCACGTAGGCAACGGAGTCAGCGCTGAGTCAGCGCCGCATCAGCATCTGCGCCCAATCACGACAGGCCACGTGGCCCAGCTTTATCCACTCGTTTTTTGAATTAAAATCAATTGGAAGATTTGCAGAAACCATGGAGAGGATGCTACAGTTTACAACTTGAATATTTTCAACATGAAGAAAGAAGACAAATGAAGGACTTAGCAACTTCAGAAGCATCTCCAAGAAGTGGAAGCACTTAGAATAAAATATCAAGAGGAACTTCAAGAGGACCAAACCACATCTTTTTTTCTCTATGTCTTTTCTCCCCTTTCTTTTCTGTTCCCTTAGAACTTATGATATTGCTAGGATAGATCAAGACCAGCCCCTAGCTTGTATCAAAACCATCAAGTGTTGGAATTTTCAATGAAGCCACCACACCAAGGAGGAATCTACAATGGAGCTTGAAGATTTTCCAAGACCAATGATGTGAAGACTTAGAATTTGTTTTCAAGATGATTAGTGTTTTGTCCAAGACTTAGAATTATTTTCTCAAGTGAGATGGCAGCTTTTGACCAAGACATCAACAACAAGCAACTTTAACTCAGGAAGAATACTCTCCCAGAAGATGAAGAAGAAGAGGAAGAAATTTACAAGTACTTTTAGTGAACTCTATCAATCCAATCTATTTCTATTTCCATATGACTAAGTCTCTAGACTCAATAAGGAGGACTAGAAGCAAGGCCATCAAAGACTTAACATTAGAAGAAACTCAAGGAGGCAAAAGAGGAATTGAAGAAGACAAATAGATTAGACCTTTGTGTGATCTTTTGATCAAATACCAACCCTTAGCTCCAAATGGAAAACACTAACTACAATGACTTAGTTTTCTTTGTGCATTGAAACTAAATGTTTTCACATGTTTTCCTTTGCTTTGTTTGTTGTTTTGTATGTTTTCTTCATTTGTTTGTATGTTTGTTAGCATGCTTGTTTATTATGTTGTGTGTTTTCAATGTTTAGATTTTTCGGAGAGCAACGCTTAATTTCGTGAGGAAAGGGTGATTGTTCTTCACCAACTTTAAAGGCAAGTGACACACCATAAAATATCTCATATTTTACTATGCATTACCAGTGTTTTGAATAGCATGCATGATAGGGAATTTCTACTAAGTTATTATATGCTATGCAAAATCCCAAGTAGTATGTAGACATCCTTTAAAATTTGTTATTTTGGAGACTTATACTTAGTAGATGCTTAGCCTTGCTACAAATTTGTTTTACTCAATGTTGTGAAAAATTCTAAGTATAAAATTCAATGAACCACCTGGGTGGATTTGGTTGTATGGTGGATGAGAGTTGAGTGTCGCCCCTAGGGGTGTTCACTTGTGGATTGCCACCGAGGAACAAAAAGATTCCTAAGTACCTCTAAGTTTAGTAGCTTCCAGTGCACATATGGGCTATGTCTTGATCAACTAAGTTGTGAGAGTTCAACCCATGCTTCACATGAAGATGTAGCATAATTGTAGGTGGAACGAGTCTTGCTAGTTGGGTTCAATTCTTGCTTTTGAAAGATCTCGTTTCAGTTCTCTCCTTTCCATGATGCACTCCGAGTGTATAGGATGTTTGGGTTAATTGAAGACAAAGGGTGAAAGTGCACAACCTATGCAGAGTTAGAAACTATGATCATAGCCGTGTCCCCGGTAATGGACGACTTCGAGTAGCTAGACAAGGATGGATAGAAGGATCTCCTCGTATTTTCTGAATGAAATAAAATATGGTAGAAACCCTTTATAGGGTACATGGTGGTTTAGCCATGATGCCACAACCAAACTTCATGGTGGTTTAGCCATGATGATTTGTCCAACTTCTTGGTGGTTTAGCCAAGAATGATCGTATAAATATCTTCATTTTTTTTGAAAATGATTTACAAACATAGGACAAAACTGGCTTTATGCAAAATAAGCCAAAACTCCACTCATCCAAATATGCATGTAGTATTAGTCTTGCCATTTATATCCACCATAGTGTTACTTGCCAATACATTAAATTGTATTGACTCCCTTGTGGCCGCATATTCCATATTGTAGATGAATCTGAAAACTAGTGAGGTTTCGTTCGGGATATCGAGGCTATTGCCAACATGTTTTGCCTGTGGAACATGAAGAAGACGAGGTTCAATGTTATACTAAGTTTTCCGCTGTAATTCTTGTTCCTGCTAGTCTTCTGAGACTATGCAAGTTGTAAAGTTATTTTTGTAAAGACTGGATCATGCGGTGTATCTGATTTTGACGCATTTGGATGATATTTCATTTTGGACTGTGGTGCTAGCAGTTGATCCAAGGACTAGCACAATAACATAGAGTTCTTGCATTATTTAAATGTGGGAACGCTACACCCGGAAACTCCGCCATTAATTCCAAGGACATTCCATAACAGTGGTAAGAGAAGCACCACTAGGGGATATCATCAAAATTGCGGACGCAACAGGCCGAGTCGCCAAATGGAGCATTGAATTGGCTGCGTTCGACATTAAGTACCAACCTAGGATGGCAATAAACCCCAGGTTTTGGCAGATTTTATCACTGATTGGACAGGAGCAAAGGAAAACACACCAATGCTGGAGCCGGAATACTGGGTCATGCATTTTGACGGATCCAAGATGAAAGAAGGCGATGGAGCTGGTGTAGTGCTAAAATCCCCAAAAGGCGACATTATTGTCGAGACTTCATAGTAGAGTTCATAGACGGGGGTGCCATGAGACTACTGATAGAGACGTGGGGGGAACGTGGTAGTATAATGACCAAGGACACCAAAGTTTACCCAGGTTCGGTACGTCGCAACTAGGGGGCGTTCCTACTCCTGCAATCTCATTAAATCAGGGCTGAATCCTGAAGTATACAAAGTACAACGTGAGTTGGTTTAGCTACTCGATGAGGATCAACATCTCGGCGAGTTGGCTTCTAGCTAATTATATGTATCTTTCTTCTCTCCTGTTCGGCTTTATACAGATAGCTGGGTTAGGGCTTACAGAAAGGAAACCTAGAAGACTACGGTACGTTTCTACGTTGGAAAGCAGGAATCTGCCTTCTACTCCAAGCCGTACCACGTGAGCCGTGGTCCGGGTTCTTCTAGAATCCGGCTTCCGTGCATCAGCTTACTGGGCCGCCTAATGGACCGTGATCCATTACCATTCAGGCCACCGTGGTAATCTGGCTCTTTGGGGCACTATCAGATATACCCCTAATCAGTATATATCCGACAACAGCCCCCAAGAAGGATTGAGACTCCAATCTGTCGTCTTTCGTCAATTTGCATTCTTTTCCGAGAAATGCTGACGCTTGTCTCGATTCTTCTTTTCCTCAAATCATGTTTCAATGCGAAACTCAAATTTTGGGAAAATCCGGCTTTTTCTTCCACGAGCCTTCGTGGAGAAGGAACTTCCTATGTCAGCGATAAAATCATGCTGACATCAAGGACGTTTGGGTTTCGAGTGTGAAACCCTGAAATGTATCTCTGACAGATTCTCACGGGAAACAGGGAGATAGCAATAATCACCCGTCCCCTCATTTCCCGGATTTTCCGGCGAGTGACACGCGTCGAAGATCTAACGGTCAAAAGAGCCGTTGAAGCGTATCTCAAAGGTTTTATGGCTATAAATAGCCTCCCTCGAGCCCTCCGGCGACCTATCCGCTCTCACTTCACCTCCCAGCTCTCAAGCGCCATAGCCCCCGAGCCAGAGTTCTTCCAGCGAGAGCAGAGCCCGTGCATGTCCGGCACCATTCCTGGAATTTCTTCGTCAGAAGCTTGAGATCTTCCCCGCGCCGCCCGCAAATGGCCACCGGCGATTCGCCACGCGCCACAGAGGAACACTCGGTCTCTATCGACATCGACGAGATCATAAACAACATGGACCCGTAGCTCGACTCTCCGAGCCACGCCGTCGCAACCAAGCCAGAGAAAACCACCGACAACCAAGCCCGCGAGGATTCTCTTCTCACGGGTGAGAACCTGGGCGCCTCTTCTTCCGCGCCGCCTCCGCCATTCGCCCCACGAAACGACGGAAGAGAAGATTCTCCTCGTCGGTGAGGAGCTCGCCGCTGCGGCCGCCGCCATCGGAGCGGAGGACGAAGGCGAGATGTCCGGCAATTGGATCCGGTGCAACTTGGCCCCTTCCCTTCTCCTGACAATGGAGAAAGAGGGGCTTATTGTGAAGGGGAAGAGGCGGCACGAGGAGGACGACTCCGAGCCCTTGCCCAAAGCCGGGTAAACGGTTCTCGTAACCTCACATATTTCTCGAGGTATGGTAATTCCACCTTCCGCCTTCTTTCTCCAAGTTCTCAACCACTACAACATACAACCCCACAACCTTCCTCCAAACTCCATTCTATATTTAGCCGGGTTCCAGGCCCTCTTTGAAGGGTATCTAGGAATAGAGCCTAGGCTAGATTTCTGGTTGTATTGTTTCGGGGTTAAGCAAAACCCCTCTGAGGGTGCACTCTTGACTTGCGGGACCATATCCTTTACCATACGTCGATTTAGGGAGGATTGGTTCCCCAAGATCAAAACATCGGAATCCGTCAAATTTTGGACGGGTTCCTTTTTCTACCACCAAGACATCCCGTTTCCTGGAAAGGAAACATGGATTCCACCTTTCATCAATTCTGCCGTCACTTCTCAGGAAAACTAGGCCGTGGAGGTAGTTCAGACTATTCCACCAGATCTACTCAGGATTAAGCGGCGCATCGCCAAGCTTGTTTCCGCATCTCCGCCCCTTACCGGCATGGACACAGTCCTATGCTGGTTAGAAAGGCAGATTCAGCCTCTGGACAATCACGGTTCCCGGCTTATGTGTGAATACGCGGGAACCAAAGACGTGATGCGGACAACAAACAAATCTTTGTCGGCCAAAGATTTGAGGAAGCGCGTCAATCAGTTGGTCGCAACTCGCGATCAATATGAGGAAAGTCGTCCAATGTACACGGCGTCAAACCCAGCCCCAAAGGTATGGTTATTCATTTTGGGCTTTTGATTCTGCGTTTCCTCCTTGTCGAATATTTATTTTAACTCGAACTTTTTCCTTTTTTGACAGCTTGTTGATCTTCCTGAGGAGGACCTTGCATCCAATGCTGAGTTAGACGCCATGCGTGCTAACTTCGCAGGTGGGAGGAAACGCAATAAGCCTTCTGCTACTCAAGAAATAATCGACCTTGACGGGGTTCCCGTCGCTACCTCCAGGTTAGACATTTGGGTTTATTCTTTTTCTCGGAATTTCATTCCTTTGTCTCGGAATTCTGATTTCTCGGGAGTTTTCTTTCTAGCCTGGATCCAACGACTTTGGAACCAAAAAGGCTGAAAAAACTTAGGTCTGTTGCCCGGAGAGGGTCACAGCCTTCTCCTGCTGCTGCTCCCGACACCCCGGTCGCAGCTACGGAGGAGAATGTGGTTGCTAGGGAGGAGGAACCCTTGCAGAACAGCCAGCCTTTTGCGTATGAGCCGGACGCGAGGGAAAGGGCGGTATCAGAGACATGTGGAACTTCTTACGCAGCTGAAGAAACGCCCATCCCGTCTTTCGACAAATAATTCAAGGTAAACGAAGATCCGTTTGATGAACTCGGATATATTCATCCGTGGGCTACCAAGTTCTTCGCACCAACGCCTCTAATCCGTCCTTGGCCGCAAGGCGGGCTAATTGTAAGGAATAACTTCATATTTTCACCTCGGCAGGTCATCCAGGACGGCCTTTGCAACGTCGAGATTCTTTTTGCAGACTATGCAAAAGAATTCAATCAAAACCTGGCAAACTTGACTAGGATGAGCCAGGTAATATCTCCACCCTCCCAAGTAATAAGATGAATGTATACATTCGACTTAATATTTTTTTCCATTGTTATGCTTGTTTTGGACTAAATCATTTTTTATTTCTTTCCCGTGTTTTAGCAAACTGCGGAGAACATCAACGTGGAGTTTTTCAACAAACTTACCATCAAGAATAAGGAGGTGAAAACCCTTTTTAAAATTCTTGAAGATAAAGAGGCGGATTGTCGTGGTGGTGTCACGGAAGATGCCATGGGATGGCTAAAGATGTGGGGACGAAGGACGCTGGAGGTGCTCGGGGAGGGATCACGCGACGAGTAGCCGTGTGAGGTATGAAGTAAACACTGCAAACAACACGATCTACCCAGGTTCAGGGCCCTCGTGAGGAGGTAAAACCCCTACTCCTGCCTTTCTCTATGTATTCTGGTGTCTCACCGAGTAGCCACAGTACAATATTCTTGCTACCGAGTAGCCACTCTTCTCTCTTTGTGATGAACTAGGTCAAGAATCTAGGTCACCAAGTATTCTAGTATGCGATGCCTCACGCAGGAGGCGGCGGGGCACCTTATATACCTGGTGCCCAGCCGGATACGTCCAAACACGGACAAGTGTCGACATAGTGTGCACATCGTCCTTCTTCCGGGTTCCCGCTGACAGCTTTGGTTCCTAATCTTGGCTGCATCTGGAAAGTCGTTGGGCAAAACAAGGGGACAGACTGGTATCACTGTGCCAAACACAGAGTAGGCCCCCCTTATCCTGCCACGGCCTGCTTCCATGCTGTCACTGTCAGGCAGGCCGGTCCCAGATGAACAGTAGTTCGAATACTGCCAAGTACGGACCCAGGATACGCGGGATCCTATGTCAGAACGGCTTCTTTGACTCTCTGGCCCGAGTAGGTTCCCGCCAATTTTACTCGGGCCAACTCTTCTACTCGAATGGATGGAACTTGATTGATATCTCCTTCTGGTCATCTTGAGGTGAGACCGAGTAGCAGTCGACCGGGTAGCAGGTACCGGGTAGTCGGCTACTCGACCAAACCTCTCTTCTGTAAGTCGCCTTTAGCACTTGACTTTACCCTACTCGGGGGTAACCCCCCGACAGCAGTCCCCGAAGCTGGTTGAGTCTTGCGAACTCGTTCACTAGGCTCTGCCAGCTTAAAACCAATTTTTGCAGCATAGCCCTTGAACCTCAAGATGCCGAGTAAAGGACCTCCGAGTAGTACTCTAGAAAGTACCTTGAGTTTCCTGTCTTCCGAATAGCACCTGCTTTCTACTCTGTAACTGAGTAAAAAGACTTAGAGAATTTCTCCTCTAGCGTCTCTGCAGCGCAGAGCATAATCCAGCCTTCCGTGTCGCAACTGGACACGTGCCAAGCATCCATGACCCCGTCGTTTCGCTGCCACGACACGACGTGCCACGCGCCCAGTTTTCACGGGGCGGGCCCACTGGCTCGTTATGTCCCATCACGCGCAGTAATTGGCCACGATCTGGTAGTGGGATCTGCTGCGGCCGTTACGCGCGCGCCTCGCGCGTGTGTGCGTTTCCAGCCGGCCATAGACCCCATCACACGCCACGATCGATCCCACTTCCCCGATGGTAACGGTAAACCGCGGAGAGGATATAAATACCTCCGCCGGTAACTTCCTCTTCTCCTCCCTTCGCACTTTTCCTCTTTCGCCTCTCTGTTCTTCTCCGCCACCGAGCTCTCCGCCGCCGCGGACTTGTTTCCTGCATCCAAACTCTCTAACTTTCCGCCATCCGCTCACCCCTTGCCATGGCTGCTCGCGCCGGCTGGGCTGGTTCGCACGTCACCGCCGAGGACTGCGCCTGGCTCGTGAACACCCGGAGGGTTCCTCCCGGTGTTCAGTGCCGGCCGTCTGAGGGCGAGATCGTGCCAACCCCGCAGGAGGGCGAGCACGTCGTGTTCTTGTCGCACTTCGAGCGCGGATTCGGCCTGCCGGCCTCCGACTTCCTCGACCACTTCGGTCTCCAAATGCACCACTTGCCACCAAACGCCGTCGTCTTCCTCGCCTACCATGCCGTGGTGTGCGAGGCCTTCCTTGGTATCCATCCCACGACGGATACCTGGCTGAAGTACTTCCATCTCCGCCAGCAGACCACCGGGAAGAAGGAAGGCGCGGGCGTGCCACGCGCAACTGACACCGGCTGCGCCATGATGGTGCAGCGGTCGGGAACCAACCATCCCCGTATCAAGGGGTTGGAATCCGTCCGAATGTGGCAGAAGACGTTCCTCTACGTCAAGAACATCCCCGCCACCGAAGGAGGAAAGGTAACTGACCGAATCAATCTTCCCGCTTGGAGCAACCGTGCTCCCACCGGGAAGAATTGGAAGGCGAAGCCCTCCAACGATCTCAACTCGAAGGAGATTGAAGCGCGGCTCGGCGTACTAATCGACGAGGGCCTCAAGAGCGATGATCCTGTGGCTTGCTGGATCAAGAATCGCGTGCTGCCTCTGCAGGAGCGCAGCCATCTGATGTGCTACATGGGAGGCCCCCGCGACTGCACCAGAACGACCACCATCGAGCTCGACAACGCGGATGTTCCCGTGCACGCCAGGGCCATCCTGACAACAAGCCTTGGTGACCATTGGCAGTATGGGTTCATCCCATTCAGCCGCACGAAACCGATTCCCCGGGTACGTTCTCCTTATTCTGCTTTCAATATTTGCCATCCGACTAGAAAATCTCCTCTCATGGTTGCGACTAGCAATTGCATTCTGTACCGAGTAGAGTACTCAGTAGAATTGCATAGGCTTAGTGTGCTTTGTGCCTGCACGCCTTTCCGAGTAGGATATTTAGTGAAACTGCTTAGGCTTAGTGTGCTTTGTGTTTGCACGCCTATCCGAGTAGGACATTCGGTAAAATTGCTTAGGCTTAGTGTGCTTTGTGTTTGCACGCCTATCCGAGTAGAACATTCGGTAAGATTGCTTAGGATTAGTGTGCTTTGTGTTTGCACGCCTATCCGGGTAGGATATCTTCCTGCTACTCGGCTATCTTGTGACACTTTTTCGCTCTTCAGGTCCTCAATCGCCAGCTTATGGAGAGTTGTGAGCGCTTTGAAGGCAACTGGTTTGCTGACCGAGAGGAGGACGACAAGGCCTCCTTTGAGACTGCAGACCAGATCAACCTTCCTCACTCTCCTACGACCGAGAAGCAGCCTGCCGAACCATCTCTTCGCGACTGGTCTGATGACGAGTTCGAAGGTAACTGAACTCGCGCTCTCCCTCTGCAAAAAGCACAGGCCCTTTGCCTGCTGTTTCTGAAGTGTTTTCCTTCCTCCCTAATTCACAGATGCTGCAAATGCTGAGGACGAGGGTGAGGATGAAGACGAGAACGAGGTCGACAAGGTTCTTGACGCCAAACCTCTGTCCGTCGCTGCTCCTGTCACCCGTAAGCGGACAGGAAGTGACGCCCAAGAGCCTCCCGCCAAGAAGAGAAAAGCAGCCGAGAAGAAGAAGGCGACCAAGGCGGTCGTGAAGAGAACAAAGCGAACAATCCCCTCCACCAAAGCGTAAGTTCCTTCTTGGTTAACTCCCAATTTTGTACTCTGCTGTTTCTCTTATCCTTCCTCTGCTTCCTTCTAATCTCTGATTTTTCCTTTCTCACCAGAGCTCCCTTGGATGCGAACGCTGCTTTCGCGCCTGACCAGGCCAAGAAACAAGCTGCCATTGACGTCGACAAGGCTGTTGACCTTGAGGGCGACGAGGCCGACACCACCCACACGCAAACGGGGCCTGAGCAGCAGTCCCGCGCCGATCCAGATGCGCAGGACGCCGCTCCCCAGGACAAGCCCCCTTCTCCTCCGGCTAGCGCCGCCGAGGAGCACCAAGAGGAAGACCAGGAGATGCGTGATGATGACGCCGCCGTCGAGCGGCAAGAAGCTGAACCTGAGCAGCCAGCCACAGGCGCTGCCGGACAAGCGGATCCCACTGCCGAGCAGCGGGTAGAAGATACAGTCATGACAGAGGAGTATCCCCTGAGCAGCGCGCAACCAGGCGCTGCACCGAGTAGCGCCCAACCAGATGCTGCACAAGGTGACGGATCCGTGGCGCCACCCATTGATCAAGGCACTGCACCGCCAGATTCCTCCTCGATGCCGCAGACCAAGGACGCAGCCAGCCCTCCTGCCGGGCGAGTAACCAGGAAACAAGCCCTAGATGCTCTGAAGGAAGCAGTCGAGAAGAGGGCAGCCGAGAAGAAGGAAACCGAGACGCAGAAGATCGAGAAGCCAACCTCCGAGAAGCCACTTGCTCAGAAAGAGATAGCAAAGAAGAAGGCTGCCGACAAGCCGCCGCCGACATCAGCTGGCCAGTCCAAGCAGTTGGTTATCCGCAATCCCAGTGCGGTTCCTGCCGCCGCTAACATAGCTGATCAGCCCCTCTACCTGGATTATATGGTGAAGGTCAGCCAACAGCGCCAGATTGGCCTTTCCGTCGAGGACCGGAAGCTTGCTCTCACAAGAGGAAGAAAAGCCGTGGCGGTGGACTCCGGGGCCTCGGCCCCAAACAAGGACAGATCCATTGCTTCTCGGGGAGCTCAAGACCAGGCGATATCATCCCAGAGCCTCGAGCAGGTACTCGACTTGGTTGGTTTCATCGACGCCAAGTGGGACAGCAAGCTTCTCGGCACAGACAAATGGCATGGCCTTGGCCTGGGCGACATCGATCATATGCGGGTCGACTGGAACAAGGTGGACTTGGGCTACAAACCCATGACCGTCTCCTCCAGCACCGCTACTCTTGCTGCCAAGATGTTCGTGCACCGCAAGAATGCAGAAGATCTCGAGCAGTCTTACGCGGTAAGTCTTAACTTGTCCTCTCCGAGTAGCATTTTTCTTCTCCCCTATCCGTTTTCATTTTCCTTTACCATCACCCAGTCCCCGAGATTCTGGCCGAGTAGGCGGATGCTCTCCCGAGTAGCCGCCTTCTCGGGTTGAATCTTCACTTCTTTGTCTAACTTGTTTTCTTTTCGCTTCTCAGGATAGCGTTTTGAAGCGGACCAGTCTGCATCGCCAGCTTCTGTGGAATCATGCTATCGCCAGGAGGCGAATTGCTGCACTGGAAAAAGAGAAAGCAGCTGCGGAGGCAGCCGGTAAGAATGCAATGGATAGCACTCTGAAGCTGTCTGAGGTGGAAGGTACGCTTCTAGTCGCGCGGTTCTTGCGTTTTTTGTTTACGCTCGCTTCTGCTTTCTTGCGCTAACCTTTTCTACTCTGCAGGGAAACTGAAGGCCCTGGCTGACGAGCACGAGAACTGTCGCACCTTTGTTGCGAATGCCGAGACCACCATCAAGAAGCTTGAAGGTAAACCTCCGTCTACTCGGTTTGCCCTTGTGTCTGTTTCCTTTGCTTCTCTGCTAACCGCGCTTTGCTCTTTTCAGAAGATCATAAGAAGTTTGTTGTCGAGCATCAGGACGGTCTCAAACCTGCTGAGGTGCAGGTGCAACTGGCAAGCCAATCTGCTGCTCTGCAGAGCGAGCACGCTACAGAGATGGAGAAACTGCAACTCCAGCTGCAGAAGGCACTCCAGGATGCTGTCACGCTTGGTGAGGAGAGGGACAGAGTGATCGCCGAGAAGGCCAAGGCTGAGACGACCTTCAATGCTAAGATAAAGGCCCTTGAGCAAGAATGTGAAGTGCTGACGAAATCCAATGCTGGGCTCTTTTCTCAGCTGGATGGGCTCCGCTTGCTCGAGGAGAAGCACGTGTCCAATGAGGAGGAATGGAAAATCCAGCTGCAGCAGCTACGCCACGAGCTTCACAGTAAGTTTCCTCCTTTCTGCATCTCTTCTTCTCGGTTCTGCCTCTTCTCGGATCCTGTGACTAAATTTCTCCCTTGCTTTTGCGCAGAGATTTTCCCTGATCTCGTGTCCGCTTGCGCGCCTGCTTTGGCCAAGGCCCGAGCAGCTCGCCTTGAGAAGGGCGAGGCCGCGGACACCAGAGCCGAGATCGAGGACAGCCTGCTGGTGATGCGAGGGCACTTCGAACGGCTAGCCGGCGTGGGCACCGACTTGGTGCGCGTCGGCTTCGAGCTCCACAAGTTGTTCTGGCCTGAAGATTCCGCGCCGACAACCATCGATGGCCTTGCTCTGAAGCTGCGCAAGTGAAGGCCGAATTGAAGAAGTGGCGCGCCTCTGGAGCTCGGGCAGGCGCTGACTTGATGCTACTCTGCGTCGCCTCCTGGTACGAGAACCTCAACATGGAGATCATCCGCGGAAAGCGCGGCAATTCCAGGTGGGAGACGGACCCCAGCAGTGTGACCACGCGCAAGCTAATTGCGCATGAGGTTGCAGAGTACGCGGACACGGCCACCTTCATCGACGGCCCCACCGAACCCGACACCGAGGTGGAGGAGGACGAGGACGCAGATGAAGAGACAGACTCCGAGCTGGAATCGGGCTTCTTCGATTCTCCCCAGGGCAAGGGGAAGGCAGCAGTCATCGCGAGTAGCGATGAAGAGGTCGAGGAGATCGACACCGCTGCCCTCGAGTTCGGCACCTCATCAGGAGCCGCACTCGACGACACGGTGCGCACCCACGCCCCCGAGACCGGCTCTGCTTCCGCGACAGCGCCCATCTCGGTGGCCACTGCTACCTCTGAGCAGCGCGCCACCGAGCCTGACGCCGAGCAAGCGAAGACTGCTGATGCCAGCGCAGAGGCGGACGCCACCAAGGCCACTGAGGAAGGCGAAGCAACCCAGGCGAGCACCGAGAATGCCCCATCAACCTGAATTGGATTTCATCCTGCAAATTTCTTACTCAAACACTTATCAGATCCCCGGGATGCCGGGAGCAGATGTATCAGACTATTTTATTCCGTTGCTACTCAATTTTATTCCCACTTTTGTTATTTCCAACTTAATCAATTTGTTCAACCTGGGCTGGATGCCGAGTTGCGTTATCATGCGAGTCCCCGATTTGCATTTCTTATTCACTCTCCCTTTTCGTCTCAGCTCTACCTGCAACTTGTTGCTTTTTTGGTATTCGAGTCACAAGAGTTAAAGAGTAGAGCTGCAAATACTTAGCCGCTTAGAAATAATCATAGTAACGCAGCTCACCACTTAGCCGAAAAGACAATTCACAGAACAGTAATAAAAACACCCTACTCGGTTCCTGCACTATTCTTTTCCTTAGTAATTTTTCTTGTGCTCATGGACCTTTTGCTTGTTCTCTTGCTTGCCATGAAGCCGGGTTTCGGACAGCAGCAAAGTCGAAGAGTTGGCATGTAGGTTTAAACACAGTACTCAATGTACCTTTGAATTTTGAAGTAGAGCAACCGAATAGGCAAAAGGTAAAGCCGAGTAAAAACACTTGGAGCAATTTTGGACGAGGGCAGTCCCCGAGAACAATTTCAGATTGCAGAGTAGAATTTCAACTCGGATAAGAGGGTACATACACATCTTTGCTCACGAATGAAAACGACGAAGTAGAGCTACATTCCAAGGGCGCTTGGTTTCCTCTCCTGATTTATCTGCCCTGTTCGCCTGTGGTGGGCGCACATCTACAAGATAGTAAGCATCGTTGTGCAGCGCTTTGCTCACAATGAAAGGCCCTTCCCATGGAGGAGACAACTTGTGCATCCCGACTGTGCGCTGCACAAGCCTAAGGACCATGTCTCCTTCTCGGAAAACCCTTGGGTTCACCTTTCGGCTATGATAACGCCGCAGGTTTTGCTGGTAGATAGCCGAACGTGACAGAGTCAGCTCTCTTGCTTCTTCAAGCAGGTCAACGTCGCCTTCTCGAGCTTCTCTCGCCTCCACCTCTGTGTAGAGGGTTACTCGGGGGGAGTCATGCTCTAAGTCTATTGGCAACACGGCCTCAGCCCCGTATACCAAGAAGAATGGCGTGTAGCCAGTTGACCGGGTAGGGGTAGTCCTTAGACTCCACAACACCGCTGGCAACTCGTCTAACCACCACCCAGGTGTTTTCAGCAGTGGCTCCATCAGCCTTGGCTTTATGCCTGCCAATACCATGCCATTTGCTCTTTCAACTTGCCCATTGGAAGCGGGATGCGCGACTGACGCAACGTCTAGTCGGATATGCTTGTCTCTGCAGAACCGCACCATTGCTCCCTCAACAAAGTTTGTGCCGTTGTCGGTGATGATACTGTGCGGGTAGCCATATCTCAGGATTATATCCTTCACGAATTTCACAGCTGTGGCCCCATCACACCTCCGAATAGGTTTCACTTCAATCCACTTGGTGAACTTGTCCACCATGACCAAGATGTGAGTCATGTTGCCTCTAGCCGGCTGGAAAGGCCCAACCATGTCCAAACACCAAACAGCGAATGGCCAGGTGATAGGAATTGTTTTCAACTCGGAAGCAGGCATGTGAATCTTACTTGCGAACATCTGGCAGCCAGTGCACTTCCTCACGATATCCTCAGCTTGCTGCAGTGCTGTGAGCCAGTAGAAGCCATGCCGGAAAGCTTTCTGGACCAGCGCCCGAGAAGAGGCATGGTGCCCGCATTCTCCTTGGTGTATCTCTATCAGGATCTCTTCTCCTTCTGCTGGATCTACACAACGTTGCAGCACGCCAGTGGCACTTCTCTTGTGCAGCACATCTCGGACAATAGTGTAGCCCTTGGATCTTCTCTGAATCTGCCTTGCAGTCACCTCATCTTCAGGTAGAGTACCGTCCCTTAGAAAGGATAATATGGGCATAGCCCAACTCGGTGTCTCCCGTGCGGGAAACACTGGTTCGTCCACTTCCATTGGGACGGGTACCTCTGGTTGCTCTTTAGGGGTGGGAGCACTTCTTTGCAGCCCAGATCGATTGGCGAGAACCTCCTCAATGAATGCGATAGTCCCCGGATTAAGGACGGCAGTCCCCGAGTAAGGAGTGGCAGTCCCCGGGTAAGGAGTGGCAGTCCCCGAGTAGAGGACGGCAGTCCCCGAGTAGGGAATGGCAGTCCCCGAGTAGAGGACGGCAGTCCCCGGGTTTCCTGAAGCATTCTCCCAGTCAACCTCCATGGGATCCGATTCCTCACTTGGCAGAGAAGGAACAAATATGGACTCCGAGTTGGGAGAAGGCTTGATGGATGGCTTCCTCAAATGCTCCAAGGCGATTCCCGCCGGGATGGACTGCCGAGAAGATCCCTACTTGGATAACTCATCTGCTGCTTCGTTCTCTGCTCGGTGAATGTGCTGGAACTCGCAACCTTCAAAGAACCCAGTCATAGACTGCACCAGGAAGCGATATGACGCCATGTTGGCATCTAGAGCATCCCATGTACCCGAGACTTGCTGCACCACCAGATCTGAATCTCCATAGCATATGATGCGCTGCACGCCAACCTCCTTCGCTACTCGCAAACCATGCACCACTGCCTCGTACTCTGCTACATTGTTGGATGCCTTGAAGTGAATCTGCAACACATACTTGAGCTGATCTCGCTTGGGTGATGTAAGCACAACACCAGCACCAAGGCCTTCCTTCACCTTTGAGCCATCAAAGTGCATCTTCCAGTAGTTGGAAACTGGAGCAGGAGGCTCATATTGCACCTCAGCCCAGTCCACAAGAAATTCCGCCAGGATCTGAGACTTGATGGCGTCTCTTCTCGCATACGCGGGTGCGTACGCGGCCAGCTCGATTGCCCACTTGGCTACTCCGCCACTCGCCTCCTTGTTGCCCATGATGTCCGAGATGGGAGCAGAGCTCACAACCGTGATGGGATGCTCTTGGAAATAATGCTTTAGCTTCCTGGCGCCCAGGTACACTCCATAAGTCATCTTCTGGTAGTGCGGGTAGTTTTGCTTTGAACTGGACAGTACTTCACTGAGATAATATACTGGGCGCTGCACGCTCTTGCCTTCTTCTTCTCGTTCCACCACAATCACCACACTGACTACTCGGTTAGTTGCAGCAATGTACAGCAGCATTGGCTCCTTGGGTAGCGGACTAGCCAAGATGGGAGCACTAGCCAGCATTGCTTTCAGCTCATTGAATGCCACATCCGCTTGCGGAGTCCAGACAAACTTGTCACTTTTCTTCATCAGTTGGTACAGAGGCAGAGCCTTCTCGCCCGTTCGGCCCAGAAAACAGCTCAGAGATGCCAAGCAACCTGTGAACTTCTGCACATCTTTCAGTGATCTCGGTAAAGACATGCTCTCAATAGCTTTTATCTTGGAAGGATTAGCTTCAATGCCCCGACTAGAAACTAGAAAACCGAGTAGCTTCCCAGCCGGTACACCAAAGGTGCACTTACTCGGATTCAGTTTCATTTTGTACTTGCGTAGGTTAGCAAAGGTTTCCTCCAGGTCGGCAAGCAGAGTATGTGTTTTATTCGTTTTGATGACAATGTCATCTACGTACACCTGCACATTCTTGCCGAGCTGGTCGTGCAAGCATTTCTGCATGCATCTCTGATAGGTTGCACCCGCATTCCTCAAGCCAAAACACATGACACGATAGCAATAAGCCCCGTACGGGGTAATGAAAGCAGTCTTTATTTGATCAGCAGGATTGAGTGCAATCTGGTGGAAACCAGAGTAGGCATCTATGAAAGACAGCAGTTCACAACCAGCAGTGGAATCGATCACCTGATCGATGCGAGGTAGCGGGAAAGGATCCTTGGGGCATGCCTTGTTCAAGTCGGTGTAGTCGACACACATGCGCCATGCAGTGGCAGCCTTGGGATCCTCCTTCTTCTTCTCGACCATGACCGGGTTGGCTAGCCAATCCGGATGCAGCACCTCCATGATGAAATTGCTTATCAGTAACTTGGTGATCTGGTCACCAATGGCCTTCCTTCTCTCATCTCCGAAGCGGCGCATAGCCTGCTTCACTGGTTTGGCGTCAGGACGCACATGTAATGAGTGCTCAACCAACTCCCTCGGGACTCCTGGCAGATCTTCATTGGACCAGGCAAATACATCCCGATTCTCACGGAGGAAGTGGATGAGCTTGCTTTCCTATTTCTCCGCCAACCCGGAGCCAATGATGGCTACGCGGTCGGGGAACTCGGGGTCGACCTGGACCTTCTTTGTCTCCTTGGCAGCCTGAAAAGCAGTGCCGTGCTGGGTACTCGGCACACCTTGCGCGCTAGCTTGCGTGGATTGCGCCATGGCCACCACCTCATACATCTTCTTCTTTTCGGCAGCAATCACCATCGACTCCGCGAACTGGGAGCTAGCAGAGGCACACTCCATGGACTTCTTGTAATCTCCAGAGATTGTAATGATGCCATTGGGACCAGGGATCTTCATCTTCAGATATGCAACATGGGTAGAGGCCATGAACTTGCTCAGAGCAGGCCTGCCGAGTAGAGCATGGTAAGGACTCTGATGGTCCACCACCTCGAACTGCAGGCGCTCTGTGCGGCAGTTATCCCTGGTGCCGAATAGCACATCGATCCACACTCGGCCAATCGGGTTGCACGAGATCCCGGGCACAATGCCATGGAAAGTGGTCTTGCTAGGCAGCATCATGTTCTCGGCCAGGCCAAGCTTCTCGAGCGTGTCTTTGTACACGATGTTGATGCTGCTGCCGTTGTCGATTAGCACCTTGCTGAACCTCACATTCTTCTCGGGCCCCAGGAAGGTAGGATCCAGCACCAAGGCATAGCTACCCGGATTGGGCATCACCTTGGGATGATCTACTCGGGACCACCTGATCTCCTGGTCACACCAATACATGTAGTGAGGGACAACAGGAATCACTGCATTGACCTCCATGGCCCGCCTGTGCTGTGATTGCTTGTCGACTGGCTCAGAAGTGAAGACCATGTAGCTCTCGTGGTGCTCTTGGTACTGATTGGAGCCTCCGCCCCCATTGTTGCCGTTGTTGTTGTTGCCCTGATAGTTGTTGTTGTTGCCTCTGTTGTTGTTGTTGCGGTTGTAGTTGTTGTTGTTGTTGTTGTTGCGGTATCTCTCATTGTTGAAGTTCTGGTTGGCTCCTAAAGCCACCTGGTTCACATTTTCTCTTCTCGGGTACACTGGCGGCCGAGCTGCGGGTGCGCGAGTAGGCTGCACATTGGCATTGGCTGCTGGCAGAGGAGGAGGAGGAGGCAAGCCATCACTCTTGATCACCTCCCACCACTCGCACTGCCGAGTAGTGTGGTTAGCAGGCCTCGAGGGGTGGTGAGTGTGAAAGCTGCATGGGCCATCCTTCATGTCATCGAAGACAAACTTCTTCGGCTGCTCAGAGTTCCCGCTACCCGACTGAGAGGTGCGAAATGGCTTCTTGTTGCCTTGGCCCTGGTTCTGGTTCTGCCCGTAGGCTCCAGCAGGGTTCTGCCTCTGGCTGCCACCAGCTCCAACAGTCACTGCATTCACCTCTTCGGGATCATACCGATTATCTACTCGGCGCTTGTTGCGGAACTCGTTGCGCTTGCTGTTGCTGAAGTTTCTTATCGGCTCAGAGGAGTCCATCAGTGGCTGAGTAGGATCACCAAATGCGTACTGATCCGCAATCTTGATGGTCTCCGCCAGAGTGTTCGGCATCTCCCTCTGCAATCTCTGCCACAACATACTGCTGTGCCTGCATCCCTGCGCAAACCAAGTGATGGCCTGTGCTTCATTCACACCCTCACAGGTGTTCCTCAATGTGCTCCACCGAGTAAGATATTCTCGGTCTGTCTCATCTTCTCGCTGCCTGCAAGCTGATAGCTGCTGTGGCCTATTCGGCCTCTTGTATGTGCTCGTGAAGTTGCTGATGAAGGCATCCGAGAAGTCCAGCCAGCAGTTGATGCTGTTCTTGGGCAAGTTGTTGAGCCAAGTGCGAGCTGGACCCTCTAGCATCTGCGGAACATAGCGCACAGCCCATCTTCTGTTGCCATTCGCGATATGGACCGCGGTGACATAGTCATTGAGCCAATCTTCAGGCTTGGTGCTGCCATTGTAGCTCTTGGTGCCTCTAGCAAGCTGGAAGTTCTTCACGGACGGCTCGTTCATGATGCGCGGGCCAAAGCACTCGGGGCCGGGAGGACCCGTGCTCTCCAGCCGCGCCGACAAGCTGATCCGGTCCAACTGATGCCTCGCATCTCCAGGCGCCAGCATGCGCTCGCCAACACGATCATGGACATCATAGCCCGCCATCTCCATGGCCGAGTAGCCATCATCATACCTGTCCACCTGCACAGCTGCAAGCTGCTCCACCGGGTTGGCGACTGGTGCCACTGGGCGCGGCTGCTGCCTCTGCCGAGTAGGCTGAGCTGCGGGTTGCCGAGAAGGACCTGGACGTGCAGCATCTCGGGCACGGCTTTGATCTTGGTGGGCTTGAGAGCCTGCTCTTGCAGCGTTGTGTTCCTGCCCGGGCTGCTGCGGCACAGCAAGCTGTCTCGCGGCAGCAGCCGGGTCATACACCTGCATTTGCCTGTCTCTGCCCGAACGCCCGCTGCGGCTCTTCTCGCGGCTGGGATGCGGAGACGAGGCCTGATCGTTAGATCTAGCCGCGTGCGAGTGAACCACCTGCGAAGCCCCAGCACCCGGGTTGGCCTTCCGGAACTCCTCGTTCTGCCTAGCAGCCTCCAACACCAACTCGTTGAGTCTTTCTTGCTGCCTGATGCGCGCGTCGCCGTCGAGACGCGGCAACTCGGCAGCCACGGCCTCTGCAGCCCTGAGCGTCTTGGCGGGCGTGCTGTATCTGGGCCTGGTGGAGGTGTTTGCGGTGGCGGACTGAGCAGGAGCCTCTACAACTGTCGCCATATCGGCACCAAGGTTGCGCCGAGTGGCACCTACTCTGCTAGGCCTCCTAGCGACTGGCGTGAAGCCGTGAGCCTTGTTGTACTCGAGCTGATCTAGACTCAACTCCAACCTCACCTTAT